>OX460929.1:8016914-8552900 GCA_949788335.1 Salpingus planirostris
TAATTTGATGGGCTTTTTGGAGGATCTAATTAATTACCATATTTGGCTCTTACCGTACCATAAAATTAGCGAAGCTTGTCGATTAATTTGAATAGAATCACGCTCTGAATGCTGCGAGATGGAGCGGACAGTATACCATATTATTATTATTATTACTGTCCTTAAATGCAAAACGTGTGACGGTTTTCATTTTTAATTCGTCCCTTAAAACGGAATCACTAATGGCGCACAAACATACGGAGGCGTGCGTAAAGATTCGATGATATACGTACTACAGCGGTTAGGTACTAATTAGGCATTAAGCAGTTTTATGCACATTTATCAATAATTATGTAAGTACCGTTTCGAGTCGGTCGGTAACAGCGACGCGGTACCTTCCAGTCACCTACCTACATGTCGAGTTGCAACACTACTTTCACGTGAGGAAGCATCTTCATATTGGAATGTCGTACCGTCGTCGTACGGCTAGGCTGGCTGGCTGGCTGAACCGCTGAACCAACCAACCTACGAACTCGCAAGACGGCGCACAGTGCGACTCGGAATAAATGTCGGTCGGATACGACTCGCCTCGCCCATCCCATCATCGGCGAATCATTTTCAAATCGGTGAAATCTGAATAAGTTTCATACTTTTTCCACAGATTCACCTAAATGTTATAGGCCAACGAATATCTGCCGGGTGTCCCAGGAAAGAAATCTGTCTCTCGTCATTATTATTACATATGATGTTGTGCTAGTCAATCTGTGAGAGGTGTATTTGCGAAATAAAACATAAAATACACGATGTCTCCTTTTAAAGTAAGCCCGATGTTGACGGCTCATCAGATCAATATCTTTGGCAGTTTTTAATTAAGGAATGGTATGAAAGAGGTATCGCACTAATTACCATAAAATCAATCAATTAAGAAGACTTATTGGCGTAAAGTTTATTTCCATTAGAAGATCTACCAGTTCTAGCACAAACCAGCTACTTTCAATCCGCGTATCTAATAAACGTTTCCATTCGACCCATCCTCATGTTATCGATACCTTTCTCTCGATGGGTGCTGATCATGATGGCAGACTCGTAGGCGTAATAATTAATAATGATAATCGTAAAATCGGCAGATTTACATTTTTTCCAGTTCCAAGTTGAACTTATTTTTTATAGTGAAAAGTTTTCGAGCCGAAGCTAAAAGGCCGGCCACCCTCGGTGAGCGGTGCCCAATCCTCAACGGGCTTAAGATATTAAAGTTATAAAGACGTTAGAAGGTTCTCGAGTTGCCCGACGGTCCCCGAAGATTCACACTGGCGCAATTTAATTGAAACAATTTAAACAGTTTTCGCTACCAATCTGTCTCTTTCCTAATGTTATTTATAAAATAAAAATACATTTGTCTGTCATCTGCATTGGGTGCCATATATTTCCAAAACATATCTTTACGTGTCGTTTTTTTTTTCCAAGAGCCGCTGAAAATTTGTCAATTTGTCAACCTCCCAAGAGGCCGGATTAGTCACGGACAAAAAGGATCGGCCGAGGTTACAAATTAAGCGAATTCCCCAAATGGGCCGGTTATTATTTCAAAACGAACCGCAAACGGCAAACGTTTATTGTCGCTACCCTGAGAACCCCCTCATAACTCTTTTCTTGCACGTAGGTATACGAGCCGGGTCGGAGTTTCTTCACGTTGACGGTACAATATTAATAATCATAATAATAATAGTATAGCGATAATAAGAGTCCTCTCTCATTATCGCTATTATGGAGGAGAGAGCTGATCGGATCCCGTTTGTTTGGATTAAGTTTTGATTAGCTGATCCGAGTACCGCCAACAACCTGTTCAAATTTACAAATTAGAGACGTTTACTCCGGCTAATTTAAAAGGTGCATAAATTTGTACGTGTAATATTATAACGGTGACAATATACCTAATCACGAAGGTATTCATTTATTTCTGGCCGTTCTGTTATGTTATATTCCGAGATAAAAGTGTGCCACGAGTGACAAATCGTCGATAAATTAGTGGCATGAATTAATCACCTTTCGGTTTTATGAAGAATTTTTTTGAAATTTTTATCATCGACTAAATCACTTATGCGATCCTATGTCGGGAGGTCATTCGGATCTCTCTCATTCCCATCCTATCAAATTTGCATTGATATGTATGTAGATGTGCCGAAATGAAATGTCTGTTTATCGAAATCAATACTATCGACGAGCCGATCGGATTTTAGTCAGTAACCCCGATGTCAGGAATCGAACGCACAGGTGGATATTCCCGTGATCTTAGATATTTTATAGGTCAAATCGGCAGGTCGGAGGTTGTCAGTTCATGACCTCAAAACGACGTCGACGTTCACCTGACGGAACGGGAGTCATCTTTTACTTTACAATCATAAAGAACCGTTCGCATTTTATTAATACGTCGTTCTAAAACAAGCTCAGGATTTTCCACGGTTTTTATATAGAAAAGAGAACAATTAAACGCTTGGCAATTAATGACGGTTGTGTGGTTTTTTTTCCTCCAAACCGAAGCGCTCTCTGCCATTATTTATTCGCCTTTGTTTACGGGGACATTAACGATTTAATTAGACTCCGCGAGGCTCGCGTCTTCGAAGCCGAGAGTTAAATTAAAAAAGCCGAGTAGTTGTGGAATAATCGGAAGACGGAAAAGAGAGAGATGCGGTCGTTTGAGAATGGGAACCGAGACCCCCGGCTTTTGTAGACATGTGACGTCCACCTGGACCGTGATAATAATAGTAATGATAATAATAATAATAATGGACGCGGTCCCATGGGTGCCGGGTGACACAATGCATCTCCTCTCGACTTTACCTGAGCTTTTTACTTGTGGATTTATAGTTTCACATGCCGAGGTGAGGTTTTCGTGAAAAGCAAACACGAGATGAGTAGAGAACAAAAAATGTTTTATTATGATAACTTTAAATAACATCATTCACGTGAGGAACAATACAGCTTCACTAGGGAAGGTTTAATTAAGAAACATGAACAATTTGTAATAATGACATTTAGTTTACATGCTTTAAATATACAATAATATATTACAAAACGTCTTTTGACAATAATAAGTCTTTCAACTTGTCCAAGTGGTTAAGTAGTACAACAAGTGTTGAATCGATGGTGCGGAGCGACGGAGAGAAGAGTTTGCTCGGGTCGCTCCGCAACAAGGAGCGGCAATGACTTAGTTTTACAATAAGAGGAACATTACGTCTTTGTTCAAAAATTATCTGATACAATTGTCTAATACTAATTAACGTTGATCATCATATTTATAAAAGTTGATGCGAGAGAGTGATGGCAATAATAATAAAAAATTGCTTCCGACCCGACCTTCGTGTAGAAAAATTATTGGAAATATCGGAAGTTCGAATCGGAAGTAACGATTATTATTACAATCACGATAATAATAGTAATGATTATAAAGTTGGAGGAAAAAAAAATGGTTAATACAAGTATTGAGACAAGTCCATGTAAGTAGACGACGCTGACTTAGTTAATTTGAGATTCATCACATAATACAATAACAATTTTTTTCTAAGTGTACATTAGTTACATACTACTTGAGACGGCGCCGCGCCCCGGCCCCAAGGCGGGCTTTTAAATACACCAAAATCTTTGGTTTTGCTAACCAGAATCTTTCGCCAATGACTCGACAATCTACGATCGTTAGGAGAGAGATTATTTTAAAAGAAAAGGGCGCCCATTCGTGGAATAATGGCTATTCTAAAATATTTACAATATACACAAACAGAAATAAACAAAGTGAGGGGTGAGGGGTTTGGGGGTCATTGGGGAGACGTTCCGGTTTCTAGTATTGGCGTGCGTCAAAAGCGGCTTTGCGGACAGGGCGAAGGCTCCTTGGACACGGGGCAACTGCGGCCCCTCAAAAACATTTTAGTACTCATGCGCAACAACCACAAGTTCGCGACGGCGATCCCGCGCGTCGTCGATTAGAGCGAATAATAAATATATAACTGTACATCGTGCCCTAGGCAGACGACACGGCAGGACCGGCGTCACACATCCCACTGTCTCTGTCAGTCCATCCAGTCAGTCATTCCTATCGCGTAAACTAACCTAATAACTAAACTCTAGACCTCCGTAGCGAAGAGACCCGCTGAAATCGCATCTGGGCGGTGGAAGTGTTCTTCTATCACATAAACGCCGTTCGACTCCTTCTCTACCGACCTCTTGAGCAGCGAGGGGTCACTGCAACAATTGCAAAGGGGTCGTTCGATATGTTCGTTTTGATGGGCGAAATGATTGTCTTACCTGGAGCCACACACAGCCGATGCGTTTGACATCACAGACAAACGTTTGATATTGTCGTACTCCGGCTCGTGCAGCTTGGCGGCCAAGAGGGCCGAGGCACGAGCCCCCGGTTCGGTGTTGAGCTGCTTCTGAGAGCGCGTTCTCTGCAGACTGTACACCGGCCTCCCGTCGATGACCTGATGGTGCATGGGCTTGGGGAAACCATCACATTCGCTTACACTAATATTGGAGACACTGCAATCGTCCGGCGACGGAACGTTCGAACCGATCCCGATCACGTTGTTGGTGCACTTGCCCCAAGAGTTTTTGATCATGTGCGCGTCGGCCGACATGGCGGCGCCCCGCTTGGCGAAGCTGCTGTTGGCCGTGTTCTGCTCGTTCTGGAGGCGCGCCTCCTCGTCGGCCCGGGCCTTCTCCCGTTTGCGCCTCTGCTTCAGGCACACTATCACACCGACCGCGACCAAAACGACCAACGGCACGAACGTCGAAATGGTCGCGATCACCACGACGTGCTCCGTCGTCAGGTTCGACTCGGAGGAGACGCGCGCGCTGGGGGCGGCGCTCGAGGAGACCTGCTCGCAGTCGCGCCCCAGGTACCCGGCGGCGCACAGGCACTCGTGCCCCGGCGACCTGTTCACGCACGTACCGCCGTGCTGGCACGGCCCGAACTGGCATTCGTCCACCTCCTCACTACAGTCCTTCCCGGTGAAGCCGGCCGCGCACTTGCACTGGTAGTCGTTGACCAGCTGCAGGCAGGCACCGCCGTTGGCACACGGCTTCGTGGTGCAGTAGTCGACGCGGCTCTGGCACAACGGGCCCACGTACCCGGGCACGCACTGGCACCGGAACTCGTTCACCCGGTCCACGCAGGTGCCGCCGTTCTGGCACGGGCTCCCGAGGCAGTCGTCGACGTTGATCTCGCACCGGTCGCCGGCGAAGCCGAGCGGGCAGACGCACTGGAAGTCGGCGCCGTCGCCGCTCTCGACGCAGCCGGCGCCGTTCCTGCACGGGTTCGGCGAGCAGCTGCTCACCTCGCACTCGGGGCCGGTGAAGCCGGGCCGGCACTCGCACCGGTAGCCGCCGTCGGCGTCCTGGCAGGAGCCGCCGTTGCGGCAGGGCCGCTCCTCGCACGTCCGCACCGACGACTCGCACCGCGGCCCGACGAAGCCGCCCGGGCACGTGCACACGTTCAGCGTGCCGTTCCGGCCGCAGGCGCCGCCGTTCAGGCACGGCGTCCTGCCGCAGTCGTGCAGGGCCACCTCGCAGTTGGTGCCGGTGTAGCCGGCCGGGCAGCTGCACGTGTAACTGCCCTGGCCCGTGTTGAAGCAGGTACCGCCGTTCCGGCACGGCTTGTGGTTCGTGCAGAAGTTCAGGTCCTGGTTGCAGAACAGACCGCCCCAGCCCTCGTTGCACAGGCAGTCCCACGGTTTCATGCAAGTACCGTGCATGCAGCCCGGGTACCGTTGGCACTGGTTGCACATCGGACCCTCCCAGCCGGACTGGCACCTAAACAAAACCATTCAGTCATTCAATTGCTCATTTGATCTCGATAATTAAATTCAAATGATCATCATTTTGCGTGATTATATCAATACGAATGTGACGACGGTACTATGGTCTCGTGTAGTAAAACTGTTCTGTATGACACGTTAATAAGGACGAAACCGGCAGATCGTCATAATTTTGTTGTCGGGAAGTGGCGTTACACAATATCCTCTGCCGGGTAACGGTTCTCTCCGGTCCACGGTTACGGCTATGGTTATTATGGTTATGGTTATGGTCATGAAGGATCGAAGTGAGTCGAGGTGTTGTAGGTGAGCGGAGCGGTCGGTACTTTCTCGTTATTCTGTTTTCATTTCATTTATTCAAATCATGTGTGATGTGTGTTTGGGAACGAGCGTATTCGGATCGTATCGAGGAGCTCATTGAGTTGCAGCTCGGATCGCAGACCGGGCAGCGCGGGGCGCTCTGGCGGGGATGCAACACGCCCACAGAGCCGTTTCCCACGCTGCCCGTTGGCAAGTATGCAGGTCAAGGAAAGGTTACCTGCGGGTCGCCGGCCCAATCCGCATACGCTGTACTGCACGGAGAGCACAGTTTCTTCCGCTTGATGCTTCGTGCTTCGAGAGAGTCGAGAGAGTCGACAGACTCGGCGAACGTTCGGATCTCGGATCGGAAAATTGAAGATGGGACAGAGCAGAGGGGACTACGACTACTTTAGTGAGTCGGCCGAGAGTGGAAAGAGAGACTGACTAACCACACATAACACATAACAGAAACGACGACGAGTCGGCGACTCCGCCAAACGTACCTACATTCTACGACGCGACCGAGAACCGGAGGAGAACCGAACACAGAACTAATAACAACCTGACTTCTTGAAAATTACAGGGTTCATAGCTTTAATGAAATCGCCTCGCTCACGCTCACCGATCGACAACGCAGCGATCGGGAGAAATTCTCCCGGATGATATTAACGCGCCGCCGGAGACTTCAACGATAGATCAAATCGAATTCGTCTTTCGTTTCGTCCCGTACGGGCTGGGCCGCGTCAGGTACTCGATTTTATCGATTACGTACGATGCGATTATTATAATAACTTACCGGCACTCGTTGGGCTTGGTGCAGTGGCCGTGTTGCTCGTCACAGCCTGGCAGACAGCGAGCTGAAACAAACGAAATTCGTCTGTGAGAGAATCCCCCAAAAAAGAAGGAAAAAATACGCAACGGACTATTGTCATTGTATGACGATAATCGAGTGAATCTGTCCGAGATGGAGAGGTAAAAGTCCGCTACGGGCAAACAGCGTCAGTGCAGTAAAGAACTCAAGAAGCGCCCTGTATATGCGCAGGTATGCCGCGATCGTGGGAAGAGTGCCGGCTGTGCAGTCAACAGCAGCTGAGCGCTCACGTCTTGGTTCTCGCGGTCAAAGTTTTTGTTTTATGGTCAAAATTAGTCACTTTTTTCTTTTGTTCTATTTTTACGTCTCTTTTTTCACAACAAACGCCGTCCGATGCGATGATGATGATGATGGGAGTCTCCGTATCCCGGCATCGCTTTATTGTTAAATCGCGAGTAGGAGTTTTGCGGATCGTGATAGGAACGGCACTCACCTTTGGTGCAGTAATCCCCGGTCCAGCCGGCCAAACAGACGCGCTCTCCCGAGGGAGAGCAGCTGAAATGGCCGAAACTGTCATCCCTGGGTCGGCACAGGTTCTCGCACCCCTTGCCGTAGTAATGCGACGAGCAGGTCACCCGATATTCGAACTTCAGGGTGGAATATTGCGAGCTGTGCACGTCCTCGGTCCAGTTGTCGCTCACGTCCAGCCACCTCTGCTTGGTCAGACGACTAACCAAAACTGTAAAAAAACAAACAGATCGAATTTACATAAGCGCGAAACGAGGAAGAAGAAACTTATAGCTAGAAGGTTATCACTCAAAAGTCGCCCGAGTGGGTTCGAACGGGCCGAGATGGTGGATGTGTGAGAAACAGAGTGCACCTGCATGATGCATCGAGCATCCTGCACTTCGCAGCTGTATCCGGTGAAGCTGTAGCGACCATAGCGTCGAGGAACACCTTTATATTGTTGTAACCTCCCAATCCGGGGTTAATTAAAATTTCGGCCTAACGTTTGTCGTCGAAAAAGATAATCAGAAACCGCTCGGCGACGGCGTAAAGTATTTTATTATCGGACAGGTAAAGCCGTAGGTGCTCGCGAAATGTTCAGGTGTGAAACAATCCGGAGCGCGGCGAAAGGAAGTGCGAGATAATATTCCACAAGTTGGGGGAGAAATAAAGGGACAGGACATCCGGTGTAATGCCCTAAATCGTGAACGTCTTGAGCGGCTCTGCATACTCCCTCTCTGAAAGAGAACCTTATATTTCTTGAAAGGGTAGGGGCTAGAGGCTAGGCTTTTTGGATTACGATATGACTATATTGTGTAACCGGCGCGGCAAGTCGGTGTCGGTCTGATATTTAACCAATTTAATTAACAATAGACGAAGCCTGTCAGTTTTTAGACAAATCACCGCGCCGACGAGGACAAAAAGAAAACGAGAGATGGATCGGGAAGTTATAAGGTCTGCGCGACCGCGGACGGATACTGGCTATTGGACAGAGTGGTGGAGTGGAGAGTTTAAAGCGCGTCTTAAAAGCAGCATTTTTTCTACGATTGTACATCGAATGCAGTCAGTCTGTAAGATCTCTAAAATAAATAGCCTCAGCGAGACAGGTTCTTCTCGGTTTAATTAACGGGCATCCGTTAATGCGGAGAAAGAAACCGGGGAACGCCGCGATCACGACGGAGACGGCAGACGTTGCAGCTAAAACGATAAGCAGACATAGGAAATACAAGTATGTACTTTTGAAAAATTCTTCGGCGATTATTCCCCGACACAAAAGTGGTACATACGAGGCCGCGTCTTCGAAACGATTTTCGTCGACCGCATCGCGTAATTAACGGCGCAATTATATCAACGAGTACAAGATGCACCAGACGTGTACAACGTCGCGTTCACGACCGGCTCGAAGAATTCTGGAGATATTGTAATAAATTTCCGACATGATTAATATAAATCAACCTGGGATTACTTAAACGTGTATTTAAACTGGTATATAGATGCGATGTATTTTTCCGTGGCTGGGTACCTACAATATTCCGGCGCGCTGACTCTAATACTTGTGGCGCTGTATAGCTAATAACGTAACGTGTGAACAGCCTTAATTAACTCCTATGCACTTCTTTATATCTGATTTCTTTAATGATCTCGACGTCCATTATACGGGGATATGGCATATTTCCGTGACGGGTCTACTACCCAACATTTTTCCAAAGGCCGAAAAGCCACCGATCTTTTGTCGACGAAGAACGAGATAAATCGAGATTAGGATGGTAGTTTTTTCCCTATACACCGCACAGGAGTGATTTCGTTAGGGTTAGGAATATATGACATAATCGAATAGGTCGAAAAAAGGGACCTGGAATCTATTTATCATTTTGTCAACTGCACAGTTGAACGGCCCTAAACTAAACCCACCGGGAGGGGAATGGTATAGAACGGTTACTCTATAGCACCTGGTCTCGGTGTACAGTCGCCACATTGAATTTGACTACGTCGAAAGTCGCAATAATAAAGCGGCTCGCAAACTATGGGTAGGGACCATTATACGATCTCGGCCTTCGTCGTCGTCGTCGTAATCTTCGGAGTTGTCTTTCCGTTTACTCGAAATCGCACGCAGGGAGGTATTCGTCGCCTGTGGGAAATAATGACTTCCTCGCGGCGAACATTGGCCTAATCAAATTTAATTAAATCGTTACCGAAACCCGACCAAAGCGGAAATGAACGGGAATTAAATTGGCAAATACACGAACGAATAACGAACCGCGATTCGAGCCATTTTACGCTATTAGTCAACTTGAGCCGGGTCGCAGCGTAATACGCGGTGATTATGTTATAAAAACGGACGAAAACCATCAACGAAGAAGGATGTAGTGGAAATATCGGAGAAGACGTGCATCAAAGCGGAAGAACCTTTTAGGTTATCAGGAAGAGGGCTGGTTTGTTGGTAGCTAAGAGTTGACAGCTGTTATACATGTGGCTTTCTGCCGTGTTATATGTACTATGATATTTATTTAGTTTTTAGAATGGCGTTAGTCATATACCACACGCATAATACACACACCTCATCTTATAAACCGGAGTGCATCGGTAGAGGGTTGGGTGGAGAAAAAAAAACCAATGAGACCGGGATCGACTCATAAACCACTTTTTCGAAATTACCATCATCTCGTATTATGATGATGATGAAACAAGGGTGAAATGAAATCGTGAAAGACTCACCTGCAGAATGCGATGTCTCGTTGCCGTGCCACGCTTCCACAATCAAGGAAAATGTGCCCTGTAAGAGACGGATGTCAATGATTAATTTTGATCATTGTGTTAAATATATTGTATGAACGTATAAAGCCTAGATGGTATAAAACGTATTTATATAAACGAGAGAAAACGACTTTCACTGAGAGAAGATGGTACTGCCAGGTTTGCAGTATTTACTCGCGATCCTCTTTTTACGACCAGTCGCTCTCCTCATAATCGAAACGTGTTTTCGAGACAACAGAGCCGCCCAAACGGTCGCCTTTTTAGCAACAATCTATTGTACATTTCTGCCTTCATTCATTCTTGTTATTATTATTATTATTACGTTATTGTGTACGTCGTATAGACGGTGCATAATACGGTAACCGGTCAAAGTGTGGGAAAATCGACGCAATCAAGAGAATGTCAAGAATGCAGTTGAAAACGCGGAAATATCTTCTTTAAAATTATACAGAAAAGTCGTTACGCTTTCCAATTTTGGCGCACATCAGCGAAAAAGCGTGGCCTGTAATGATAGTCGACGTAACAGCATTATTAGAAATTAATTAATTAGCCGGTCTTTTTTCCTCCTCCTCTCTACTCGGTTCGGGTGAACAAAAGGCGATTAGTTTTGGTGTTTTGATAGCAGCGGAGGTCATAATGCATGATCAGAGTTTGATCGATAAATCTATCTATTATAATTAATTTCGAATTTGTGCAGTGTTTCCCACGGCTGATACCTGCTTCGAGTATAAGATGCTACAAAATTGCTCGACGGAAATAGTACAGTCGCCGCAAGAAGGAGAAGGCACGAAAGCGCACACGGGGCTCTCTCGCCGGTCTCGTACTCCGGTGTCTGCGAGATGATGTGGCGCAAACAGAAAAAGCCGCAATCATTTTAATATAATAACAACGAAATATCCGAAGCGTGGCGGAGGCTTGATTAGGTTTGCACGACGGACGGCCAGACCGTCAGATCGTTTTTGGGATGAATGAGTTTGAGTTTGTTGTTGTTATTATTTATTATTATTATCAAGTCTGGAACTTCCCAAGTCCTAGGGCAATCTTTGGCCCGGCAGTAGCAAGGGCGGCGCAGTCGCTAACAATTTAGGCAGGTGGGCCGCGCCACTACTACTACTACTAGTACCACTATTACTACCGAAAACAGTATAAACCTACCTACGCTACTACCTAAGTAGGTACCGAACGCATTCATCAAAAACTGACCGCGGTCGACAATTTCGATTTTTCACTGTCTACTTCTCGCCGGGATTTATGCTTGATAATAACACGTTTCAATCATGAGGCGGTTTTCTCTCTCGATAATTTCAATTGGAAAAGTTGATTAGTTTCGGGGGACTTACCGGCCACGTGAAGGGGAACGGGAAGGCTATCGGCGTATCGAACCCGTTCCGGGGCTTGTCCATTCCCGGATTCGGTTCCAATTCGGCGGTGATGACGTCGCCGAAAGTGCACGGCGAGGTCGTGTCGATCTTCACTTGGTACTCTTTCAGGCAGACCCTGAACCGCGGACGGCACATCCCCTCGCATTCGGAGCTTTGTGTCGTCGGTCCGCTGCAGCACTTTCCCAGATCGTCTTTGCCGGCCTCGTTGTCGAACGATATAAGTCGCAACTCAAAGACTCCGGAAGATTCGGCCTAAGACAATTCGCCAACGTTTTCACTCCGCAAGATAATTCATTTAAATCGATTCCGGAAAAATGAATTGATCGCGGTACCGGATCGAAACGACGATTACGGTCTCGAGACACTGACCAAGTCGGAATAGTATATCACTGTCTCGAGATTCGATTCGATTCGATCGTGAAGAGCGGCGACACCGGCATCGTCGTCATCGTCATCGTCGTCGGCTTACCTGGTGGAGGGCGAAGAGGAGCCCTGCTAGAAGCGTAAGTATCCAAGACATGTTGGGGTGGTTCTCGTATTCGTCGAGGATTCAGCAGCTTCCAGGTGCTGTTACCTCAGAGGTAATCTGCAACACCGCGCCATATAGGCAAATCGTCAAATCACCGGAGCAATATCACTGGCGGCAACATGCGTCGCCTTTCACAGAATCAAACACATGCATAACCGGCGCTCAGCAATCGGGGACGCATCGCGTCGGCACAACAAAAACACCACACGCGCAAATTCTCTCGTATTCCAAAAGCGGACGCGCTTTCGTGCGACGACCACGGACGGCAGATGCGGACTGAATTCGAACCGAACAGTGAACACCGAACTGAAGCCGAGTACCGAGGCTTTCGACGGTCACAGAGAGGGAGAGACGGCTTCGGCTCGGCGGCCCGACGGCCCGACGCTCGACCGTGTGGTAGCGTCCGCCGCTTTCAGGGTGGGGAGCGCGTTCGCTCTAAGGGGTACTGCGTGCTTCCGCCAGAGCTCTCCACACTTTAGCTTACGCTCCGGCGCCGTGTTCCGCCCGAACCTCGAACTTTCGAACAATTCGAACGTGTGTAACGTGCACGCGGTGGTGGCGGCTGGATGTGTGTGACTGCACTCGGCCGACTGCTACCCTCGAATGGGCAGCCACCCGGCGTGCCCGCTTTTAATATGAGGGACGCCGGGTCGACTCACCAGCTGCTCCTCGACGGTACACCCATCCCATCGGGCCCCGAGGGTACAGGGTAGAGGGTAGCCTTCGATACGTCACCCACCCATAAGACACGGCCAACCCCGATCACCCTCGCTCGTACTCGCATTCGCACTCGCACTCTTACGCACACACACGCTTTCCCGCCGACCTTCGCCCACCTTTGAAACGTTCGATCGAATCGTTCGTACCCAATTATGCAACGATAAGTACTTACGTATCTGTCTAAATATTCCAAATAGGGAATTATACAATTGAGAGTTTCCAGAAGAATCCAAACACGAATTCAAATATTTAATACTATTTATTCATTAATCCGTTTGAATAAATTCTACCGATGATGATGGTGGTGGTGGTGGTGTCGATGGTTGTTGCAATAAATTGTCCCTTTTAAATTACAAAGAATATCAACTGGAACACCTTGACTTCGAGCCCAATTCATATTCGGTCTGTACTGGTGGATATCACATAGGGGTTGAATTACACACTACCCGATGCGTGTATAGCGCACAAAATACGTTGTAATTACGCGAGAGTCGTCATTTACTCACTTATGTCGTGTGTACAAGATATGCCATCACCATTACCATTACCATCACCATCGGAATAAAGTACGTTTTACGCTTTTTTTATGTTCGGAAATTTATTTGAAAAAAAAACGCGCGATTTATTTTTGGCATAGCGGTGACGAATTTTGGTCGGTACATACCTCGTATTGTGTTTATAAACAATAAATAATAAAATTATTACGGGACTTCGACTCGCACTGTATCGATTCTAAGGCGGAACTAAATCTGCAGGTTGATTTTTGGTTTATGTAACGAGTCCGGTCGGTTATATCTAGTAATGTACGGTGCCGGTGACACATGTGCCCGGTCGTAAAACGAACAGGGATGTACTCGGCTATCGAGCGTCGGGTGATAACGATTTTTAATGATGGCAAAAATATAATTTCTGGGTGGGTTGTACGAGGAAGAGCGCGCTCGCGGTTCTCTCACGAAAGGATTCATTGGGTAACTCTAAGTGCGCCTCACAACAACAATCGTTACACTCGTGGATGATGGCAAAAGAGACAATGCAATTTCTAATTTGGGAATTGAGTTATTGTTTCGTTGTAGCAATGGCGCTTTTGTCTGATTCATGATGGTCGAAATTCTAAATGCGCGAATTGTGGATTTCGGCTTGGCCAGGTGCGGGCCTGGCTCGGCGCAAGAAGCCCTTTCAAAAAACGGATGTTTTCTGCAAAACGGCAGCTGTAATAAGATCTCAATTGCGACCGGTATAAGTTTCAAGGTTGCTCCCGAAAAGAGTTGTTTTTAAGGGAGTATGAGCATCAGTCGAGGAAGGGTTAAGGCAGACGCGATCGTCTCTCTATTTTTAGACATTTTAAAATAGTTACCTAGCAATTTGTGGGAGGATTTTGTAAAACAGACATCTAATGTGTGGTGCGTTACTTCATTAAAGTATCCCTACTCGAAGACAACATATCGGGAACTTATTTTGTTATTCCATACTCTTGTCTTGGTACATACAGAAGGTGTGCTTCGAAACGAGCCCCGGTTGCCGGCTCACCTTGTTAACGAAATTATTTTATTGGACTCTTACTCCTCGTTTATGGCCTGTTAAATTAGTATAGTCTACCGTAATCTAGCCCGAGAGCCATTATAATGTACCTAGGCAAAAGCTGATGGGCTGATGGGAATCCAAACCAGTTTCGGTCCGAATCGAAAGGACATTTTCTTCGGTTCTGGAAGCCGGTGCAGGATACCCATAGGTGCGAAGCTCTCTGTTTGCCCTTCTCGGCGCGATATTTATTTATCCCACCGAGTATATGACCTACTATTAGGGCCGTTTCCGGCGATGAGGGGCGGAAATCCCGGACAACCCCGGAAGTACTTGCCGATTTCGCTCAGTGCATCACCCACTACTATAAGCTCGAATATCAAGTTATTCAATCACTATAATGAATTCCGCCCTCCTTCAGGACCCAGACCGTCGAGAGAGGGGGCGGTTTTGTCGTATTTCGTACAAATCCGGCCCAACAATAAAACGGTGGGCCTTTTCGCGCATCCGGAGATCGCTTTTTTATTCCGTAATCTACACATCATATGACGTGATAACGTATCACTCAACTTGATCGGAACGACAACGACGTCAGATAATTGCGATGATGGCGAAGCACGGATACAAAAGCCTTGAAGGTTTTTTTGCCTTTCTCGTATAGGTACGCACCCATGCACCCCCGAAAACAACATCTGCTCGCCTTTACGCATAGGTATATAAAACCAATCGGTAATTGTTTCGGTGCATGCAACTGCTCGTTTTTGAATAAAAAAGTGTGATTTATTACCCACTTCGGGTGATGGTGCATATGTTGTTCCTCCGGCAGCTTGCATAGATTTTTAAATCCCGGGCCGGATATGCGGCCCCGCGAAATTCGCCTCTTCCGACCGGCACGTCCTCCGGGCCGCGCGGTCGTCTTCGGCGCGGTGCCGCCGATTCGGCGGGTGCAACTTTTGCGGGTTTGAAATTCTAACACGTAACTCGTGTAGGCATTCATGAGGACAAAGTGACAAGGACTCGTCTCGTTGTTGTTGTTAGTGCACAAAATATGCATTTACAAGCGATCTGCGATCACGTCCGACTTCCGCTTCGGCACAAAACACGATTTGGAAAAAATTTACATTCATGCATCAGTCTATGATTTGCCAGATACGTTATATACGTAGGTCGCCGGTAATTAAACAGCCACCCAACTGAGACCGACGACAATGTCGGAGGAATAGTAATTCGAAAACAATTACTTCGAAGCTATGAAATAACGGCATTCGGATTTTTGCATACCTATCTGTCAGCTGATTTTCACATGATCGCGGAAAGGGAAGTGATTGAAGCTATTAAGATAACGAAAATAATTTGAATATGGCACGTAGGCGAAAAAAGGATTTTTCTAAAACATAATAAATCTTCCCAAATTACTCGGTGGATCTATTTTAACGTTTCGAGATTTCTCAACACGATACAAAAATACAAAGTAGAACAACGTACCACGTCTCGAAATTATGGTGGATGAATTTTAGATTCACTTAATTATAATCGCTGTAAACAAACGTATAAATTTTATGACCCAGCCCGGTACAGTTATAAGAAAGAAGTGGGAATTTAAATCCCGATGATGATGATGATGATGATGATGATTATGAAGGTTATTCACGAGAGCGCCGTGCTCCGACCTCATAACCACCGGCAGATGCACTTCTGAATTACGTATTAAACCAGGCATTTCATATCATTTGTGGTCACACAAAACTTTCTCCTTGATAATTGTTTGGAAGAGATAACGGTCATTTAATTAAAATTATATTGGTAATATATTGGATCTCTAATTCTAAAACCCGACATATTTCAACTTTCTCATGATTGTTGATTAAAGATCCGACTATAATATGTATGGATGTTGGATGGAAGAAATGAGGAAGGTGTTCGAGATCCTGAATCCTGGAATAAATGTGAATGAACGGAATAAATCAGAGGCAAGCATATTCTGTTGAGCATCCCATAAAACTGTCATGGCGACAATACCGGTTACTTGTTTGGAGGAGAGAACAAAAAACTTACCCCAACATTATGTAGAAAAGTACCTGTCCTTTGTACGGCCATGGCGAAAATACGTTATGTAAATCGATCTAGGAGGAATTCTATAAAATTTTATGCACACACCGCCGTAACGAGATTATCTTTTAGGGGTGGTGTAAAGAAAAATCTCCTTAAACCAACTGTCTACGAGGGGTGAGCCACCGGCGGTAGTTCATACACGGCATAGCAACGGGGCCGTCATCGTATGCGAGCAGACTGGGCCATTATGGAAATCGAATAAAAATGTCGTCGAGATTCGTGTCTATCGGTGAATGAAATGCACCAACAGGTACGAGCGTCCCGGAGCGAAAAAGTCAGGGAAGGAAGGAGCCATTGCGGCGCTCGATTCGCCGTTCCCGTCTGCGGCATAAGTCACCGCTTTGCGCCGAAAAATCGACGTGATTTCGTAGCCGTACGAGTGACAGAGCTAAAACACGGCCCCGATAAAATCTACGATTCGAATCTCAAATGCTTCATCATGTTATGTATTTATTCAAATGTCTGATATGCACGCCATCCCGTCCGGATTCGTGGCTCCGTTTGTTATTATTACGATGCGATATGATATAATAACAGTGCGAGCATCGATCGAAATTGATTCGGATAGCATCATGAGCGGAACTCAATCCCGGCCATTAATTTCGGAGACAACATCGAAAAGCTTTTGCGAACTTCACCACTAACTGAACCGATGATGGCGAGGCGAGGGTCCGACCCTACACCACCCCTCGGCAATACCGAAATCTGACGGAACATATGCATGCGCGTTTTAAAACGGACCGGTAATTACATATCCCCGAGTGGAGTCGCCTCCTCCACCTCTGCCACGGATTTTTCCAAGTCGCGGGGCGAAATTTCACATATGTTATGTTCTCTAATTTGGACCAGTAACCACCTGGCACACGCTGAACACGTGGTTACCGGAACCGGCGGGGATAGTGGAGCGGGGAGGCAAAGCGATTGACGGCATCATCACCATCGCCATTACGGAACTATCTTAGAATGGGACTCGCAACATTGCCGAAAATTCCTCGACCATCGGCACCCGCACACTCGATTAAATCATCACCGCGAAATAATTACCATGTTAATGATCACTAGACGAAATAATCGCTTGATCTACCGTGAAGAATTCGGCATGGTAATTAAAAGAAATCATCGGCGCGTATGCTGAGTTATGCTGCAATCATTAAATCGGAAATAAATTACTTTCTCGGGTGATACTATGAGTACTCTTTGCCTATGATAGCCGAAGCAGACATCAGTCGAGCCGACCGAGCTGCCTCTCTGTCATGTGGCACGTGCCACCGCCCAATCCTAGCCAATCTTTGGAACATACCGAGGACGAGGATGCGAGCTACCGTGCCACCGAAACGCACCACACCATACAATGGCTAATTCGAGAAACACAATCGAAAATTATAGAGTAAGATAGCTTTCTCTTCCATTTACAATCCATCCACATGACAATAATAATTATCAGCAATTCCATGCTGGAGGCTTAGCGTTCGGTGTCGTATTCCGAACTGTAAGAAGAAGATTCTCAATGTTGGTTCCATAAATTAGGTTTTTTCTCGAACATGTGCTCTCTATTATCAAACAGACAAGAGTGGTACTGATACTGGCACTATAGAACACACTTGTTTTAATTTCAGTCTTGTCGATCCAGATGAAGCACGGTGGTGTGTTCAGTTCTCGAATCTCGAGGAAGTATCGTTTGGTGGTCGATTGCGCGTCAGTCCACCTGACACCCGACCCGGGCCAATGTGGGTGCCGGAGCGGCGAATATGAGCCGCGATCTGGCAATTCCGCACGTGCCGTGCACGTGTCGCTGGACCAGGATCGGGACGCAAGGCAGAATGGTACGACAAGCGGCGGCAGGGTGGACACAGGTTACGGCAGCTGCCACCCGACGCATTAAGTAGGTAACATGCTAAAAATAGTATTTCCTCCGAGGAAACCTACTTCCGGTAGAATCTTATCCCTCAAGTGGTGCTGTGTGCTGCTGAATCAACAGGCTGAACGGAAGTCCTGAATGGTCTCTCACGGTGGTTTATTTGCGCCCCGTACCGGCTGCACTACGCCTCACCTATACTTTACTACCCAAACGTATAATTATTTCTCATCCTTTCTGTTCTTTTTTTTCGGCCTCGTCTCGGCGGATGGGATGCATCACGTTGAGGTGAGGGTGAAAAGACCCAGGAAAGGGTTGATGCGCTAACCGAGCTATTTATACGTACCGATGATGATATAGACAGGAAGGAAGCAAAAAATTACTTAGGATGATCGTGAAGGACATCAACGCAAAAGCATCGAATTAATTGTATAATTAAAGGTTAAAGTTTTGAATCTTGTTATGTAACTACGAGTGAGGATAAGACGAATAATAATAATGAAGTGTGCATACATAAAAGTTTATTCTTTCCATGGTAGACGTACTACGGTGACTTCACAGCCTTGGAATTTAATACATATCTCCAGTACCTACATGACTTTTGTTCAGATTGATAGAATTATTGTTAAAAGGCGGATTATAATCCAGAAACGGTACACGCGGAGAGGTTCCAAGAACAATCCTCGCCGGGGTGGGTAAAACCGATGGGGGCAATAAAGGAGCAATTTCGCCGGCAGAAGGACAACATCTGTCTCACGTCTTGGCCATATTTCGTAAACAATTCCTGGTTTACCTGGGATTCGGAAAAACCTAAGAACGTGGAACACATGCTGCCCCGATGGTGATGGTACTGATGGCTGATGAGAGCGCCGTTCCATCCTTAACTTAAATCGGCAACGTGTTCTGATATAATTAACGTTTTATTCTTGCGGTATCAGAACTGTAATTTCATAATGATAATTGATAATATCAGTAATTCTAATTGACATTTACGCGCGCGTAGCTCGCCTTGATGTTCTACATTATAGAACCTGGGGGTCGTAAACAGTCATAGGAATTATTCTCCTCGAATTCAGCAAAAGCTGAAGGTAAAGTCCGGTCAAGTTCCGGTACATTCAGCGTCGTCAGTACAGACGATGGTTATGTCTTGGGTCCCGTCCAAGGGCAGGTGTTGGCGCACGCTTCCACAGTCCAGTAAGACGGAACAATGCCACTTTCCATGCCCAGTGATCGTCGCGCCTTGTAGTCACATTTTTTCAAGAATATCAAACCCGCGCAGCAATGCCCGTTCTCTCTCTTTTCGCATCGCCCCGTGCCCCATTCCGTTCTTCGAACAGAATTTTCGCCCAATAAAACCCACCATTCGTTTCGTTTCATTTCGTTTTGTTTGTCGAGAGCGAATAAGAAAGGGCAAAGATTTTCGAAATTACGTAACGTTAGCGAGGAGCGCCGGTGTCCACTCTCCGATCTGATTGCACTCACTATTGCATAAACGTAAGTACTTTCTGCTGTATATGTTCATCTTTCTAATAAATCGTACCCATCAATTCGATAAGCGGCTTGATATGAGAATTACGATTTATTTTGGGCACCCCCGCGGTATAGGTATCAGACAATGGAAACTGCCTTCGTTCAATTCCAAATATGATGAATATTAATTAATCACGGGTAGTAATCACAACGTTATGTAACAACCTAAATACCATCATGTGAGCACACTTCAGTGGTGCGTGCAACAGCTGCTCGCCCGTGGAGTGTAGATGTGCGATGCGAGGGAGAGAGGATGCAAACTTTCGGGGGTTGGTCCCGTGGTTTCTTCCCGCACTTTGACGCGCTTTCGGGGCAGTTGTGGATAATTTGCGAACGTCGTCCGTTTCTGCCCGACTACGTATGTAATTTCTAAAAAATCTCCAATTAGTGTCGAGGCACAGAACAACATAAGATAAGTGGGCTTCCGACCATGCATTATTATTACTTTCCGGCCGAAGTACGTTCGCATTAATCCGTTACCGCCGTCTTAGGATCAAGAAAACAAAAACACAACTCGAAAAACAATACTATCAAGATTATTCCGGCAGGGAAATTGAATTAGTTTTAGACGAGTTGACATTTCGGCCGTTTCTCTCGAGTTTAAAGTCAAAGATAATGAGAAGTAATTTCGAACGCGTGGTATTGCATGACCCAATGATTCGACACCGTGTGTTGATCTGCACCATCGGTTGCCACAATGACAGGTGTAGACGTAAAAGCAGCAGTATTGAGCACCTGCTTCCATATTTAGCAGGTATCACTACAGTTTTACTTCGAAATTTAAAAAGGTAAAAAGGTTAATTATCTCTCGATATCATGGTCGCGACTACCAATTAAAAATTACAAAAATGAACGCAATGGCAAAATCTTGATATACGACTCTCTTATTTATAAGTGAATCGAAAAGCTTCTTCCTCCATATATCGGGTTCGGAGCGTCTTCGCATCAAAACAGGTGCAATCCCTAATAAGAGAAGCCCTCTATTAGATTTAACAGGTGCCTCATATTTTAAAATCTTTTCAAATTTCGGAATAAAGAAATTCATTTTCGTCGTTCGACGAGCAGATGCGTTGGACACATATTTAATCAAAACCGACTTCACATATCTAGTGCCGTGTTACGATTCCACTAATGCGTATTAAATTAAATTAATTGCGTTAAAGTTAATAATAAATTTCGAATAGTTGCGAGCTCTTGGAGCAGCTGATGAAACTTGGCAGCGGGCCAAACTTATAGCGGATTTTATAAATCAGGTTGACCGTGAACCGTTCCCGATATGAGATGATCGCGACGATCGCGATGACGACGGTGTACAAGAAGGCGAATTTGTTGTGCCATCTCGGGGTTGTTTTTCGTTTCGGGTCGGTTTTTGTTGGGGTAGGTTCTCACGAGTATTGCCGAGGTTCCATCTGCCAGTTTCAAGAAAAATACGGCTCGAGAACACGTGCCTGCCGTCTTCTTGACGCTCAAATGCAGCATTTTACATTTTCAAAGAATCTACCTTTCTATAGAAGATCCGAGAGACGAACATAATGCATCGGTCCCATCCCAGGTTTGAATTAATGATGTTTTACACCTACTTTACTTTCTAAGCTGGTTTTGTGCAAAAACACATCTGTGGGAAGTATAACATTCAATTTCATAATTGCAATCCCAACTATGTGGATGCCACAATGCAAATAGATGCGGCTACCACTACCACTGCTATCGTCACTGTTGATTCCTTAATGAATAAATCATTTCAAAAGGTGGGGTCTCGCCCGTTTCTGCGTTTCCGCGATCGGGAATAATGCGTCGATATTGTTATCGCGCCTATATTAACGTAATTACAGACTTGCTCCATTTTTTGGGGTAATTGCCGGTTATTAACGTGGATGATTAAAATTAGCAGATGGAAACTATTTATTAAATAGCACGTAAACAACAATTAAATCTCTATACAGTAGGTAATGAAAACATCATTGCAACAATGGGCATTTGCATAATGGATTGTTTCTTACATAATGTAGAAATTGAAGAAATTTCAAATACCTGATATCGTCGACTTTCAATTTTGAGAAATTTTTATAATATTAATCTAATCCCTCATCACAATTGAATGCCGCATGCAAGGGGCGTATTTCGTACATAGAAAATCACGAATCGTGGATAGCATGCAACTTTCATTTCATATTGTTTTGAGCGAAACCATTAAAAATCGCTACATTGTGTTAATTCCTCCCATCTGTATAAGGTAGAGTCAAAGCAGATGCCTTCTACTATACTATTATGAACCCCTGATCAGCTTTTGCTCTTTTTTTACGGTTCGGGGTTCGAGTTTTGAAAAATCACTCTGAATACAATGTCACGCTCTTGATGATAATGATGATGATGATTTGATGGTTTAGATCGATCGAGGGATTTATAATAATGAAAATGTACGTAATTTATTTCATTTGGCACTTGACGCACCTGCACCAGTTAAGCTAACTCGATAAATTGACAGATTGCGTATCACTTCCGGGACTTATTTTGTATCTTCGGCTTCGCCAACTGCAAGCCTCCAAAGTTGCAGATGGATGTGACGTCAGAATACGTCACTGTCACTTGCCCCATCGTATCACACGTACGCATACGTTTATGCCGGCCGGCCCGCGGCAAAACCAATATGAATGTTCCTCAATTTACGAACCGGGGTCAAAGGGGGCGCTAACCGTACCAAAAGGGGTTGATGTCTGCAAGTTGTGGAGCAGTTACTCAAGCAAGAGATTTTAATTATACAAATTATATACCCCTTTTCGCCTGCTTATTATATTAATTGGGCATGCCGTATGCATCAAGTATCGAAAAATAACAGCTTAATTAGACGTGAGCAAGAGTCGATGGTCTCGTTTCGTCCAAAAATGAGCTTTTTCCGTCGATGGCTTTTCCGGTGAGATTGACCCCATCAATATGGGAATACACACGTACATTTTTCGCAGGGCCGTTATAGTGCATTCATGATTGGACGCGTTCCAATTAATTTCATTCAAAAATCATAATGATTGCATCAAACCGCTGGACTTTATTGTGCTTTATACACTGTTTGTTTGCGTTGCCGGCCCGAGTTTGGCGCACTACCAACTCATTATTACGATTTTATGAGGACGCCTGAGATGTGTGGGTTGGAAACGAAAACGGCGCGAGGCGTAGTGGGGCGAATGAATTTTTTTTTTGCTTCTCGGGTGATTTTACCATTTTATTAATCCGATGGTCCTCTGCGCTATCTCTTCTGGCTTTGAGGCATCTTGGTACGAAGCAGCTGTCACGGCCAGAAATGACAATTAGAGGTCTGCACGGACCCCAGCTTTCAGCTTTCACGAAACCGAAAACCGTCCCAGAATATTACGAAGAACGAATCGATCATTAGCATAATCTCCCGGCGACTCAATCTAATTTTATTATTCGGTTTCGTAGGGAATAAATCATGATTTTAATGGCGGTTTTGTTTTCTTTATCCAACTCGACGAGGTTCCGTTCGCATCTTTAAGCGTCCTCCAGGCCGAAGGTAAGTAATCCAAGGAGGAAAGGTAAGGAAATGGCTTACAGAGTTCGCCTCAGCTTCGGTCCGTCCAGCTGCCTTCTTATACATCTGTTCCTGTTCGATACAGCTGCTGATACAAACATGGTTATTTGATTTTGATAAGAGCATCACTGAGAGTACTTGTTAGAGGCTTCCATGCATGCAAACAGAGATACATACCTCATATGCATGAAGCTTTTGTGTAATGAGAACCCGCATGGGAGTCCCATAACATAATTTATGTAACTTTTCTACAATATTTAGAGGTCAGCCGGGATGGCTTGCGCCGCAGTCCCCTGGTGTTGCACCTTGTAGCAATTTAAAATTTAAATAATTCGCTCCGAGTTTTATATGCGTACTTGCTGTGCGAGATAAGGGCAGAAACGCGGGAACTCGGCTCAGTTGTTATTATTATCCGGGAGCTTTATGGATAGGCGAGTTGACGGATACTTGTTGATGTGCTCTCTCTTCACGTGGTATAGGTGCGTTTAAATCCGACAATACAATAGAGACAATAGGGCCTTTCAGGTCCTGTCAGATGAAAAGTACATGTAGCAGAAAAGGTCGATCGACAGCTGCCGGTTTAAATGGTACGGCACGCGCCAAACCACGTGCTAGCCTTTCCTACGACTCCGCATGCGTTAGACATAAATCGCTCAACAGGTCGTCGAATTTCTAAAATCTACATTAAATAATTATCCTTCTGTTTTATTCATGCAGAAGTTGAAACCATTATTTCGGGGACGAGCCGCGATTCAATCCGGAGCTTTCGTGTAAATGGCAGATAAATCAGAATTTATGGTAGCGAATAATTCCATCACTTTCCGGGACGATTATAGTTTTTTCGAACGGTCTCGAAGGGGAGGTTTCTTTGAAATTGTCGGATTACGGTCCCGTCAGGTTATCCCGACCCTCTTACGAAAGGACATTTCCACCGAGTCTCAAGTGTTATCATCCTTTAAAATAACGCGGGCCCTCCACGAAAATATTGATTTTGGCTCGAGACCGAGATGAAATGTGTCCAGCCGCTCGAGACTATCCGCATCGGGCTCAGATTGCGTAATAATTGCATACGATTTTAAGACGAAGTTTAAATCGTCGACTTTCTCTCCGATTTTCTTTCTTATTTAATCCAACTAATTACGCTTTTTGTCAAATGCGCCAGATAGCTAAATTAATTTTTTTTCATTCAAGTTGATGCTTGCGAAAGAGAGATTCACACGGTGTCCGCGAGAGAGAGAATCTCGCAAATCAACCCCCAATTCGGGGTCGTTATTTCAAGGCTCGATTCGAGAGGATTCCGTGCCCACGGGTGAATGTTGGAGATCTTATCTTATTATTTTCGACTGATAATCCGGCAAACGTCAAGAGTCCGCCACTGGCCAACAACACCAGGCTCACGGGGAGGCAGCCGGCGTCGCATATACCAGGTGTAAACTGTAGCGCGACACCTGTCCTCTCGAAAATCAATGTCCTATGGCCATTGTTCATCGTATACTTTTGACCGATGAAGTGATCATGCAACAGAACTCATTGTGGACTCGTCGCAGACCGAAGAACCACCAGTGCAATGCGAAAAAAGCCATAATCATCATCATCACGATGATCAAGGACGGCCGAGTTAATAGTATCGTGGTACCCTTCATTCCGGCAAATCTTTGAACTTGGCTTGGGATCACGTAACTGGCCATACGAATATGCAAATTACAATTATTATCCATCGGATAATAAAAATCGTGGGAACTTTGTTAAAAGGTTTTATAACCGCATTCTATACAAACGCAAGTTTCGTTGTTTTAATTAATTTTAATTCTGAGACATATCCTCATCGCGAACCGATGCACAGAAACCCATATTCCAGTTGGTTGATCTTTGAAACTTCCGGTTTCCGGGAGAATGCGCACACGAGCCAATTTACTGCACTTAAATTGGTCGTTTGTTAGTCGCGACTGAACTAAGTAACGTACGAACTCACCATCGGTACTTTCATTCATTCGCGTTGTCACGAAACGCTAGAAAATCTCATTTGCGAAGCTTCCTCGAGCCCCCCACACACAAATTAAAATCTCTACGCACCACTCAATTAATTTATGGTCGGTTTTATAAATGACCTTTTTAATTCGTGTTTGTCTCAAGTTGAAGATGCCTAAATTACCAGGCAATTAAGAAGTTATGTAATGAGATTATATACGATTTGATTTACCGACTTCCTTCATTTTAGTTGGTGTATATCTAATTTCAACATAATTTATTGGAAGAAAATCCCCAAATGAGGATGGCGAATACTTCCTATAAAATTTACTCACCGAATTGTAATTATTAATATACAATAACAACCGAAAAGATTATCTGCGCTCTTTTTATCCGGTTAAATGAAATAAAGTTAAATTAAAGAAAGCGTGAATGAAAGGTACCGTCTTATGTAAATTTTTTAGATTGTAAATGCCCAGTCAGGGGTGGATCGCATCTGAAGTATAAGTTTATAAGTAGACCACTCACAAATTTCCTGATTTAATTCATTTATTGCAGCATGCCACTCGTGCATGATGATGATCATCATGATGCGAGAGAAAATTGGCGTAAGAGTGTTTAGCAGGTAGCTGCATAATACTTAAGGTGAATCAATTAAAAATCGCAGACCGGTTTCCACTTCTATTTTATAAGACAATCCACGATAGGACCGTAACACTAACATCAATAATAACAGTGATGGAGAAGGAGACGAAACGAGATGTTAATAATGCAGCACATAAACATCGAGAAGTATGCCAAATTAAACATATGTTAAACAGTCGAGTAAGAATTTCAGTAATTTCAGGATGTACCGGAGATGAATCACACCTACATGTTACGAAGGAAAGAGCCGATCTCTGATCCGCATCTTGTAATATGACTAACGATCACCTCAAACATTTATTGCAAGAGATTGCTTCACCCAGCGTCAGAGGCGATGAGAGTAGCATTTCTATTTTTACAATTCATATCGGCATAACCTATACCGATTTACTCCATCTAAATCGACCAGCGAAGACCGATTTGCACATACCATCAGCATCGGACGTCGCGATAGCCACGCGGGGGTTTGCGTCGAAAACCGCACTGTAATAATTATTCAACATTACCAAAACAAAGCCACATGCTCAATTTTTTACTTCCGCACTCACGCAGAGTTGTCAACAAAAAATTCTCGCTCTTATTGTTTTTGAGAACCCCACATGACGACGTCGATGATGGCTTTCACGGCCGTGCTACGAACGACCCATAATCGGGAGGCTCGCGCGCCTAATTACAACCGAATCAACTTGAAATGATATTAAACACCCGAAACAATAAGATAAATGTAGAGACCATAATACGCCATTGTTCGAAAAAAAAAAACGTGGCATTGTTTGGGGTATTTAGAATGCGTTACAACTCACAAGTAATAATTCCTCAGGTGTACGTAAAATTCGATTGTCTTTGAGAGTTTTTAGAAGACGCCGCGACAAGCGACGACCATAATGGAACGACCACCTAGAATCATCCCCATCGCGATTTATTATTATCATTCAAGTCGCATCTGAGTCAACAGGTAATTTTTCGCGATGCGAGCGTACGTACATGGGGGTTGGCACTGCCTTTAGTGTAGAGTAACACCTGCGAGTATTGTCCTCGCATGGCATTGCGCTAATGAGAGCCACGAAGTATTTGTCGGAGGGTTTTTGTAGGTCTGTGGGCTGTTTCGTCGAGGGGAAGCGAAGGAGGAAGCTTTTTTTAAGCCGCATCCGGTGGGCACGATGATTTTTTTCCTTTCACGTCATCTAGGTACTCCCAGTTACCGAAATCGGTACTCCTTTGAGCGAAATGCGACGATGACGACGGAGTGACGAGAAGGGCGCTTGCGCTCTCGGAAAGGAGTCGGTGCGATACTATCTGGTAAGTTTCCGGCTTCTTGGCGGCGTCACGGTACCGCGAATGTGTGTACGGTTGACTTCTCGAGGCACGTCCGACGTCGGAGCTCCGACACTCCTGCCCTCCGCAGTATTGTCTACTCCGAGACAATAATACCGGTGGATGTTTACCAAATTACAATGGACTATACACGGGCCGGACCCCAGACGGACAGCACTTGTCTTGTGTGCATTTCGGAACAAAAGATTAGGCCCCATTAGCGGCTGAAATTAACGAAACACTCACTGAATCGCGATGAGGACCGATAATTGCCCGATCCCGTTCGGAATACGAAATCGGAAATCGCGGCCGGCTATGTTATGTATAGAGTATACATAGACTTGGTCCTCGGTAATGGAGACGCAAATCCGCAGTTACGCGTGCTTGCCTCAAATTTCCCTTCCTGTCTCGGATAATAGTAAATCACTCCGGGCATGCAGCATGATTTCCGTAGAGATAGGGTGGCTGTATTAACATAGTAAGTATACTTGATTAAATTTATCTAACGCCTGAACGCCCGGCCCGGCGGGTGATTCCGGATAATGATGATGATGATGAGTCTAGGAATTGCTCGGGTTGGGCTGGGGTTGGCTTGGGGTCTTCCAATCAAAGAGTTTATATAATTTCCCGATCCAGCTGTTCAAAAAATAAGATTTTTTTCAAAACTCCCCTTGCGGCATAAGGTGTGCTATTAATATGTTAGGTAAACAGGGTGGTTTTTTGTGATGTCACATGGGTAGTATACGTTGGGCCAAGCCAAACCGAAAAGGGTTATCGGGGCGCTTCACAATTAGTTTCGCCCGCTCTATACTGCAGTAGGATCCGAATTTGAAATAGGAGACGACTCGCGATGAATGAACGTAATCGGATAAAAGGAGAGCGATTGCAATCGAAAGTGAAATGATCGAGTTCGCCCGGCGAGTTCGGCCGAGGTAATTAATTCAGGCGAAGCCTCCTCCGGTTGGTTTCAGATAGCGCCGGAGAGCATTAATTGGTCTTGAGAATGAAATCACTCGGATGTACCAGCGCCTTATACAATGGGTTTCAGTTTCAGAAAGAAATTTATAAATCTTATTCCTGATGTATGCACCGTATTATCCTATGTCATAATTAGGTCCTTGACCCTATACTTGGAGATGCCCGGTGACTCGCGTCGACCTTTTAATTATTTAACGTAATTGCTCTTCCGAGAATAAATGTTTTCATTATTTATTTTCTCGCATTCTCTCTACTAGGTATACAACTTTAGTCCCCGACTCTTATATTAGGCGTTTTTATTTTAACTTGTATACACTCATTTTGTTTCTATTTAACGCTTACTAACAATAACTCTTGAGGAGAAGACTCAAGTTGTCAGGAAGATCTCGTCGAGGAAAAAGCGTGAAGGGCGCGTTCAAAGGGAGAAACCGTCTTGATAAATCACTGGAGCTTCTAAATCTCTCTCGCTTCTTGTCGGAGGTGGGTTTGGTCTTTTGACGAATCGATAACTGTAACAATAGGCGAGTAACACAGTGACCTTTTCGATTCTCCGTTCTAACTATTTACAGCATGCAGGGATGATTTTTTGGTAAAATTAGGTCGACCGGCGATTTCGACGGTTGCGTCCCAGGAAGTTTCCAATGTTTCCCACTCCGATCGCGTTCGAGCGATGTTAGAGGGGTCAGTTAAGTGTGAAAATATGACGTGGAGGTTTGCATGTCGGGGGGAAAGAAATGTTGGCGCGCGCGCGAAATAAGGACGTGATACATCTGCCTTTAATATGCACACGTGCTATCCAGGTTAGGTTCCAGTAAATATCACAACATTATCAGCCCCGCTAACGTGTGGAATAATGCAAATGCGCTGTACTGTAAGTCGGTAAGTGTATTGCCACAGGAGGGCCCGATAAAAACGAAAGCCGCTTATATAAAACTAGAAACCTATAGTACTCCGTGCCTGTAGCACTCGAAAGGTGTAGAATTCATTCATGTCATTTATTTTGATGTATTTATTTACATTCTATTTGGTTAAAGTATAGTCTGTGGTAAATCTGTCAGTTGTCAAAAATAATGTCAGATACCTCGGAAATTCCAATTATAATCGGCGTTTTTCCTCTCGAATTTTCGTGCGCCTTTTACTTTTCGGACGACGGCCCGTTCGATATAAGGATCCGGCGCTTTTTTTGCACTATCCGGCGATGAGGGCACGGCGAAGACAGGTATCCAAGCAGCGATATCGATGAGGTTTTGACGGCAATATGATCACGGCACTTGTTCGCGGTCCTGAGATGTCCGCACACGGACCGGCTTCCGCTGGGGAGCCGGCAGCCCCGTTTTGGGGCCTCTCGGAAAGTCTGTACTTCTTCTCGACCATTTCTGAACCAATTTCGATGCGGTTATCGCCGAAAATATCGGAAACGGAGGCCACGTCACTTTACACACGAATTTAACTCGATTTGCCGCCTTTTCGATGTCGATTCGGACGAAAATGATACGCTTTTCGGGTTCGATTTCGACACTTGATTTTTCTCGTTATTCTCGTAGGATTTTCATAAAGTTTTCACCTGAAATAACATTGGACACAACCGGCCACACGAATTCGCTCTATCCACTCTCGATTTATGCATTTTTCACTTAAAATTGAACGAATTTGTGGGAACGCATTTCGAAATGTGACGTTTTGTCATTTAATTTTCAACTTTTTTGGCGCGGTTGGCAAGGTGCTGATGATTATCTGATTGGCCGGATCCAGCTATTCCCTATAATTTTTGCTTCAAGTTTACCCTTAATTCCGAGCAATACAGTAATCACGTCACGGCAAAAATCCCTGCATTTTTTCCTTATTTTTCGTGATTTTTGAGCGTTTCGAATGGGCCTATTCCAGTCCCATCGTGAAAAAGACTGATGTTTAATTGATAAATTCACATAATTTCGCTCGGTCTGAGAGAAAATCACGGGGAACTTTTGAGGTTAAAAGGGTCGGTTCGCGACAGAGTCAGAAGTGTCGCGTTTTATTATAGTTAATTAACAAGTTACATAAAAAAAATTCATTTCAAGACTTTTGTAATGAAATCATTTTGATTAAATCATTCCGTTTTGACCATAACAAATTATCTCGCAAATTATGGTAGAGCGTCGTACTCTCGGTCGTACTCGTTATTATACGGTCCACCTTATTCAGCACCGTTTGAACTTGGTCGTTTGTAATTTCCGTATTGTTAACATTTCTATTATTCCAATAATACTCCTAGAATTTGCCATTAGAACTTATCTGCCATAACTTTTTGCGAGAACAAAAAGCGACAAAATAGAGATAACCGGTACGCATTTCTCGACCTCGGACAAATTTCGCTTCATAGTTCATCGAATCATCAGCAGCAGCAGGGCCAGTACGTCTTGAATTTATCCGCGATAGCCAAGAAAATCAAAATCGGCGAAAAGAAAGACGTTAAAAATAATCGGTTCGTTGTGTATTTCAGTAAGAAAATAACACCCCAGGGAGCGAATTGGAGGAAATGATCGAGGAAAATCAAAATATTATCGAAGCGCTTCTACGGGAAATGGCAAGGCAGCGAATCGATTACGAGTACCTTTTAACAAGAATGCAGGCGAAATTGCGACGAGCCAATGCCAGGGTAAAAAAATTGCAAATGCGATTGGAAGTTGAGGAGTTGAAGAAAGAAATCGATCGATTGAAATGTGAAAACAGCGAGCTGACCAAAACTCTGCAATGTGATGAAAGATGTTAAAGTGAAACACGGAATAATATTCGATTGTAGATTTATTGCACGGAGAAAAATGTCTATCAATGAGGATTAGATATCTTATATTTATTATAGTCGTATATTATACGTATAGGGACGGTTATACAGTAATATTTTATCGCTTTAGAAATACTGTATTATGATTATTAAGAGACAAGATACTTTAAAACATAATAGATAATATTATGATTTCTTTAAAATCTCATATTTTAATGAGTAAATTATGATATAATAGTTAATTTTTATTAGATATTATTATAAAAGATTTCAAAATATAAGATATTCAAAATAACATCGTTATTAGTTAAACAAAGAAATGGATTCCGCGAATCCCCACGTGGATAGTAATTCCTCCATTGCAGTTTGTCCCTCACAAGTCTCACAACACCCACTAAACACTTCAAGAGCCGCCACACTGATTGCGGGCTTCAGGAGCTGCTGCTTGACGCGTTCTAACTTGTAAAATTGAAATAATAGAAGCGGTTGTGTTTCTTATAATCTATACTTTAGATTTCAATATATGAGATTTTAGAATACGTTTTCAATAGACAAGTTATCTACATTTAACATCACATATATTAGTGTCTATTCTGTAAGCGATATGTTAAATTTTAAAGGCCTTTAAAATATGCACTTTTAACCAGAAATCGCTATTCTGTATTGCTGAAATTAACGCCACCGTTAAATTGTATCATTTTAACGGTAACGTTAAAATCATCGGGAATGCTCGGCTTTCGTAGGTAATATGCACCACAGTAGGCAAAATCCACATAATTTTGACATTATTTTGGCTTCAATTTCGTCAAAAATCCGTGTTTCGTCGTAACCGGTGAGTAAACGAGACGGCAATAGTTTTTGCGTTCTGAATAGATCGCATCGAAGATGAATTTCTCTTACAATTCAGAAAACTTAAACCAAGTGAATTGCCAATGATGGAAAGAGGTGATGTTTTTTGTACCTTATCGATAAATATTATATTGAATGTACCTATGTAAGGTAATTAAAATCCTAAAGTAGATAAATTGGAGTCTTCGTTCTTCTTTGAGTTCGTTACATAAAGGAAGAAAGAGTGTGGATCAAATTTTCAGCACAGTTCTTGTCCAAACGAAACAGTTTCGAAAACAAAACGTTAGGAAAAGTGAAAGGGTTGCTCGCATCCCTTAATTGGCGTTAAGTAAGCCTAGCCTGAATTCTGTAAATATACCTAACAAAATACCTAAATTACACTGTGAACATTATACCTCAAATTATATGTATGTATAAAAACTGCTCGCGCCTTTTATCAACCTCATCATCTACGATTATGACTTGAATAAAGCCGTCGAAAATATGTTTGAATGGGAAATTTACAAAAAAAAGCACTTTAACATGTACTCACGCAGTACCCGTTAAAAATATTCACTTAACGGCTCTATTTTAACGGTGGCCTTAAGAATATAACGTTCTATTGAGTTACAGAATGACACTGACAATTTTAGCAGCCGCCACATTTTAACCCCCGTTAAAATTTAACATATCGCTTACAGAATAGACACTATTAACGGAATCTTTTATAATTATTTGCTACAGAATTGAATATCTGAGCTTTTTTTTTGATTTTTTATTAGCTAAAATTTCAAAACATTATATATAATTGTTTAAACTTATTATATCAAGATTATAACGTCCTTAAAATCTTTTTGTTTTAATAAGCTATGCTCAATCTATTGCTTAATAACAATTTTTATGTTACCTAGCATAATATGTCAACTTAATAGACATATATCAATATACATTTCTCTCCGTGTGGGTACTTGAGTACAAATAAAATATTGAATTCATTAAAACTAGGAGTAATAAAAATTCCATGAGTGGAAATGAAGAAAATGTTTCGAGTTTATCCCGGGCGAAATTTGCCCGCGGGGGAAAAGGTAAAAAGTTGAGATGGCCTCATCACAGTTTAGTATATATAATAATAATACTCGCTTTGCCTTTGTCGTAATAGGTTTTTTTCCAATTTAGCGCCATCGCATTTCGCATGCATGCAAGAATAATAACGGAGAGGCGACGGAATTGAATTGAATTCTGCATTTGATTGATGATGAAAATGGGGACTGAAACTTTTTCTCGATTACCGTAGATTACTTTTCGGCTTTACGTTTAATGCTTCAGTCAGAGAGAATATACAGGGTGATTCAAAATTGTTGGACCAACGCTTCAGGGCAGGTTCCTCTCGTCAAAAGAGTGATAAAAGTTCCTATAAAGGGGGGTCCGCAAGTGGACAATAAGGGAGTTATTAGGCCTCAAAGTCTGCTGGTGGCCAATTTATTTTCGCTTATAACTCGCTTAATTTATGGTTTAGAACTTTCTGGTTTGGAATATGAGGAAAACAATTGAAAAACTAAACTTTGAATCCTTTGTTGACCCATGAATACCGTGGTAAGTGATTAAACGAACCAAAAAAGAGGTCATCGGCAGATAAAAATCACGATTATTTTGTGGCGGTATGCATTTAGACTGTTTCTAGTGATTTTCCAGCATCAGTGTACTTTTTGAATTTTAAAAATGTAGGGGTACCTCAGTGCAAATGTGAGTAGTTTTCGAGATATTCGTTATTTTATCAACTTCTGCAGGAAGGGTGTCAGTAGCCGGAGCGGCCGACAAGAATGAGACCAACAATCGTTTCTAAATAAACAAACCTTATTTAAATTTTTGTACATTCATCGTAAAAAGTTCAAATTATTAAACGACCGTTCGGAGAAAAATGCCACAGAACCGAAAATCGGAGGTAATTTTAAATTTTAAAATTAGGCCCACGTTGAGTTCAAAACAAATACTGATTACATGAGTGGCCCTCTATTATTTTCGAACTTTCCGAAATCGAAAGTAATTTTTTTTGACGACGAATGTACAAAATTTTTAATATTTCTGTTTGTTTAGAAACGATTGTTGGTCTCATTCTTGTCGGCCGCTCCGGCTACCGACACCCTACATGCAAAAGCTCATAAAATAACGAATATCTCGAAAACTGCTCACATTTGCACTGAGGTACCCCTACATTTCTAAAATTCAAAAAGTACACTGATGCTGGAAAATCACCAAAAACAGTCAAAATACTTTCTGCCACAAAATAATCCTGATTTTTATTAGCCGATGACCTCTTTTTTGGTTCGTTTAATCACTTACCACGGTATTCATGGATCACCAAAGTATTCAACGTTTAGTTTTCCAATTGTTTTCCTCATATACCAAATCTGAAAGTTCTAAACCATAAATTAAGCGAGTTATAAGCGAAAATAAATTGGCGACCAGCAGACTTTGAGGCCTAATAACTCCCTTATTGACCATTTGCGGACCCCCCTTTATAAGAACTTTTATTACTATTTTGACGAGAGGAATCTGCCCTGAAGCGTTGGTCCAACAATTTTGAATCACCCTGTATATGTAGGTGATACCGTACTGAAATAGAATTTATCCCCGATGCGCGTGTCCGAAGAGATTAAATATGAAAAATTTCAACTGTAAAAAGTCAACCTCGATTTCTTAAAATATACCCACCAACCGAACCAACCCCTCGTGACGAAACGAAAACACATTTCACATTTGGTCCGTATACATAACAAATCATAAATAGGTGGTGTAACGCGTTCGGGTAACTTGAATTTTACACATGGTGGTAAAAAATCAGCGTAAAACACGTTTAGGACTTCCTCCAGTTCCGGCCAAGGGTGAAACCGGGAGATAAGGGATGACGGGAATTTTTTTAAACACATGTGCTCGCGCGAGATGACAGATTGCGTCTATTTTCGGCTTCTAGACTAGGTAGGTGCAACATGAAATTTCCACCATAGGTATAGGTATATCGGACACGTTTCGATGTAGGCTTATAACGTTCGTAAACCGCACAAAATATTCGTGTATCCGATCTCCAAGTATACAAGAGAAGAGAAGATGAATTTTTCCAGAAAAAAGGCAGCTGAGGCAGCCACATGGTTCCTTAAAAACCGAATGCTGAAAAACCATCTGCCGAAAACATGATTTGGTAAAATATAATACGAATATATAGATAAAGGAAAGGGTTGTAAGCAAGCAAAAAGAAGTAACGGCCTAGCAACTGGCGGACCTAAGGATCCAAATCAGGACTACATCTGTTGCGCAGATGGCCCCTACCGGGGACCCTAAAACCTGTCAACCTTTGCGCATCGCCCTACACCTTAAACACCGAACTTCACTTGATTCGGTCTTACCTGTGCCGTATTTTTAACAATATCGCCGTTTTCACCATCCCACCACATGCCTCACGCTCGCATCCCGCACATGTCTCGCACAAACGCCCATTTAAACTCGCGCCACGTTTCCATTGCCTTCACAAATAAACCGAATTATTGCCATCCACCCACGGGGCAGTTCGGACCGAAACAAACCGCGGTAATCGACGGCGACTCGGCTAAAACATCTCCAAATTTGTACCCGAAGCGTAATGAAATTGGGGGCTCGAATTAATTTCCAGAAGGCGAATTCACTAGCCGGCAATCGTTCACGGGCGGCACGGTGGTTACCGGAATCGTTTACCTGATAATGGGTCAGGCAATAAACGGGCAGGTAAATTTCGAAATGAATGCATCATAAATTCGGTGTAGGTGTGCGAAAGATGTGCAAAGCCACCAGCATCTGTTCCTTCGTGTTTTCCCAGGCGTATCCTGGGCATGTGTTGTGCAGATTTTTTAAACCAAATACTATGCAGGTGCCAAACTGCCATTCCGAATGGAGCCAGAGGTGATCATCCTCTCTCCGGACCGTTTTGCGAGAGGCGAGAGCCGCCCAGCGCGGGCCATCGGATGAACTAATTTCTCATTGTTTCTCGCAGTTGTTAGCATAGTGGCCGAAGTGTCCAGTAAAAGATAGAGCAGGTCTGGGCTGGGGGCCACCATGCGGAGTTCCGCCGACGGCTGACCGGATGCCTTGAGTCATGAAAACACCGCGTCCACTCACCGAAACCAACACTCCTACTTTCTTACTCTACGAGCTCTCTAGAGACCCTAAAAATTCATACGTCGCGTCGACCAAGTAACTAATCCACTCGCATTGAGCTCGATGGACTCGGTTAGCGGCCGAGTCGCGAGTTCTCCTTATCCGAGTTCAATCCGCTGTAAAATAGAAGATTTTGGCAAGGCGCAGAACTATCAGCGCATCATAAGCTCGAAATTGGCGGAAAACGGGCCGAAGTCTGCTTCCTTCCTCATTAGACATGCACTTTGGTTCCCGGACAAGCTTGAATTTTCGACATAATAAGACGCGTTATGGTCACGGACTATCCTTTATTGTCATCATCATTAAAGACAGTTTCTTGCCCGTCGACGGATATAAGCAGCCACTTCCTCATCCTTAATAACGATTCGATTTCGTTATGCGTCTTATTCAAATGCGTCCACCCTCTTTCGATCTCTCCCATATTAGACTAATTCAACCCCTTGAAACTGTCTTGAAAGTTTCTACCCGATAATAGACGATGATACTGCCGCAGATGGGCCCTCCTGCGATGGATCGTTAAAAGAAGTAGCATCGGCTCGGCTCGCACAGATTGTGCATCTCGAATATTATGCCGGAGTGGGGTACATGCTTCCGATAATAACGCCCTTAGAATGCAGACGAAATTCAATTATGTTTCTCGCACAACAAACAAAAATCGTCCGAGACTGATGGGGGAGATGGCCGTAAAATCATTTATAATTACATACGCTTTATCGCGAGATCTCCCAAATAAATGAGGAATTAAACTCGGATACCCTTCGAGGGGCTGATCGCTATCACTGGAGAATTATCTCGCGTATGCGTACATAAAGTTGAATAATTTGCGATAACACGCGATCCAATTTTAGGTGGTGCATTAAAATAACGTCTCGTCTATAATGAGGGCGCAGATGGTTTGATTGATTCGCGACTTTGGAAGACTTTACAGACCCGACTAACTCCGAATGAGTATTTTATTTATATGACTAGAAAAATGTGGTAGGTACTCTCGTGTCTGGTAGCACTCGAAAAATGAAAATTTGGTTTTAATTTAATAGTGCCGGCCTATAACATCTCATTATAAAAGGATTTCTTTTCGATTCGTATATTATACCTGATGTGAAAAAATCGGGTACATCTGCTTTTTCGGTGCGAACGGTGTCGCGTATACGCCGTTTGATGCATATAATCTCATTACTATTTGGTTTGAATTAATTATTAGATTTTTACGCCGGCTCAAGCCGGTGGCATTGTTTCACGGCAATTAAGAGGGCGAGAGCCATTAAAAAGTAATAATTCTAAAAATGAAACGTTTATGTCTTGCACCACCATAGAGATAAAGTATGTATTCTGAAAATAAACAAATAAAGCCGGTAATTGCCTCTTGTGAAAGATGTTAAATTCGTGTTGATGATCAATATAAAAATAAACCTTCCTTGGGCTAATTTTCGGCGCAAACGCCAAGAGAAGAAAACTGAAGGAAATGAGAGTGTCGAAGTCGGGTCTTCTCAGGTTCTTGGCGCGAACCGATCCTTCCGAAAAAACACCATCTGTTTTAGGTTTTTCACATTTGCATCGCCTATAGAAACCTGTGCCGCGGCTTTTAATTGTTCAATCTTTGAGTACTAACCTGGCTTCGAAGAATTTATCGAGTCCTCCGCGGATTCTGATGCGGGGAAACATTTCAAATATTCCGACGCGAAGGAGAAAATCGAGGAGAAAATTATAGGCAAGGACAAGGCTACATTTCCGAGCCGAGCCGTTCTCAAGAATTTCGTTCGGTAAATGCGAGATGTTTATAAACATCGCTCAGTTGTGCCGCGCGAATTTTATTCACACCAAAATAGACGCCTGCGGCATTACTCATCCGTTTTGGCAGAGGCACAATTTTCGGTACTGTGCGAATATAAATGAATGAATCCATTCGGCCCATTTTTAGAACACCCCAACCTTAGACTACGCGCCCAACCCCATAAAGACCATTACTTCATCGATCCTTATCGAACGAAAACTATAACACGTTCCCGCTCCCGCATCGGAAAGATTATTTGACCGGGTGCCAAGAAAGACAAAGTGAAAGCCAAAACCCGAACGCATAATGTTTGGCAGAAAACTAACAAAAACAGAGAAAATTCGCCTATCTAAAGACATAACAATGATGCAGATCGCTATATGTGTAGGTATGGCGACAAAGAATGCCTCTATATTCTATCCGAACGATGTTATTTGTCTAATTACAATTTATAACGGCTAGAAGAATTTACATAAACTAATTATTATTTATCGTGGAATGTCTTATTCGCCGAATAGCCAATTAGATTTCAGTTGACTTTATCTATGTAGATAATATGTCCTATTTCCGTTACAACTTACAACCCCTCGCGACTGATGTCTGCAGGGGGTGAGGCGATTTGAATAACGAAACGTATAAGAACGTAATTGTTACGACATTAGCGTCAAGATTTCGACAGCTCGTTTGTATAGTAATGAGTAAAAAAAGCGGCGGATATGAACTTGACATTGCCACTAATTTTAGAAACAATCGCGCAATTTTATATAAGAAATATTCATTATTCCGATTCCGATTGATAATGTCTCCCGCGTATGAAAGGTCCGCAATTATCGAGATTGCAGTCCCGCCCTATTTAAATCTAATTGCGGCTATTTAGAGCAACACAGCGGATTCGAGAGTCTCCGCCGAGAAAAACAATATTTCAGATTTACGTCTGGATTGTGGAAGTTTCGATTCAAATTTTTGTGGAATCATCATGGTTATTAATAGCTTAGGTGTTTGAGGATAAAATTAACCCAGATCCTTCCAATCGCATGCAACATAAGCATAAGTCGCGACTTACCAAATCCGCTCTCGACGTGATGGCCGTGTGCCGTTCGTGAATCAGTTCGGCACAAAGTCTCTCTCCCATTTTCCGGTTTTCGGGAGAATCGCGACCGGAATGGAGCACAACCGCCGTCGAACATTATTATCGTGTTTGCTTCGGTGTGTTCAGGTGGCGGGGATTCCTGCACCGACACTGGTGGCTTAGTTCGACTAACTCACATCATTCGATGGTGTTTACAGAATCTCAAGGGTTAAAAATTTTCAGCGATTTATATTTAGCGAATTACAAGCCCGACCTCTTCTAAGTGAGGATATAAATAAGCCTGTGTCTGTTTTCTGTACTACTTGTTTTGCTTCATTAAAATTATTCTATTTCAGGTGTTAATGACGTTTTCGATCTGCTCAGCCCAAAATTGTCCTAGGGCGTAGAAATGAAGCGGGTGGTTTTTCACTCGCACGGATCACGTGTGTGTTTCGGCCGATCGGGGGTTGCGATCGTTCAGTCCGTCGGGGCGTCACGACGACGGCGACGGCGACGTTTCGAGACACTGGGAGGACGGCGAAAGGCGCACGGCGTCGTCCGCTTTGTTGGCGTCGCCGAGTAAACTGGTGCCGGCTGCCGATCGGGAGCGGGAGGCACCGCGACGCTCGTGGCGGCTTCGAACGGACGCCGCGCCGGCCAGATTTAGATTTCTTATAGCGCGCTTCTTATCCCGGTCTCGGCGTTTAACAGAATTCCGTCTCCACGTCAAGTCTATGAACTTTCGAGAGGCCGTCCGGATAAAAGGGACCGCAAAATCAATAATTAATATCGCCCCATCATCATCATCACAGGCCGGAAAATGGCGAAATATGCACTCATCTTCCTTTCCTATTTGAAACCAATTTGCATTACCTATCGTCAAATTATAAACGTATCCGGAAATGATGGGAGAAATTAAATTTTCAATTCCGACTTTAAGGGCGGCATAGGAAGACTCCTCGTATTTTTCGATGACGGCAATTTGTATACACGCACCCGCTGTGCGTGAATAAAATTTAGCAAGTTTCTAGTCTAATCATGATAATCTAGGTTTAGCTCGATCGTATTAACGACAATACCGAGCGACATAATCCTACACATTATTATTTACGATACGCTCGTGGTTTTTATAAGCATTTAATTGCATATTTATTTTGCTTTTCGCAATCTCCCATGTTGTGTTTATTTCCGCCACTGGCTGTCTTCTCACGGTGGACAGTGAGACACACTGTGTGATGCGTGTATTTGACTGACTGAAGACTAAAGGCAAAGACCAAAGGAAAAGAAAAAATTCGCAACTTAACTTAATTAGGTATATGTGACGTGGAAAGAAAACATCGACGGATTCTCGTCCATTCATCCAATCTTTTTATTAAAGTAACAACATAAATAAATCGATCATTACATACATACATACATACAAAACGAGTATTCCGAGTAAAAACCGAATGGCAGATGTGATAAAATACAACTTGTGGAATACTAGTATCTAACACTAGGAGTCGGATTGATCGGGGAAATCGTAGAGGTAAGTGGGCGGCGGCGGCGCGGCGGTGGCGTTGTTGGAGGCGGCGGGTGCGGTCGCCGAGAAGTTGGCCGTGGAGCAGCCGTCGGTGGGCAGCGGCACCGGCAGCTGGAGCGGCTTCGTCGGCTTCCTGGGGCGGTAGATGCCGCGCGAGCCGCTGTTCGGGGGGCCGGTGGGCTTGAGCCGCGGCCTCCCGGGCCCCCGGCGCACCGAGGAGGACGCGCTCGGCGAGAGGCCCGCGCTGCCCGCCGAAGAGCCGGCCGACACGTTGGCGTACCCGCTGGAGGCGCTCGAGGGGCTCCGCCCGGGCGAGCCGCCGCCGTTGTCCCCCCCGTCTTCAGAGAGGAAAAACGATCAAAAACAAGACCCTATTTATTTGACGGAATTAACGAGAAAAACACAAAACACAGGATACAGACTAGACGCGCGTTCCGATCGGAACCTTGCGACCTCTGAAGGCGCGCACTTTTTCGGGAATAACATCATCGTAACCAATTAAAAATCATTTTACGCTAATCGGTAGAGTAACCGGATACTTTAATTTGGTGGCTTTCGGACGAAATATTAATTGGCGAGTGAATCGCAACATCCTGTTTCGGGAAACGCTCCACAGTTAGGTGATTACGGATTCCACCGCACCGGAGGAAATCGAGACGAGGAGGGACAGACAGACTTACCGCCGTTGCTTGTCGTCGTCGAAGAGGAGAGCCCGCTGCTGCCGGTCCGGCTTAAGCCCGACGACATTCGCCTGGAGCCGCGCGGCCGACCCCGGCGCGATCCGCCGCGCGGGATCCTCCCTTTCACCGTCGACCCGTAAACGTTGTAGACCGTGTACTCTGAAGAAGAAACCCATTTAATCGGAACTCGCTATGTAAGGGGCTCACTCACTGTTGCTCATCAGGGAGTCCTCTTCGACGTACCCGCTTTCGGCCATTTCGTCCGTGAGAACGTCGGGGGAGTGGACGCTGTAAGGGCTGCTAGGGCCACTGTCTAGAGTGCTCCACTCCTCGAAGTTGCTGTCCTGGCTCTCCGATTTCAGCTTCTTCAATTCCGGCACCGCCGGTATCGTCTTGAAAGCCATCATGTGCTTTTTCTTCCTATCGGGCTCTTTATTTTTCTCGACCGATTCGTCGTGGTTATTTTTAGGGGCGATGTCGACTTTCAGTTTTTCCGCTGGAATTATTGCATTCTACTGTACCGCGAATGAGAAGTAGTACGGCGGGACTATACTTACACTTGTGTATCAGTTCGGCGTCGTCCAAGAGGAGCGAGACCACTTCCTTCGGTTTGAGCGTATCCGGTTTGAAGTTGCCACCGCTTATGACCAATTTCTGTATTTCGCTTTTCTCCCTCGCCCTTTGCAAGATCCGCTCCTCTATGGACCCTTTACAGATCAGTCTGTAGACGGTGACCTGCTTGGTCTGGCCGAGCCTGTGGGCCCGGTCCATCGCTTGCTGGTCCACGGTCGGGTTCCAGTCGCTATCGTAGAAAATCACCTGAAAGGTGTCCTCGTTATTATACCTATCCGCATTGCTCCACCCTCGCACGATGTCGGGGTGGCCTCGGAAGAGCCGACCACTCGACCAGATCCTCGACACACGATCCTACACGTGCGACCGGCAGGAAGTGGCACGGAACTACTCTGTATATCCGGTATATTATGCAAAGAACAATCTCGGCTCGAGGAGTCTTTCAATGGGCCGGGGATATACGATACCCCAGACAACTCGATGAACATTACGAAACGGCGCGCCAGAAATCACCGAGTGCCGAGTTTCTAGGACTCGTGAATGCGAGTACCGCCGCCCCACTGAAGAACCAAAGCACCGAGTACTTCTTCAAGGTATACAACGACCATTACTCTCTTATTTTCATGAGATCTACCTAATACGTCCAACGATCGGGTCGATATGGATTTCGGTTCACACAGTAGGTAATATGGCACGCACGATTCCGGTGACGAATTAAAATTCAATATCTTCTCGGAATTTCATTACGGGGCGACGTTACGAGCGAATCGTTACGGCTACAAGACCTGAATGTAACGAAATTTTAATTTATGTGTCAACGATTTTATTATCACCTATAAAACCGGGGCGGCCTCTAGCCCGTACCGCCGAAATTATTATTATTATTAGGCATTATTAGACACTATTGTTGTCAGAATTAAATCAAAGCCGAATCGATAAATTAATTTATTAACACAAAGGTGCTGCGACGACCTGACCGATAGGTCAACGAATCCACCTCGAATATCATAAATTAGAGAGAAGGTGGTTCCGGCAAAAGCGGTGCGTCTTTTTTGAACAACGAGTCCTATAATTGACTGTCGGTTAGTTTCAATATTTTTCCCATTTCCCATTTTCCTGCAGTTCCTGCGTCGCGTCGCATCGGCTGGATGGAGTATAAGGCTTCGCGAAATTCATTGCAGAGTTTGTTCCGGCTTACTGAACCGTAAGAAACAATTGGACTGTGCTAGATAAGTCTGTTAGCGGGGAGAATGATACTTTCCTTGGCCACCGTTTGCCAAAATAAACCAAAACGGAATTTCCGCCAGAGAGCGATACTTTATTCTTCCATTCGAAATGAATTCGCGTCACGTCCGAAAGTCGCCTCGACAAAACGAATAATTACGTGAATATTCGTCAATAAAATCCGTTCTCACGTCGCGTCGACCATCACTTTTATTGCCTCCTGATGGATTTTAAAAGTCGGCTAAAACCGAACGGAATTCGTCGCGCATTTCCTACAGAATGGCACAGAGAACGGAGGCCACCGTCCAGTGGCGCGCCGCTTCCCGCGGCCCGACCTCCGGAAACCCTTAAATAAATCCGCGACATTTGACGCAGCACCAGAGGGTGATTTTTAATTGGACGAACGCGGTGGGACGCGTTTGTGGAGGGACACGATCGGAGGCGGCCACGCCACTGGATAACGGATGCGTTGTCCACGTACTCAAACAAACATGCTGGGAGAACCGCGCTGGAAGGTTCTCAGCGAATCCATAGCATACGTCAGGGCATTCCGCAGTATTCACAGACCACTAACAGGTAGCATACAATGAGCATACTAAATTCAAACAAAAAACTTGAGACGAATTTCTTTCTCAACTCGGCATGCAAATAATCGCGACGATTTCATCAGTTCTTTTTTTGCACCGTTTCTCTCTCGCTCTCCCTCTCACACCCATCGCCTGGCGAATTGTTAAACGGCGACATTTTTCGGTAAAAATGCCGACGATTTCGGAGGGAGAGCGCCCTCGACGCGTTCGCATTCACCGCGGCGGACATAGCCGGAGCTAATTCGGAGACCGCAATAATTCCGATGCGATCGGATAAAACGGCCGCGATTTATCACCAACAATGTGGAGAAGTTACGAGGGACGAACGAGGGTTGCGGTCGAATGTCGCCTCCGGTAAATTTCGAACGAGGCATTCGAGGCAATTATCGTAATATTAATAGATGCTTGGAGGAAAACGACTCTAATTGAAGAAATAAATATCAATGATGTTAGTTATATTATTATATCATCAATCAAGAGATTTAAAAATCAATCGTCATTGAAATACCCCCTACACGCGTACAGCGCCATCTATCGCAATCGAATGAACTGGAATTGAACTCACCGTATCCGCTGCCGTGAGATTGATCCCCAATCCTCCGGCTCTCGTGGATAGTAGAAATACGAAAATGTCCGTTCTGGCTTGGAAATCGGCCACCATGTCCCTCCTTTCCGATATTTTCGAGGACCCATCCAGTCTCATATATTTGTGATGCCTGTGCCACATATACTCCTCCAGGAGGTCAATCATTTTAGTCATTTGCGAATAGATCAGAACGCGATGTCCTTCTTCTTTCAGCCTTTTGAGTAGACCGTCCAAAACTGACAATTTTCCGGAGTCGGTAACCAAGGTCTCTTTATCCGGAATCTGAATGTGGGACCATCCTTTGACCGGTCGTATTATGTCGACTGCACTCCAGGACTGGGGATACAAACTCTGCGAACTTTTATAATTGAGCTTGTTTCCTGTCGATTTAGCCCAATGCCAGTTGAGAGTGTTGAAGCTGAACTCCATGTTGTGCCGTTGCACTAGCCATGCGACCCTTCGAGAGTAACAGTACAACAAAGGGAAAACACTTGTCACTTTCGGGGTCGTGCAGAAGAGAAATGAAGGCAAATCGGTCGGTTCGCACTTCAAGATCGACGGTGCCTCTTTGCAATCGCTTTCCGCCTTCTGAAATTGAGTGTTGTAAATCAATGTAACGGCAATTCGATAATGCTTACAATTTCTTCAATCAATGGAGATTCGTCAGTAACTACATCTATGATGGCGTCCTCATCATTATTTGTGGAATTTTTGCATCTAATATTTTTGTGTTCCACCGTTTCAGGCATCGGGTAGTAATACTGATCCAAAAAAGTATAGACAACTCTACTACCCATATTTTGTCTATTAAAAACTAAATCTGTTAAAACTCGACTTGTCCTGATGCTGGGATCAGACAATTTAAAATGATGCGATAATCTAATTGTCATAGGGGAGACGTGGCCCCAAATTTTCCTATGATAAAATAATTCTTCTTCTTTTTTAAAATCAAAATAGTGCGTCCATCTGAAAATAAGATCAATTAGAACCGTTTGTAATTACTGAGTTTTCCTTATTTTATTACCTTGCTAAAATATCACCTTGAAATATATCATAAGCTTGTTGAAAACTTAGATTAATAGGAATACAAAACCTAAATATTGTGTAACAATCACTTTGAATCGCCTCTTTTATATAAGATTTAGTAAATAAAAAATATTTTTGTAGCATTAGAAAAAGTTGAGGCCTAACGTTAAAATCATAAATTAAATAAGGGATTTTGAGCACACAAGGTGCAAAATAAATCGGGGATTTGGCGTCCCGTCTTTCAAACAACTCAGGATGATTACAAACCTGAAAAATAAAGATGAAATTACAATGAATCGTCCACTGTTAGTAAAAATTAATTACTTTTCTAAATTGCATAACTAAATTCATCAAATTCGATGTGAAATTTTTATCTACAGTATGCGAATCTCCACCACCGACGCTATAATGGAGTAGATCTTCGATTTTAATTTTCTGCTTCAGAGCCATGTAAAGTAACTGCTGCCTTGTTGTAAGAGGACAGTACACCATCACTTCAATTTTATCAGAAAGCTCGTTCTCCACGTCTTTCTTGATTCGGCGCAACATAAAAGGCTTAAGAATCATATGAAGCCGAGATAGATGTTCTAGAATCGACAAGAGATCGATAAGAGACCTGCAAAACCACCACATCCAAACTCACTCTCATCAATCCCGGTCTTGTTTTCCGCGTGGCTTTCGATATCTTTTGAGAACCACTCGTTGAATTCCTCATGCGAGTCAAACAAAGTAGGCATTATGAAATGGAGAAGAGCCCACAATTCTGCCATGCTGTTTTGTATCGGAGTTCCGCTGAGCAGCAGCCGATTTCGGCAACTGAAACCCAGTAAAGTTTTCCACCTCATGCTGCTTGTACTCTTTATCGCCTGAGCTTCGTCCAGAATCATGTACTGCCACTTGATCCGGTTGAAATATTTTATATCTGTGATGACGATTTGGTAACTGGTTACGACTATGTGGAAGCTGGCGTCTTTTGTGTAGATGTCTTTTTGGTCCCAGAATTGACGCAAAATCTTCCTTTCCTAGAACAATTTGCAATCATTTTATTAGAATTATCATTTCTAACATTTTTAACGGTGGTTACATTTGGGCTGCCCCAGTATGGGACCACTTTGAAGTTTGGGACAAATTTCGCTATTTCTTGTTGCCAATTGTGAAGCGTAGATGCTGGCGAGATTATCAAAAATGGACCCCAAACCGCTGCAATAAACAATGTCACGTTATGAAGTTGAGAACAATAGACAAGTTATGATAATTACAGTATCTCTCAGCGATGTGGCAAAGAAATGCTATACTTTGAACGGTTTTCCCAAGGCCCATTTCATCGGCGAGGATCCCACTGATCCCTTGAGCGTAGAGATTGGCCAACCAATTCATCCCCCGAAGTTGGTAGCCCTTGAGTATGCCTTGGAAGATTTTCGGTTGCGGTTGCTCACCATCGATCGAATTGACATCGACAGTGGCTCTCGCCTCCGTATCGAAATGCATCGTTCGGGCGGTCTCGTTCTCGAAAGCCTCTTGCGCATTACGTTTCGCCTTCTTCTTCATTGATTCGCTGTCGTAATCGTCTATACTCAAAAGTCTAGGGTTGCGTTCTTCGTCTAGTTGGCTCAAAATCCGTAATTGTTCATCCGGAGAAGCTTTGCCCAGTTTCTTCGACATGAAATGGGCATAGAGCTCGGTCTGCGTTATCAAGAAATTGAGCTTCCGTTGTTGCCTCTTCGCCTCGACTAATTCGTGATCGATTTTTCGCTGCTCTTCAGCTTCCTTCTCGAGACGCTTTTTCACCTCCCGGTCAAACCGCCTCGAACGTTTCCAATAAGCGATATTTTCGCGTGAAAGCCTCTTCATTCTCCACTGCTGTTCCTTCACTGTGCGCGCAGATTGAAGCTGGAAGATAACATGTTTAATAAAATGGCTCTGAACTTGTCAATGATAACATTACGGCTTTCTGGCGAGCGTATTTGAGGCATTGCTGGGCTACTCTCCGACACTGTATGAGCATCTCTTTATGCCGATTCATTTTAGAACGGTGTTGCTTGCCAACTTCCTTCTTCGCCATACTGGTGAAGACCTTTTTTCGTTTGATTTTCATCATGTCCTCCCATTTCTTCTTAGATTCCTCATCTTTGAACTTTTTAACTCTCTTTCGACCACCAGGATGAGCATGAGGAGGCCCCGAATGAGAAGACTGCCCATAATCCGAATTGACGTTAGAATCCTCATCTAAATTTTGGAAATCCATTACATTATCTAAAGGTAAACTTATACAAGGCTCGTCCTGGAAATAAAATCGTTTAAACAGGTTCACTAGGTTGCGAGATACACTCACGGAAATGTCTTCTAGAATTTCTGGAGGGTATAGAGGAGATTTCGAGGTTTCATCTTTGATACGCTTTTTTGCCAACTTCACAGGGAGATTTCTCTCAATTTCTGGATATTTATCAATTTCGCTAAGTAGACCCGATCCATAATACATGTACCCCCTGAAATCGACATCCCTGTTACCCCTTAGCTGTTTTTGGAAAGTGTGCAGTTTGGTGATGTGTTTGTATTGTGCATCTTCTGGGGTACTGTCAGCGTTCTCTTGGAGCACCTCGGCCAGCCACGCTCTCCTCGGCGAGACATGTTTAAAATTGAAATAGTCTTTGGTTGATTGCGGCTCCGACTCTTTCAACAGATTTTCAAGATTGTTGGACACATCGACGGAATAGTCGCTGTTATTGCTGTCATCGTCATCGAGTTGCTCTTCAACTTCACGGAGGAAATGGTGTAACTGGACTGCGTTCTCGACTCTCTGTACGTGAATCGGTTTCGAGGTACTGGGCGCTATCTCTTGTTGTGATTTCGTGTCGTTATTGCCTGCAGGAAGAGCCATGGGGCCCACTGATCACAGAAAACCATAGAAGTATGCTGAACTCACCTAGAACTACTTTGTAGGTTTGATCGTATGCACCTCGCATATTGTGGGCCATCATGTTCTAGTAAGTGCAGACTGATTATCTCATTTCGCGTACAACTTGCTTATTGTAAGTTCCATTATTTATTTTTATCACATAACCTCACATTTTTGACGGGTTGCGAGCGAGCCCAAAACAAACGAGGATCGCGGTCATTCCCGCGAAAGTCGCACCAAATTCGAATATTTCAAATTATTTGCTAACTTATAAATAACAGACCATATACAATCATGTTGTGGCACACATACTTCTCGAAATTGCAAAAAGAAACTCAATTTGTTCCTAAAAAAATTAGCGTTTTCAAATTAGGAGAAAAAATTTGAATTTTGAATTCAAACAATTAATGTTTTTACAATTGGACAACACGCACGCACGCAGATTAAAATGTATGAAGATATAATTAACTGTAATTAGTGATGAATAGTATTTTAATTAATTGCTTTTCAATTTTGTTCTGTGGACTTCAGAAAGACGGACTAAATGGTCAATGAACATCATCTATAAATTAAATTTTCTGTTTATAATTTGGCAAACATGCGTGCGCACGTGATAGCCTCGGACCCAAAGACAAATACCATATTAATCACAAATAATCGAATAACTCCAACTGGTTTTAAAAACTGCGATGCCTAAAAGGCTTATAATAATATTTCCTATATTTTGGGAGTATTTTTTGCTTCAATTCACGTTTATAAAGACATTTCTGTCGTCGAGTAATCAGCTGGGCGCCATGTTAGTGACCAGTACAATTTCGGCGGACGCCATTGTTACAACGCCGAAATCTGTGTCCAATTTTTAAGTGAATTCCGGCTCAATACGTCAGAAAAAGGTGAGAAACAAATATAATTAGCTTTAGTTCAGATGCAATTTCGTATTCACGTTGAAATTTCGCCGGAATTAAATGTATTTCACGAGAAAACGAATTCTACGACCGCATGTTCGCTCGGCGTGGTGAGGCGGCAGCGCCAACTTACATCCGTTTTCTACTTGGGTTTTTCTTTTAATTACAAGTCTCAGATATCGAAATCGGACGCACGAATTTTCTGTAGGCAACATTATCTGATTGTGCGCTTTTATACATTTGTATTTCGACAAAATAAGGGCAGTTCAGTTGCTTGTGTCCTTCTGAATTAGACCAGTCACGTGGGTGTAGCTGTGCACGTTTTGGACTTGATTGTTTTTTCATTATATTTATTTATTTATAGAAATGGGTACCCGCGTGTTCGTCGGAGGCCTCACATACAGAGTCCGCGAACGCGACATCGAGAAGTTCTTCAGAAAATATGGCAGAATTAAGGAGGTTGCGATGAAAAACGGATTTGCTTTTGTGGTAGGAGAGATGCCACCTTCCATGATATAACAAGCGATAACGTTATCTTTATTCGACAGGAATTTGATGATTATAGGGACGCAGATGACGCAGTCTACGAATTGAACGGCAAGGAATTGCTTGGGGAAAGGTATTATTGTTTCTCCTCTGCTGTTTTAGAGAATCTCATCTCGATTTTGTAGAGTTTCAGTTGAAAGGGCCCGTGGAACGCCTAGAGGCTGCGACCAATGGCGTGGGAGTGGTGGTGGCGGGAGGGGTTATGGACCCCCACGTGGACGCAGTCGTGACAAGTGAGTATCATTTTTGGACAGAACTTGCGACTATTAACACTTTTTGTAACAACAATAACGACGTAGTCAGGGTGAGATCTGCAGAGTATTTTAGAAGTTTGTGCATCTCGCCCTGTTGATGGTGTGGCTGGTTTTTCTGACACGTCTCTCTTTTATAGCCGTGAACCTGACATGCGGTCACACGATAGGTAAATATTTATGAAGCCACGCGGTCGAGGACGACCTCCACTAACTCATAGTATTATCGTGATAACTTGAATAGTTGTGGATCAATGTAAAGAACGTTTGCGGTCATCTTATGTGTTTCGGTTTTCTTTTTTAGATATGGTCCTCCGACTCGGACAGAGTACCGCTTGATCGTGGAGAATTTATCAAGTCGTGTCAGCTGGCAGGTAATTAACTTAAACCTAAGTTTGACTAGATCCATCTTTCAATGCATGCCGAATTGAAATTATTTTGGTGAGGGTCCTTAAATCCTTAATTAGATTCCTATCATTTCGAATCAAACCATGATGATGAGGGTTGGTTGGCATAAACCAAGTAGAGGCCAGTGATCGAGGGGTGTCATCTACTGGTTTATATCGATGACGGTTGCGTATCCACATCTGGGGCACGAACAAACGAACGGTTGAAAGAACGGCCAGAGAGTAACCAAACCACATATTGAGCAAAATCGGTGCGAGGCACTCCTATCCGTGATGTTCCGTCTACAATCTCCCACTACCTACTAAGATGTCTGAGAAATTTGTTCCGAGCGGAGGCGCAGACAGCCAGTCGGACGATCCGTCCGTCAAGATCGATCGAAGGAAGGCTCTCTCGAACAGTTATATAGAACCTTTCCGCTCCACAAATTTCCACTATCTTTTTTGTTCCCCTTTCAAGTATTTTCAGTTATTTTTTCTCACACAAAAAACAAAACGTTTGTGTCATATGAATATGTAAAATAAAGTACTTTTTTGTAAAGAGCACCCATTCCCTTGGAGTGTGAGGTATCTCTAGGCTCAATCAATGAATGCTCAATCAATGTGGTAAACCCATGTGATCGAGTGGCAGTCACGTGTATTTCCGCCGTTCCATTGGTACTGTTCTGGTTTCTCGTGCACAAATGCCTCAGGTAATGCCCTAGCATGACGCGCAGATATGTGAATTCACACTTGGTTACATTTTGTCTGTCACTAGCAGAAGAGCACAGTGGTTTTTTTATTTGTCTAATAAATGAATGCTGCCTCCCAGTAACTTAACAATCAGCAATTGATTTCTTGTTTTCGTTTAAAAAAGGAAACGAAGGGATGCAGCATAAATAAGCATATTAGCTTCAATTTTGTGTGTTCCAATATTATCGTTTTGTTTTTGAGTGTATGTTTTTGCGACTTGCTGTCGATGAATCATCATGATCGCGAAGCCCCAATCGTCGTGATTCGAGAGTAAGTCGCAGGAATGTGTGTGTGTGTGTGCGTGTGTGTGTGTCAGTGTTTGAATCAATTACGACAAAATGTAACAAAGTCTCAATGCAGTTGACATGTATCACTTAGATTTACGATAAATTTCTATTTTTAAGTTCGGATTTTACCTTTGTCCAAAGGCAGGTAATTTTTCTTTTAAAAACGCGATCGAAACTTTTAGTTATGCTCGATAAACACCTCGCATGTTCTTTTTGGTAGGATCTGAAAGACTACATGAGACAAGCTGGAGAGGTCACCTATGCCGATGCCCACAAGCAACGCAGAAATGAAGGGTAATTATCGCAAACGATTATCTCGATTATGAATTGGGTTTGATTTCGTATGATGCTTTTATACCATCTTTCGGGACTGAAGTACAGTGCTGATAACTATTTTCCTTACTGACGAAATCGAACTGAGTTTTTATCGACTCTGTTGTTGTTGCGTCCAGATGTGTTATTGAAGGAAGGGGGGGTGGCGCGATTGTGATTGCAGAGTGGTCGAATTCGCTTCATACTCGGACATGAAGAGCGCCATCGACAAGTTGGACGACACGGAGCTGAACGGTCGCCGCATCCGCCTGGTGGAGGATCGCAGACGCGGCAGCAGACGTTCGCGCTCTTCCAGCAGCCGAAGCCGCAGCCGGTCCAGGTCTCGCCGTCGTTCCCGCTCCAGATCGAGGTAGGTGGCGCTTTCGTTCAGTAGCCTTTAGTGTTTGACCGGCGCAATGTTAGATCTCGCAGTAGAAGTCATTCCAGAAGCCGTTCGCATCGCTCGAGCCGTTCCAAATCGAGGGACCGGTCCAAGAGCAAATCGCCGGCTCACTCAAAGTCCCGCTCTCGTTCCAAATCGAAGGAGGCCGCGTCTAAGTCCAGGTCCCGTTCGCGGTCGCACAGTAAGAGGTCTAAGTCTAGGTCGTGTTCGAAGGAGAACGGGGCAAAGGGTCGTTCCAATTCGAGGTCTCTGAGCAAAGAGGGCAGTAAGTCGAGGAGTCAGTCTCCAACCAAAGAGAACTCGCCGGAAAAGCACGATTAGGAGGACGTACGTTTCCGATGGCTACAGTTTTGTCCATTGTCGTGTGTGAATTTCTAAAAGACGGACGGCGTTATTATCATTTTTGCCTGGCGACCTTGTTACATTCGCTCTTCAGTTGCCAAGTTGTGGCAAAAATGACAAATACTATAATAGTCGAGTTGTAGTTTTTAGCATTTAAGGTTTATTTTATATTGATATAAATACTAAGTGTCTCTCAATCTTTAAAGTTGAGTTGATTTAGCATGGACCAGAGGTTTTGCTAATAGAAAAAAGGCTGGTTTTGGGTCCAGTTAGTCAGCATATACATATATAATAATAAACCGAAATCAGCTGGTGTAAACTAAAGCGTTTGCATTTCGATATCTGATGTGTTTTTTGTAATATAATAAATAACATTGTGTAACCTAACAGACTCGCTGTAAGTTTTTAAGTCAAATAATAGATTTGTCTTCATTGCGAGATAATATCCGCATATAAGGATTAGTGAACGAAATACCATTTTACGCCTTCATAGGGCCTAATGCATGTGTTTTCGTGAAATGGTTCCATGTCATGATGATTATCTACATACTTATACATAATAATGTAGGGGATATTTTTAAATTATACATTTTTCTGTTTTATTATCTTATATTATGATAGTAGGGCGTTGTTCCGTCATCGGTAAGTCCCGTGTGTAACGGAGACAGTCGGAAATTGTATGAGGGCATATGAACTAATTTTATATCACCATTATTATCTCATTACGACAAATTAGTTTCCATTTTCAGTACCTTATTCCATTGATTCACTTTCTGTGAACTAACATTATCATCTTTATTGGGGCGTCTCTTTTATGAAAAATGACTTACCTACATCTGATGTAATTTTCAGTTGCCTTTTTCCCACGTCAAGTGTTGGCATTATGATATTTTATAGTTATTAGTGGTAAAATAAATATTGAACAATATAAATCCGTTTTTTATGCAGCAATTCCTCCATTCACCATATCGTGTGCTCCCTATGGCACACCATAATGTAATATTTCAGTATAATAACAAAATTGAATGAATTCCTTTACAAAACATTTCATTTAATAATCATTGGAAGCATTTAAAGTCTCGTTTGGAGATAGTTCAGACTGATCAGAATATTTCAGGAGAATCACTTAGAATCATTAAAAAAATACTATATTGGTTTATTGCAAATTTAATGTAAAATAGTACATACATACACATACATCACTTTTAGATACATCTCGGATGTGTATTAAAAAAAACAAGATTACGTTTGGGCGATACAAACTCTACAGGAATGTAAAGTCTACAGTATCATAAAATAATAGTAATACACAATATGATATCCATTACAGCAATTATTACAATAATCTATGTCCTTATATATAAAAAATATATAAAAAGTTAGACGCATAACACTAGTAGTAGTAATAGTAACAGTAGTTATGTAGTAGCGGTAGGGGGTGAAAATGCACGCAATGAGTAATGGTCATCAGGTACTAAAATGAAGAGGAAAGTACAAAATTTGAGCATTATCGGATTGCGATAATTTCGTCTGTTATGCAAAAATTTTGCCGATATTAAAATATGCGTTAGTCAATTTTGGCACACGAGTGGCACGTAATAAAAATGGACTGTGCGAGACTCGGCGAATCCCAGTTGAGCCGATATGTCTGCCAAAATTATCCTAGTCAGATAAAATGGCATGTTACATTAGTGGACTTGTTGAAAAGTAGCACCTTCGCATTTTAACACTCCAATTTACCAAAGCGACAACTATTATTTACCCTATTACAAATCGTCATCTCCAATGCCTTCAAATGCGTGGTTCTCAATGATCTCCTTTTTGAATGACACGCTAGAAAATTTCTCTTGAAGTTTTTTGATGGAAAACGATTCCTGATCCCTCTGAGCATTGTCGTCTTCATCCTGTAAACAAAGTCGTAGTGTTTTTTGCCTATTATTACTCAAATATTCACTTTTGAAGTTGAGTCGACGTCATCTAATGAAATCAAGTGCGAGGAGCCGTCCCTTTTCATATAGGACCAGTTCTCTTTATTCGCAGACCTCTTTTTCCTTTGTATTCCATTCTTCTTCATTAACAATTCATCAACCAAAGACTGCAAGCAGACGGACATCAAAATCGCCTGTTCACTTTGTATGGCGACCCATTGGAGTTTGTCCTTTGACATTAGATACTCAAAGGACAGTTCCAACCCAGAACTGGTGTTACTTTGACTGTTGGCGGCGGTTTCTGGTTTGTTCTATAACAGAATCAACAATTTTTAGTTTTATTATTGCTATTATGGTTGGAAAAAATGATTACGTGAGTGGCTGTGATCCTCCAACATCTCATCCGGGTGACTTTGAACGACCCTTCCCTGACAAAGGGCCCTACATTAACTAGCCTCATGCTCAGCTCTTGATCGCCGATTGCAATGAGGACTTTGGTCTGAGGCTTTGGAAAGTCGCTGTAGCACGGCATGAATTGCATAAATCCGTAATATTTCAAAGTGCGAGCTAATTCGATATATTCCCGTTTCGCTAGTCTCGCTTGGAGATTTGACAGTTGCGCTTTACATTCTTTGGAGCAAAGGATCCAGCCTCTTTCGACGTCGCTTACATTTTGTACATAGAGAAGATTCAGAGCTACTGGATTGGTCATTAGTTCCAGGTCATAGTTAGGATCCCAATAGCTGAAAATGAATGGAGCATTTAGCATAATATTGTAATTGACAGATATGTGGATTTAAAATTATTACCTTTTCCTTATCACAATTTTATTACAGTCTCTTATGGTCTTGTGAGAGACATAGGGAGACTCGAAATCGAGTAATTTCCTTAAAATGACGACATCGCCACTGTTATCTTTCTTAATTAAATATAAGGAGAAATATTGCATGTACTCCTTGGCCAGGTTGATTTGTTTGGAGACTTTGGCGAGAACTTGTTCAGTGCGGTCATATGTGGAAACTGTTACCGAGATTTGATAGTTGTTACTAGTGTAAACATCCAAGTTAATTTCTTGTTTCCTTTCACATGCGGTTTCCTGTTGGGCGGATAGTAAAAACCCTATCAATAATTCTGAGGACACCAGTTTGGAATCTTGACCCACTTGAAACAGCAATAATAAAATTTAGTTGTCTTCGTTGGAGTGCAACAAGAACTGTCATCATTCACTACCTGTTTGTATATATTTCTCTAGTAGATTGCGACGTTCCTCCAATTGTCCGCCAGTTAAGGGTAGCAACTTTTTCGGCGGAAAGTATGGTAGATTATCATTACCGAAAGCCTTCTTTAATTGCTCGTGTAGGTTGTGGAGTTGCTTGTAACGTACGGTACAATGGAAAACGCCATTTATGTGGACATTGTAACCCTGGAATTGGGGGGTGTAAATAGGCTATTTAGGAATGAACTGAGAATACTTACAATAAATGTTGACCCATTTCCTTCATTCAACTCTTGCGTGTCAGGAATCGAAAAATGCATTTTAACGAAACAATTTTAAAACAACTAAACAATCCAAAAAGTGCCAAAATAACATAACAAACTAATACTATAATCTACAGCAAAACATTACTAAATGCACGATGAACTTTTATTTGTGCTAATAACAATGGCAATGACAGTGACAGCTGAGGGCGCCACCTCCGATCGCTCGCCCTCTTCAATCTCCTCAGCACACAGGCGGGAAATTCGAATTCGAATCAATTTTATAACTTCCGAATAGAATATCACACCCCCATCATCATCATCCATTCATCTCGATCCTCTTTCATGTGGGATATTATTTTTAATCGGGTTTAAATTTGTAAAGGAAAATCATTGTTTGATGCTTGCTAATATAATTTATTCATAGGTAAGTACTCTTACGTATAGATACATACAAATATTACATATAAAATAATTTGCTACTATAGGTGGCAATGAATTGATAATTCAGACCCCACACAAGGTGTTTCTAGTATTGTCAGTATTTCATACATCACAGAATACATAATGGATTTAATAATTGTCGGATATGATTGTAGACAAAGGGATGTTACAGCACAATACAGTTACAAACATGCACTTGACAATTTGTTGTTTTCAGTATGCATCAATCTTATTAAAAATACTTAAGTACACATGCATATTACTTAAACTGTATTTTGATAAATGTCGGCCAATGTTCGTACTGGTAATGCGTCGGCCCTTGATTTTCTCACTACGAATACTGGCGCGATTTTATTTTTCTCTCATTAATAATAGGATGAAATTGACCAATATTTATTGTCATTGCAGATCAGTGTGCGACTAAGTCTAAACATTTAAATTGCACTTCAAAAAAAGTAAAAGAATCTTCAGTTATTCTTTTTATTTTATTTTATTCATTTTTTCAATAGCTTTAATTATCAGAATATTTCGTCCGTAAACTGAAATGATAAATATTTGTTGTCATTATTGTCGAATTCATCACATTATTTCAATCATCATGATGCGCGTCTTTATTCGAGCCGCTTACGTGAAAATTTACACAAAATATATTTATTGTATCAGACATCAACTGGTTAATAGATTCTTTTCATTCTTTTAATACTTTGTACTTAGTTTTGAATGCGTCGGTTTATTATACTTCACTTCACTATTCATTTGTATTTGCATTTGCATTTACGGTAAGGTTGAGGTAAATTTTAACGTAAGGTGACATATTATTATTATATTACGAGAGGGTGAGCGCGCGACTGCACAATGCACATAACTTACATACTTGCCGTGCAAATGCTGTAATCTTATTCTACGGGTAAAGTTTATCTCTAGTATATGTATTAGGGAAGACATGGTATATGTGGAAACATTAATAATGAATGTGCTATTTAGGCCTTCTCTTGAAATACTTGGCTGCCATTTTGATGTTTCTACGTTGTCTTAGTCGATTTACAGGTATTATTCGGTGTGGGGGTAAAAAAGGTAGATATGTTATAAAAGCGATATTCTTCGTTATTCGCCTTGATGTGGGTGCATTATAATGATATGCCCATTTTTGAAATACGAACGGTTCTTAATTTGAATCATTTGATATGAATTAATGATCGAGCCATACATATGTACATCGGTACCCCGCCATTGAAGAAATTTTTAGGTGTTTCAAGACTGTGCTGACAATATTTATATATTCATTATACAAAAAGCATTTTTTATACTTGGCATGACCGCTTTTTTCTCTAATTATATTGTCGACCTTATATTTTCCATCCCCATTAGTAGGTTACTCAACACTCTTATGTCTTTGATATGATAACGGTCTCGTAGGTATAACAACTATTATCGGGTGCAATCGAATGGAGTTATTATTATTGTCATTGAAAAATACGAGGTTGACGTGATAATAAATGGTACTAATTACAAATGCCATGACATTTTACAATAAGCTAGAAGAAAGGATGCGAGAGTGATAAAAATGATCGTAAATTGGGTGCTGATTGTGGTTTTAGATTATGGATCATACCAGCCTCACATGATCTCATAATAATAAAAAAATAATCGCTTTTTATTTTCTTTTCTACTCGTACGAAGATTTTTACCAAAATAGCATCCAATAGATTTCGGGCCTTGCTGAAAATTCTATTTAAAAATCAGTCCACATTCTAAAAGACTAAAAAACATTTACTTATATGTGTAGAGTTCAACAATGAGTTTTCCCGCTTTTATAATTTACAAGTCATCATCGATAGTCTTATTTCTTACACCTATAGATCTAATAAACCTCTATAGATATTTTTTTGTTGTAGGTATACAATTATTTTTTTTAGTAGCACGTCAAAGTTCAATCTCAAGTATATAAAGCATAGAAGCTGTATGAAATATGATGGAGAAACATTAAATAAAATAATTATTTTCGCCTCCTCCTCGACTATAAAGTACCCCTTATAGCATCAATCCATCATAATCGTCCTGAAAATACAAATTCCGTATTAGATCCTCGTCGATTCAACTTGTGCGACTGCGACGAAGCCCGGGCTTTCCAAACCATGATGATGATGATGATGATGATAATGATGATGCCGGTGAAGCAAACTATACGTGACGCCATTATGAAATTCAAATTGCGAACATCCCACATCCAAGTTGTGGACTTTTTCTAATTAAAAATCTGTCAGAAAGAGGCATTCCCCCGTACAGTCCACACGAAATAGCGGCAGGCAGGGCCGAAATGTCATTTTAATTAAAACGAGTTGCACTAGGTAATTAAGTAAATAATGAAAAACCCCGATAAGGTTAATGAAATTAAGCGCGGCCTTTTATTCGGGATATTTTGTGTACTTACGACATTAAATGAACTGGTGTCAAAGAGTGAGGAGCCCTGATGGTTGCCGGGCCTGTCTCTCGAATAGCCGTAATCTTGGATGAAGCGTCCGTCGTCGGGCTCCTGACGGCCCGAAGGGGCCAGCAAATCCGGGAAAGCCAAGATACCGCCGCCCCCTCCGCGGCCCATGTAACTGTCCGGCTGATCCTCGTCCCTGCCGTCGATGTCGTAGTTGTAGGTCAGATCGTGATAATTCCTGTCAAAAAAGGGCCGACGGCGAAATTTTAGAGTCACGATGCGACTTGATGAGACGAGCTTCCAATTTTCATAGCCTCCCGTGCGAGATAAATAAACATCCCCGCGCGTATCTCTACCCAGTTATTGAACATTTTGTATCTCTTCCAAAGGCAACAAGTGTAGCGAGATCGATAATGTCTGCTGTGAGCATCTGCAAGAGGACACCGAAACCCATGACACAAACTGCCTCTCAAATTTTTATTAAAAAAAAAACAAGGTTTTGACGTGGACTTTTATTCAAAATTAATACCGCGGAAACGAGATGAAATCATACGGACACACGTTTTTGTGATACGATCCGCCATCGTTCAACGTTCAATGGCCTTCCCACGACAGAATATAATGGCGTCTCTGAATTGAGCTTTTAAATGATATTTATGTATTTTCCCTTTATTTGTCGTATCCTACTCCTCTGTAACGGGGTGGACTGGAGGGTGTAGGTAATATGATTTCGTTCGTCTCGAAAGTTACTACCTCTGGTTGTTTACTGTCTTTTTCAGGTATAAATACATTCTTATTTGAGTTCCTCTCATTTAAATAATTCCCCGGAATCCTCCGAGCGCGTCTACCCGACTTTGTTTAATCAATTCGGCTTAACACGGTAGCAACGTAAGCGCGTACAGAGAGGGGCTTATTATAACAGTTTGTCCAAGGTTTTCATTTTCCCCCCAACTAAACTTATGTAATTACAAACTGGAAGTAACTTACGCTTGACTCCGATGATTTCCTGTTCCTGCTAATTCTTTGAGAGCGGCTGCACGAGCTGCGACTTCCTCCGCCATTCTCTGTTCGTGCAGCTCACGAGCTCGTTCTGTTCTAATTAATTCCTGCAATAACATCTTCCTCTTACCGAAATGATTATTACAATATTATCGAGAGACTTCCCGATTTCACCCCTGTATGTTACTGTCTAAACCCGAAATCATGTAAACCTAGTACTAACTATTGAAGCCAGAACCGATAATTCGTAATCCGTAATTTCCTGATTATTTCAGAGGGAAGTCTCGATATTTCAAACGCATCTTCTTTTTTTTGGAAATGATATAACTCAGGTGTTTTTTTTTGCCACGAGTGTGGGCATACTCTGTACATACGTAATATGGGTTCATTCATGACCGAAATTACACGCGCTTTCTATAGGAAAAGGATTAGGAGGTCTAATATTGTACATGTTAAGGGTCGAGGGTTAAATTAATCTGTCCAACGTTCAATATTTCGCTATATCTTTTCCATTATGGCGAGTACATGAAGAGGAAAAATTTTGGTTTCGGCACCTTTAATAACCTGCCTTCGCTTCATCGCACGCATAATGAAATGAAAGATCGAACGCCCTACAAAGCACCGCCCGTCCGACTTAACTTTTTTTTTACTGCTCCATTAATTAAGGAGCCTGGTACCCACGAATTCAGAAGCGGTAACTTTTATGTTGTGCTGTAAAAAGTGAACGGCACGTTACTAATTAATTTATTCAACACCCTCTCGGAGGACTGTTTTTAACAGCAATTTTTAAAGCGTCGATTTTCTGCCAGAATCACACTGGTACAAGCGGCACGATGTGTGCCAGTTTTTAGGAGACGTGTGAGCACTAGACTGAAACCGAGTTTGTTCGCGAATTTCGTTCGAATGTTTGCAGAAGGGCCGAAGCCCCACATTAAGCGCGCTTCTCTATTTATTCTCTCACTCTGATCGTCCAGAAAGCACCCGCGCGGAAAATGGAATGCGGTCGCTGAATAATATCTAAAGGGGTTGACAAGAGGCGGACCTAATTAAGTTGCATAATATCGGGTGTCTCAAAGAATCTCTTGCAAATATAAATTATTATCCCTCATTACTGAAATATTTTCTTACAGTGTGTTTCAATCCCTGAGACACTCGGTATATGTGACATAAAGCATGTCTCATGTTCAACGAATTAATAAGCCATAAAGTATGAAGTATGAACATTATCTAAAATATATACGACGACGGCAAGGGTATGTTTGGTGCGAAGCGTCCTTATAAATTTGTATACGAACCTTCAAATGCTGGAAACTTCCACTTTGCGGTGGAAGCCCCAAAGAGGGTAAACGTCCTCCACCAGACAACCTGAACGCCGTTGTTTGTTTTCTCGGTTCCGATTGTCTTTGAACGGTGCCGTATAATTTTGCTAGCTCTTCAAAAACGCGGTTCCTTTCGGCCAAGTCCTGGATGCGTAGCGGTGGGGCCTTGTGCACCACACGTCCATAAATCGGTCTAGCTCTGGGTCTGCCCAAACGCATGCTGCAAGGAGAAAACGGTACGATAATATTTAATTTTCCGCTTAAAGTCGATCATCAGAGAGCGGATTTGAATTCAGTTTATTCGATTGTAACTGGATTTGGTTCGACTTGAAAGTTAAACAGTCATTCATGGCTAACGTTTCGCCATTACTCGATTATAAAAATAAAGCTTTCATCTTAACTCGAAAGGTTAATGAGTGTACGATAACAAAACGGCATTGAAGCGGAGAAAGCCTCTCTTTCAAAATCAATAAACAGGACATTATTTCGTTTTACAACACAACCATGCTCCCCAGAGATAGATGGAATTACTCCGATAAAGATGCCAACTATAGCCTAGGATTCTCTTCGGGGTTTCTCGAGGTGTCTTCGGATCAATTTCCTGATTAACAGGATTATAAATAATTGAAGTGGGTGATGATGGCAGCGAGTCTCGAATGCCTTCGCCGCCTCCAATTACATTAAGTAACTTTTGACTGGGAGCGAGGAATTGAACTTCCTAACAGTGGTAGAGTGTTGAGCGGTCACGGGCCGTTTAATATCCGGTCCATCTCAGGATCTGGACTTCCGCTGACAGATTGTATCAGCTTCTAGGGGAGCGGAACGGACTTATGTAAAAAGGAGACGAAAAAAAAACTGCTCCAGTCCTGATTGATCGATCTGTTATTGGGTCGTAGCGCAGGACCTCAATCATGCTAGCTTTTAGTACGTTCAATAAGACCCGGATTTATGTGCGCTTGACATTTCTCCTCTCCCTCATGTAGCTAATACCCATTCCCCGATTCATGTTGGTTTATTATTGTAATGCCGGTTTTGTTCTTAAAAGCTAAAACACGGTATCAAATGAACACAGATGACTCTATTAATACACGTCAGATGTAAGAATCTGAAACGTTATAATTCTTGACGCCGAGTAACTTGTTGAACAACCATCGCGGCGAGGCTTCTTGTCATAGATTAGATCTCCGAGTTTCCTTTCGCGTCGGAGTTGCACTATACATTTATGTTATTAATATTATTAGTTTTCTTTATGAAAAGGACATTTGACCATCCTACTTTTACGAATCATTTCGATCTTTCGGAACGTTCGGAAATCCGCACTTACGAGTACATAGATGTTCTTATTACTTTCTGATTATTATACAGGGACGTGAGATGTGAGATGCGAAGTAAGACATATAACACGCACACCTCAGTCGATCGCGCGCCGTATGATTTACGGTATTAGAACAATAATCTAATTAGGTTTAAATAAATGAATTTCTGCTGGGGGATGAAATATGAGACCGTTTACAGGACCGTGCGAGTTACGAGGTTCGAGAGATAATCTCCTTATTACCGAAATTCAATCCTATATTGCATCGGTTTGTATGTACATAATGCCCGCCTGGAACTCTGAAAACTAGGAAAAACGGGGTTAATTGATTCAGCTCTCGAGTTTAATTCAGTTATCGAAAAATCTATAATATAATGGCTAGCTTGAATAAGCAATTTCTACCGTAATATATGCAAATTCGGGCGTGGTATTCAGCGTTCCATCGTGAGATTTTTCTTCAAGCCACCCTTGACTTACGACAACGATTTTAAAAGAATTTGCTCAACGAGTTTTCGACGATTACGAAATGACTAACAGGGAGTTGAAAAAACATACCGTTTTCAAAACTTGAATAATCCGATGAAAAAACACAGGATGAATTCATTCTGACAGATCGATCTTGGCCCCCAATTATCTATTTTGCAATCAAGTATCCGAGCAAACTCAATTAGGAAAACCACTGCGGTGGAAATTCAAATTCTTCTTCGGCGCATTTTTGCACGCTAACTCTACTTAAAATTAAAATTTCTTGTCAACAAATTCCTCCGAATCCGCTTCCACCTCCTTCTCACTGGAGTAAAAAGGACGTCTTGAAAGTCCGCACTGCAGGTGAAATTCGATATAAGCTAAAAGCTTACGAAGACGTTTTTCCAGTGGCGGAGATTTTCTATATAATGTGTTTTTTTCTTCTGCGGGGTGTCGGCTTAGATTTTATTGATTTAATCTCGATGCCATTACATCAGCCGAAAGAGCCGAATTAAATACTGAATGGGGGCGAAAATCAAGTGCGAATTTTTCGCGGGGGCATAATTCACTTACCCTCCAATACTCCTTGAAGTGGCATAATAAGGTTCCCAAACGTTATCGGAAAAAGGGTCCCTGTACTTGGGTATTTCATTGGTAATCTCGGCAGCTCTAGACTGACGTTTAGAAAACCTCCACATCGCTTTCAACTCTTCACAGCTGGGCTCGGCTCCGGCACCATTCTTGCTGGAGACGACTTCGCTCGATCCCCGGTATTCTTTCGCCCTCGGCAGCGTTAAAGCCGCTGTGTTACCAGACCAGATCCACCAAATAAATGCGCTCGTCACTAATGAACTTATGTGCATCTGCGGATAAAGCTCGTGTTAATGTGACAACATCGAAATTGCAGAACAGCGTTTGCACACAAGTAATGCTCGCTTGCTCTTGTAAACATGCAGGTCTTCTAAGGCATTCCATTCTAACTCCGGGTAAAGTACCTCTACCCGCCGTATAGATGCTTATTGCGAGCCATTAAAAGATCCAAACGCTGAAGCGCAAAAATTCCGCGAATGCGCGTCCCGATACCATATAACCCAATGTTAATCTCGAATCTCATTTTCTTCGAGTTTGCAAGTAAACCGAATGTAACTTCCGCTCGATATTGTAGAGGGGAAAGGTGCATCTCTTCTAATACGTTAACTCGAGCTTAGTAATGAATAGTTCAGTGACGTGAGTCGGTGCTTTCGCATTTCATCTGTGAAAGAGGCCCGTTGTTCATATTCTCATTGGCAATCGACCCGTGTGAAATGAGTGGATCGAAGTGGCCATAAACTTGGCTCGGATGTGTATATGGTAGACCGGGACCTGAGCCGTGGCCGGCAAACATAATTATACCTGATGACGTACGAGGGTTGACCAATATTCCGACGGAAAGTTGTTTCGCGCGGACTAACGCATGAACCCGACCACAACTCCCATTGTTTTATGTTCGAATTAATCTCCCGCGCCATCTGCTCGTGATACGTATGGATAAGTCGGGTTTTCCTTAAAATTCTACAGCTGTTTTTTTTTTCTTTATTTGTCCGTGGTAACTTCGCAGCAGCTGCTCGAACTGATTGGGTCTTAGACGTAGCCATGATTGATTGCGTTTGCACGGACACATACATTCTCGATTATCGACTGGGAGCAGATAAAAGGTCATACCTTCTTCCGTGAACCGCACAGCCACGGCTGGAACAGCCAGTTAGAACGCGGGCAACATCGAAAAATTTCCATTTTAATACAGACCGACGACATCTTTGTTTGCGAAATTTAATGGGGTTTGTTGTTTGATATTAATTACTGTGATATTAGTGCGGATTTACGTTTCAGGTTCACAAAATCTCTCCGCAACTATAAATACGCGGGTATTGAATCAGTTTATCCAAAGGTTTGTCAGTCGGCTCGGTTTTGTCGACAACGAACCGTAGGTAGGTGGTGTGGAGCTCGCAAATTAGATTCCGCGAAAAATGGCGGAGGCGCCGGGCGACCGACACTCTTATTTACATGACGGCCAATTAATACTGTAAATTGAGTTGTTTATGAGATGGATTATTCCGATCGTTTTGGATACCTGCAGTATTGAGTTTTGCATATTTGTGTTTATCCATTTTAACATGTTATTGGTTTTGCGTCGGTACTACGCAATAATATAAATGTCCACTGACCGGCTTCAAACAATAATTTCAACGTTTAATTAAATAGGCGCCTCTCTGGTAAGCGTCATTTTCCAGGGTCGGTTTTTTTTGTTGCGGATGAGGTAATGCCTCCAAAGCTCATTTAGTAATTAATAAATAGGTATGTTCCCTGGCATAAATATAATCGAATTATGGTGGGTGTAGCTACGGTTTAGCGGAATTTTCATTTGATTATTTGTTTTCTGTAACGGAAAATACTGCGTCGCGCGTAGCTTCACCCACCGATTATTATTGCGGTTGAAAATCGGAGTGGATTTTTCGAATATTCGAGTCGATGTTTTGTCCCTAAAATAGATATGGATATTTGCTCTGACATCGGGAGGTTCGGAGCGAGATTGCGGGATATTCGTGATTCCCGTAACCATTCCTAGGATTGTCGTTCACGTTGCGATTATTATCAAGTAGATGCATACACAGAACGATGCGTGATAAGCCGTTAACGAAGTAATTAAAGGGAGGAACAGAACTACAAGACGTTCCAAAATGAATGCCTTATAAATTGTAATTTTTTCCGTCACACTTTCCACAACATCGACATGCCTTTAACAATGCTGAAATAGACAATGAGGTATACTAAAGTAGTGAAAGTGATTCTGGAGCGAACAATTGCTAGACAAGATGAAAAATTGCCATTTACCTTGTAGTGATGTGCCCCTCGAATGCGGTGCTATGGTGCAGTGCGTAGTGTAATAATGTTACAAACTACAGTGCGAATTAAAAAGTGCAACAGTGATAATAAATCATAATGAGAATTATGAAAAATTTGTCATTTTTGTTGTTATTGTTAATTTGTTTATTAAGTTTTTTTAATAATTAGTTGGTTAGTTGACAAACGGTGGTGGCGATGGCGATGGCGGTGCACTGTGCCAATCTGGTGCCGTCGGTTTGGTTTTATATCAGGTGTGCGATGCCATTATCAGAATCAGTGCGGAAATACGTACACAGTGATATGTTCAAGCCGTAAGTTACGACTGCATGTCAAGCAGGGTGGCGCAAGACTAAACTGTAGAAGCGGGCAACGGAACGGGGTTGCTTGCGCTAGCAGGGCAGCTGCTCCTGGGCAAATGCCTGCCGCTCTCGCTCACTCGCCGTCTCTCTCGTCGCCGCCCCCAAACTTTGAGGCCCCCACGCCCAGCTGCCCCGAGCCACACTATATCCACCGCACACGGCTTCGCTCCCCATGGCGTTTCCAGAGCCAGTTCGCAGTTCGGTTCGACGAGGCCGGCGCGCAGATTTGTCAACTTTCCTCCTGAACTTCCGGTAACTCCACCTGGAGTGGAGCGGAGCGGAGCGTAGTCCGGCCAGAGTGGTGCCTGAAGATTTCGCCCGGACCGGGCCCCGGGCCCGGAACTCGCCATGCGGGATTAACGAGAGGATATTGAAACAATAATTCGGGATCGGCGGATCGGCGGACCGGCAGTCGAGTCGCTCCGAATAACGACCGCCCAAAAGGACGATATCATCATAAAGGATCGGACCGTAAATGCAGAGTCCGGACAGTGGCATTCCTCAAATAACTGTACTCATATCGTGGGCATCCTCCTCGGTGGACACGGATACATCGTTTATACACCTGCATGGTGGAATTCCGCGAAAGTACGTGGACCCATTCAATTGGGACAAAAGCAAATCCCTGGAAACACCTCCGCAACAGGCAAAATCGATCAAATTAAGACCATCCAGCTCCCCCATCGGTTTCAATACAACATAAATACGCAGACACGCAAACGTGTTCTTGTTAACGTAGACATTATTACTCGTATACCACCTATCTACCTACCTACCTGCCTGCCTGCCTACCTAACTACCTACCTACATATACCAAATTTAACAGCCTCGAGTTTCCATTCATCTCAGTATCAGGGAGTTTTCTCTGACGTATGTACCAACTTTATTATTATAGGTACGCGAAACGTATGTAATTTGATTCTATTCAAATATAGCCACGATTTTAAGACGATTTCGTAGAATATATGAAAAATATCGACGATATTTCAGATATTTAACCAACGATTTTTTGCTTTCAGTGACAGAAAATCGATCGCAGTTACATCCGACTGTGGCACTCGTAACCACTCGGAAAATTATGTCTCGAAAGAAGAGTTGTATTTTTATCAATGAGGGGACTTGCGACATATTACATTAAGGTCCGCAACAGGTTATATCCCAAAAACATATGTTTCACTAACTAATCTTAAGACCAGGATTTAGATCCCCGCATTAAAGGACCATCTACTCCGATCGCACGACGCATCTCGCCATAGTCGCTGTACCGACCGAAATGAGATCAAAAATAATGCCAATTAAAAGCCTCGAGCGTTCTCGCGGATGAACGTGCGCAAACAATTAGAGAAACTGTTAAATTAATGCCGAGAGATTACTTAATAGCTCGACATTTTATTTCTCTGAACTTTGTGAAAGCTCGCTTCTAGAATTTCCAACATCCTTATTATTATTATTTTCATAAATGAAACACCGTCGCTTCAATCTTGAAATAAATTCAGAAAAATCAAGAGCAGAACGTCGCGCGTTATTGTCATCATATCACCACCGTAGTGGATCGGTAACGATTATCTACCCCCGACGTTTTGGTTGCCGCTAGTTCGGAAGGTAATAAGTGTTCGAATGAGCGGTATGAAGTATGCGTGATGTGCTGATGGTTGAAATCTGTACTCTCTGAATGCCCCAAGAACTCGCTTCTCATGTTCAAATACACTTAAGAAATGTATTTGGGTTAGATGAGAAAGAAAATTCACCATTGGCAGCTGGTAACTATTGCTCCAATAAAAGCAACAACTGGGAAAGTTATAATCTTAAACTCTCGACATAGTAAACACGTGTTGGGAAACTTTCGTTTTTGCTTTGTCAATTTCGGGGTATGGTTTCCTGACAGACCAGGTGACGGCGTCACCTCGATATTTTCTGGCGTCTCAAGGTGTGAAATCATCTTTTTTCCTGCCAATTATTATGTTATATAAATGAAAAACGAACCCTTCATTATTGGTATTTTTCGTGGTAAACTTGCCACGACTCCAGAAAATAAGTCACGTTCAAGTGGTTTTCATTCATTTTTACGGAATGACTTCGAATTAGGGCTGTCAATCATGAGATCCCGACGAATTTTGACCTCCGAAAATCCCGGGATTGCGGTTGGTCCTTTCCCGGGATTATCGGGATCGACTTTGGCCAAATTTATGCATTCATCGAGCTCTGTGGGATTGGAATATTTTTCCGGTACTGACAGCCCTATTGAGATATCGATGAATTGGCTTCTAATTGAGTCATCAGGAGTAGAAACGTGCGTCCGGTATTGGTTTATCTAAGAAAACAAATGATCGAATTCTCAAATTTTCAACTTTTTGAAAATTTCAAAGTGCTGTAACTTCTTTATTTGTTGAGATATCGACGGCAAATTTAAATTGGGTTCTAATTGAGTCATCTGAAGTGAGAAAATGCCTCTAATATTGCCGTACCGTTGAAAATAGAGTAAAACTTTCAAACGGCCATAGCTTCGTTATTAGTGGAGCTATCGAGTCGCACGACCCGGGAATCGCTTAGTTAGCTCAAAATCTATCGGGAAAAGTGTCTGGATTTTGATTTGAACGACATTTAGTGATTTTCGATTTTTTCGAAAATCCATCACTTTGGGTACAAATTTTGCTCAAAATTTTCAATCGACCATAACTTTCGAACCGAAGCTCCGATCGGGATGGCCGGCCGCGCATTCGAAAGAGCGTCAAAAAATCTACGAAATGCTCCTAGAGCGCATCGGGAAAAGATAATTTTTCATGTGAATTATGGCCTCCGAAAAATCACCAAATCATCGGTCTCGTAAAATTAAAACCGGTCTAACTTTTGAACCGATCGAGATATCGATTCGGGCGACCCGGCAATCGAAAGAGAATCGAAAAATCTATCGAAAACAGTATAAATATGTGCAAAAAGCTTTCGAATTAACCGAGAATCGTGCTTTTTAAATTTTTTACATGAAATTTTCACGAAAATTTCGACGGTTTTTGCAAACTTCAAAGTGGCGAAACTTTCTTATTAGTCGAGATATCGATAAAAAATTCAAATTAGCTTCTCATTGTGTCATCTGGAGTAGACACATGCGTCCGGTATTGGTTTATCTGGAAAAAAAATGTTCGAATTTTCGAATTTTCAACTTTTTGAAAATTTCAAAGTGCTGTAACTTCTTTATTTGTTGAGATATCGACGGCAAATTTGAATTGGGTTCTAATTGAGTCATCTGAAGTGAGAAAATGCCTCTAATATTGCCGTACCGTTGAAAATAGAGTAAAATTTTCAAACGGCCATAACTTCGTTAATAGTGGAGCTATCGAGTCGCACGACCCGGGAATCGCTTAGTTAGCTCAAAATCTATCGGGAAAAGTGTCTGGATTTCGATTTGGACGACATTTAGTGATTTTAGATTTTTTCGAAAATCCATCACTTTGGGTACAAATTTTGCTCAAAATTTTCAATCGACCATAACTTTCGAACCGAAGCTCCGATCGGGATGGGCGGCCGCGCATTCGAAAGAGCGTCAAAAAATCTACCAAATGCTCCTAGAGCGCATCGGAAAAAGGTAATTTTTCATGTGAATTATGGCCTCCGAAAAATCACCAAATCATCGGTCTCGTAAAATTAAAACCGGTCTAACTTTTGAACCGATCGAGATATCGATTCGGGCGACCCGGCAATCGAAACAGAATCGAAAAATCTATCGAAAGCAGTATGGACATGTGCAAAAAGCTTTCGAATTGACCGAGAATCGTGCTTTTTAAATTTTTGACATGAAATTCTTACGAAAATTTCAACGATTTTCGCAAACTCCAAAGTGTCGAAACTTTCTTATTAGTCGAGATATCGATAAAAAATTCAAATTGGCTTCTTATTGTGTCATCTGGAGTAGATTAATGCGTCCGGTATTGGTTTATCGAATTTTCAAATTTTGAGAAATTGTTCTCAAAAATTTTAAAGTGCTGTTACTTTTTCACTAGTTGAGATATTCTCATCACAACTAGTCTGCACCGCTGGCGGAGTTCCGGAAATTTTGAAAATTCGCCGGCTTTGCCATGTACATATAGATGACGCTATAAATTATTCTCAATCGGAAAAAAACTCGTTTGATTTTTTGTAAGGTATTATTGGCTTCCCAATGAAAGAACCGCAAGTTGGTTTTCATTGCGTTTTTAATTTCTTTTATGCTTTAATTAGTTTTCGTTTTGTGAAAAGACGGCAATATTCCCTTATGCATCAGGCTGAAAACACTCAACATAAAGGTTGACTTTTTTTCTCTTTTTTCCGTTCGATTTTCGTCACATTGAGAAAGAATCGTGTTTATTTTATTCCCGTACCGTTTGTCGGAAGAATTATTATAGAAATGGTCATTAGAGGTCACATTAGGCGCACGAAAAAATGGTAATTGGTTTGGGGAAGATAATTGCTTCGACTATTAGAAGAGCGTGTCATCTTAATGGTTCGAGTGCTCCTCTATATCTATATTGTGTGTGCATGGTAGTGAGAAATATGGGAGAGGGTGAATTTTCTCGTAAATGTCTGCCAACTCCCGCCCCACCTCGTCCCACAAACGGCACTATTCAACGTGTAGGCGTACCGACCCCGTCCGAATTAGTTTAGGGCTGCGTTCCCGTTTACTACGTAGGCGTCATTCATGAGATACGTTTTTGCACAGGCCGGTTTTTATAATAAAATTGCTTTTAATATGCAATCTGTTGCTTGTGTTGGCCCCATGGAGATTCAAACGGCATATTTGAACCGTTCATGGCGGATATCCTAAATAATAATGATGATAATATTTTCAGTATGTGAAAAAATGTGCATAAGATAAACGATTTTTTTCTCGAATAGACCATGAATGGACATTCGATGACACAACCTGCGTTCCCTATGTAGTCACCACCTGAACTGGAATAGGCATGTGAAGTTCAATAGAAATTAACGTGATTCGATATGTACTGTATAACTAGACATTTTGACTTTATCAATAATTTCAATTTTAAAGCTATCTGAAGAGCTCTTATAGAATGTTAGCTCTACGACGGAGAGGGAACAATAAAATTCAATGTTAAGATCACGGGAAATGTATTATTCTTGTTCAAATTTCACGAAATAACATCTCCAAAGGGATTTACCTCCGGTCTGCAATCCGCATTGTGGTCTTATTTCCTCTGAAAGATTGCTAAAGCGATTTGGGAACATCATGGTATTTTATACCCCCCTATCCAACTACCCGTTTTCAGACGTCTCCGAATCGCCTTCAGTTGTGTGATGCGAATTTAAGGCCGAAATTACTTTTATTAATTACTCGGCAGTAGAGTAGCTCGCCGCCAAGAATTGTGAACCATGATAGGTATTTCACATTGTATATAGTCACAAGCGGTCGGTCTAATGTAGGAAGCGAAAAATCTGGGCCAGAAGTTTAGACAGCACATATCAACCATCCAGGTCGGCGAAAAGTATTTTCGATCACTCGGTAATTGAAATTCCTACCTGCTGGTTATGAGACTGACATTTCTTTCATATTTAAATGCAGGTATACGAAAAGCTCCAAGTTTTAATAATCGTCAGGGCTCTGTGTCAATTTTCAATGCAGCGATGCGTTTTTATCCGAAATTTGTCTCCCCATGACATTTCGATTATAATACGGCTCCTTTTTCAGGAAAAGGAATTGAGGCTCCCGCTTAGCCACCGGCAATCCTAAGGGACTATTCTATTGACCGAGCGAAGCGAAATTAAGCAGTTTCGTTTCGAGGATATGTTAAATTTGCCGCCGGCTGGCGCTTATTATAATAGGAAAGACGCCCACTTCAGTTCAGTCGATTTTCGCCCCCCTAAACGTTTGACGACGCGAACAATTCTAATTTTAAAGGGACCCCCGACAATGACGACTTACGCCGCATCGATCCCGGTTGAAAAACACTGGCGGACGCTTTTCTTAAATTCACCCGCATTGTTAACAAATTACCAATTCAGTGGGAAGGGACAATAATCTATTTATGAACTTTCTGGAGAGCTCATTGATAAAAACACATCGTCAGTTAGAAATTCTGTAGTGTCTGTATTTCCCCATTGAGAAGACGGGTGAAATCGAACAAAACCCAATATAAAAACAGCGCCCGACTCGAAAGTTGGGATAAAACGAATTCTGGACCCGAAAGAACTGTCGAAGTGAAATTATAGATGTTTCCGTTCACGCGGATGAAGTTCACGCATTATAGTATGTGCTTTGAATACAACAGAAACTAAGATTTGCGCCAGAATATGCAAATGCGCCTGGATGGGGAAAAAATCGTTACTATATCCACACCGCAGAGTGCTCTCAAATTTAAATCAAGAATTTATACGAACCCTCATATAAAATATCTGCATTATTCAAACTTAAACGTGGAAGTTGCTCTCCGCATAAGCTCAGACAAATCTAGAGCAATCGATAGCCCACATTTTCGCCATATAAATAAAAGTAATAAGTCTCACTGCCATCCACCAACAGCTTCCAGATTACACAATCCAAGATGTCTATTCAGCAGCGGGAAAGGAATGAAACTTATCCCATTCGAAATGACATTAATTGACAACAAAGCTACATAAAACCGCTGTCTCTCAATGATCTCGCACTAATCCCTTGTGACAGATACACCGCTAATTACATAAAAATCGATATTGCGATTCAGACGGTTCCTCTTTTAATTCGAAAAAATTTAATGAGTTTGATTGCGTCTCTTCGAGGGATTATTGCGATTGGTATGAACGTGTGGGGGTTGTTGGAGTTGTGGAATTTTTGCAATTAAGTTTGTCTGCGGAATTGCGGATGTAGGTGGCAATTAAAATTTTTCGGTAAACCTTTCGGAGGGCCGAAAAGCGAATGTCCACCCCGTGCACACACCCACGTTTCCAGTAGAACATGATCGCATTCCTGGGAATTGAGTCGTTCATCGGCTTATTTCGGGGGCACATTTGAAACGGATGCCGGCGTATAATCTATGGAGCGTTATATTGTTCATTTCGATTACAATGGACGTGTTATTAACATAGATTTGAGGTCGCCCGTTTGATGTGCAAATCCTCAGCTCCACGTGAACCGTAATACCGGTAACGGGCATTGCATTACCCGGCGCGCAGATACATTTATATTCCGATACGATTTGTTTTCTAGTTGAATGGAAATGACGCCCCACCGGCTTACTGAACGCGGCTTTGGATTTTGAATGTAAGCGTTGGAATGTAATCCTTGTCACAATTTTTCGATGGTATTTTCCCATACCGATTCCGCGACCTGTCGCTTTACCAAAAATCCCATTTAGTTCAGGTTGAGGGTGCGAAAAAAATATTCGCTCGTCTGCACCACTTGAGGCACGCGTCCTAATCCCTCAATTATTTAAGTCTATTTTTAGACTTACGCGTCCTTCCGGCTTCCGTGCCCTGCCTGCCCTTGCCGGAAAATGTATCGATGGAATGAAATTGCTACTTGAATTTTAGGTCGAGTAGACGTTCCTAATTATCCTCGTATCTCAAGGCACTCCAAATACACGAAATTTAATCATGGTACATATATAAAAGATAATTTATCTGAGAGAATTGAGCCCGAAGAATTTACGAGATAAATATCTTCAAAGTATAGATAGATTGAGTATTGATGGTATTCACGTGAAAGTAGAACGTAATCCATGAAAGGGGGGGCGCGAGATGTATTGTCTATGTGAGCTAAATATAGCATCCTCCTTGAAAGTAGTTCAAAGTTTAACTAGAGATTTCGATTAGGATTTTTGAAATTAAATTAAAGCGAGGGCGTCAATTATTTATGACCTTTGCCGTAGCGGGACTGGAACCGCCGCAGGATAAAGCTGGCAATAAGTCGCGGCGACTGGACAAGTTCAAAGTTCTCAACAGATCACCGTTGAACACAGGCGGCATGCGGTAAGAGAAGTTAATCCCATTATATGGCAGGATATTTTCATGTACATAATATGCAGGAGCCTAAATCGATTCGATCGGCCTTCTGGAATTAACTTCCAAGTACTCAGAAAAGCAATAGGATATCAATCGATTGCAGCAGAGAGGTCCAACAGTTTCGTTCTTCGGTATAATTGGCACGGGAGAAAGGCGAATCTGAATAATGCACATAACGCAAGAGCATCAAACGGGGGCTCGCCGTGATGGTAATAACGCCCTCCGTTTTATTGCAAATTTTATTCTACTTAAACGGGCCGAGTCACACCTTAATACCCTTCCCACGGAATGTGATAGAGGGTCTCCGTCCGACCCCACTGATGCTTTCATATAAAACAGAGAATGGGATAACGTCTCGGGTCTCGGTGGCTCGGCTTCGTCTCGACTCGCCTCCCCTCGCGGGGCCCGGCCGACACAAAGTCGGGTCCATTCATCGATTCGGGCTCGCGAAATATTTCATTGATAAAGTATAACGCGGGCACAACGGCGTAAGAACAAACGTTCCCCTTGACCGTCGCCGTCGCGTAATTGCGCTCCATTATGTGGGGAAATTTTGATCGAGAACATTCCACTCTGCGATAACAGCGAGAAGCAAAAAGAAATTTGATTCACCGAAAAGACGGGGAGGAGGAAGGGAGGTAGGCCGAAATGGGGCGATGGTAGTATTGAACGACTAGCTGTTGCATTTCATTCACAAAAGTCTAGAGTTCTCGTGATAGGGGTAGAGATGGGCGCGACTCAGAACGCGCGCAACCCCCTTTCGATATACGTATACCGAACTCACCCCGAAAGCGATCTCGGTGGACGCACCTACCCGGTGACCGTTTAATCTCTCGATGGCATCATCGAGGCTCGTCGGGAAATAATTCGTTTGAATACAAATTACACGGGAGGACAATCACCCCATTGGCGCCATCTCTCGACGGATATTACTTAGAATATTATATTCAGCTTTAAAAATTTCCGGGCTCATATTGATCCGGGAGGACAACATTGCGCCCTCTCGCGACTCCTTATGAACATCGAGGGCGCCACAAAACGCGAGGGTAAAATGAACCCTACAGGACCAACCGGGGATACCAATCGTGTCACAATTTGAATGTTCCAAATGTAACTAAAGTAATTCTTATGTGTGCATGTATGTATGTATGTATGTATGCATGTATGATGTATGTACGTATGTATGTATGTATGTATGTATGTATGTATGTATGTATGCATGTATGATGTATGTACGTATGTATGTATGTATGTATGTATGTATGTATGTATGTATGTATGTATGTATGTACAGGCTGTTTGATAAAAACTCCAGAACGCCACAGTTTCTTTGGTTGTGATCCGATTTCAAAAACCCATCAACAAAAAATTATTTATTTTTCATGCACTACGAATACAGCTTGTTACCAAATTTTTTCCATCAACTTCTTTTTTTAACATTGGTAAATTTAATTTTTTAAGAGTAAAGTACGATTACTTCTTATTTAAAATGTAAGTATGTATTTTTCTCTTTACTATGGTATGTAGAAAGTGGTCATTTTTTCAATATTTATCCAAGAAAACGCATAAAAAGTTTCGCCCGATTTGAATTAAATTTTGAAAAATGTCAGTTTCAGGAGTGCTTTGGATTCCAAAGCAAACGTGAAAATGACGTTTTTTGTTCAATCCGACCAAATCTGGCGAATCATTTTCTGCGTTTTTCTGATAATTATCAAGAAAAATTTACTTTTTTATTGGCCAATGGTATAGAAAAAAATATCTACTTCAACTTTGAATTGGAAATAATCGCGTTTTATTATTAAAAAAGTTAAATTCATCAATGTTGAAAAAAGAAGTTGAGGGAAAAAATTTGGTAACAAGTCCTATTCGTAGAGCATGAAAAATAAATCATTTTTTGATAATGGGTTTTTGAAATCGGATCACAACCAAAGAAACTGTGGCGTTCTGGAGTTTTTATCAAACAGCCTGTATGTATGTATGTTTGTATGTATGTACTACAATCACGTCGTATATACTTCCCATTAATTTAATTTCCTTTTGGTTCTTTGACTTCATTATGCTTAAACGTTTATAAAACTTTATATTTCGAGGAAAGCCGCGCAGATGGAGCCACCTCCTCCTTCAGGATTTTATTGATGAATTCGCGCCGTCATATTTACTGTGATAGGGATTTCCCGATTTATATTATCACGTTCTCCGTCTATTGTTATCATTCTGTGTTTTTGCAACGCCGGTACCTGAGGCTGCAAATTTCTTCATATTAAATTAATTCGACCGCTTTCGCCATTATAATATTTGGTTACTGAGGAAGCGGAAATGTTTATATTGTTTTCGTGATCCGTGTGGGACTCTGCTAAATTTGTTCTTAATTGATGGCGGTAATGTGCACGGGATATTTTCCGGATTTGTTTTTTTATTACTGTAGAATAAAAGCAGCAGTAAAGCACACATCAGATAAAAACGGGGACGGTTTCAATTTTCTCAAAGTAAATTTCTTCGATTTATACAAAGAACCTGAGGCGACTTTATAAATATTTATTTCTTGAACACACATTTTACGGGCGCATTCAATGTAGCAAGAAAATTGAATATTAAACTTTTAATATAACAATTTTAACAAAAATAAAAGCTGTACTTGTGTATGTAAGTACATAAGCGCATCGGAAAAAGGTAATTTTTCATGTAAATTATGGCCTCCGAAAAATCACCAAATCATCGGTCTCGTAAAATTAAAACCGGTCTAACTTTTGAACCGATCGAGATATCGATTCGGGCAACCCGGCAATCGAAAGAGAATCGAAAAATCTATGGAAAACAGTATGGACATGTGCAAAAAGCTTTCGAATTGACCGAGAATCGAGCTTTTTAAATTTTCGACATGAAATTTTCACGAAAATTTCAACGATTTTCGCAAACTTCAAAGTGGCGAAACTTTCTTATTAGTCGAGATATCGATGAAAAATTCAAATTTGCTTCTAATTGAGTCATCTGGAGTAGATACATGCGTCCGGTTTTGGTTTATCTAAGAAAAAAAAATGTTCGAATTTTCGAATTTCCAACTTTTTGAAAATTTCAAAGTGCTGTAACTTCTTTATTTGTTGAGATATCGACGGCAAATTTAAATTGGGTTCTAATTGAGTCATCTGAAGTGAGAAAATGCGTCTAATATTGCCGTACCGTTGAAAATAGAGTAAAATTTTCAAACGGCCATAACTCCGTTATCAGTGGAGCTATCGAGTCGCACGACCCGGCAATCGCTTAGTTAGCTCAAAATCTATCGGGAAAAGTGTCTGGATTTCGATTTGGACGACATTTAGTGATTTTCGATTTTTTCGAAAATCCATCACTTTGGGTACAAATTTTGCTCGAAATTTTCAATCGACCATAACTTTCGAACCGATGCTCCGATCGAGATGGGCGGCCGCGCATTCGAAAGAGCGTCAAAAAATCTACGAAATGCTTCTAGAGCGCATCGGAAAAAGGTAATTTTTCATGTAAATTATGGCCTTCGAAAAATCACCAAATCATCGGTCTCGTAAAATTAAAACCGGTCTAACTTTTGAACCGATCGAGATATCGATTCGGGCAACCCGGCAATCGAAAGAGAATCGAAAAATCTATGGATAACAGTATGGACATGTGCAAAAAGCTTTCGAATTGACCGAGAATCGTGCTTTTTAAATTTTCGACATGAAATTTTCACGAAAATCTCAACGATTTTCGCAAACTTCAAAGTGGCGAAACTTTCTTATTAGTCGAGATATCGATGAAAAATTCAAATTGGCTTCTAATTGAGTCATCTGAAGTAGATACATGCGTCCGGTATTGGTTTATCTGAGAAAAAAAAATGTTCGAATTTTCGAATTTCCAACTTTTTTGTACGTACATATTCTAGGTGCCTACAATATAAATAAAAATTATGAAACTTCTGTATTTTTGTAGCTCTATAGTGAATAATAAAGAACGTTCGAGATGTGTTCACTGTGATGGAAAATTGTAGAGTAGCTCGCTTTGGGATGTGATTATTTTTGCTTGATTTTCGTCATGCGGAGTTAGACTTGGAGGTGGGTTCTTTACACAACCTTCCCTCCCGCGAACTTTAGTTTATTTTAAACTGTACGCGAATATTATCAACCACGCACTTGGTATCATCGTTATTATTCATCGCTGAAAGGTAAATTTGTAGATTTCACCCGATAATACTGTGGTGGGTATACCTATACGCTTGGAAAAAGGGTAACAAATCGTGCCTATAATCCGGCTATGAAAATCCATTATATGCGATTTTTCTATAAAGCTGCGTGTGTTCGAGCTCCATTAATCGTTGCATGATTTATATATTTGAACACTTTTATGAGTCGTCTGTACAAAATGCGTTTAGTACGCATTTTGCAGGAATTCATTCGGATTTTAACTCTGCTGAGCTTGCCGTATCTGTAATATCATAAATTACTGTTATCGTTTGCGCTATTACAGGTGTGATATTGCATCTGCCCCATAAACATTTCCCATTGACTGCCCATAGGCCATAATGTTTTATAGGTTTTTTCAATACAAATTTCGGCTGTTGGCCCCGTTGATGCCGCAGATTGATTATCAATACTTATAAAGATGATTTTGTCCGCGCAATGAGATGAGAGAGGAGTCGCGCCCTACGACCCAATGCAAACAATGTATGCGGAACGAAGGCACAAAGAATTAATTATTTTATGCAAGCGGTGGTGTGTTTTTCCATGTGCTGCGAATTTGTATTTACACGTGTCCCAATGTTCGCATCGAATAAACACGGGACTAATTGTACAGGCCTTAGGCGAAGAATTTTGGCCGTGGGAAACCATGCAGATACCATGTACCGACCCTAATTGGAACGTTTAAAAGTGTAGGCCCGAATGTAACTAGTATGTACGGTAAATGTACAGTAGTGGAGGTGGAGAGCTTGGATTCGGAATATGGAACTTTTCGCGGATTACTGTTTGCCGATTGTATGTATGTAGTACGTACGGGTGCGCTTAATACGGATAATAATTTCTGGTTGCTTTAATTATCAGATAATTTAATACCGTTTTATGATTAATACTGCGGGATATGATTCGTGCGTGTAAATCATTAGTGCATACCTAGTTTGTTTGAATATAATGCGAGATAGTTGTTTCGCGATCTGGGGGAATTAATTTACTGAAAATGGTCTAAAATGAATAGATATGCTTCGTTCAATATATTAGAAGCTGACACCTGAGCGCAATTGAGATATATGCGGCACGTATACATACATATACAGCACTATGTTACTACAAAGGGCTCCATTGTAGACAAGTTAGTCTGTTAATCTCAAATATACTATCAGATTAATGGAGACATATTCGACCTGGCTAATTATAATCTACTTAGCCGTATCGCGATCAACTTACCTTGCATGGCACGTCGCCTTTCGCCTTTAGTGCGGCAACCGATCTTTTCCTCAACAACACTAATTTCTAGTCTCGGTTTCATAAAGGTGTATTCATATTTCTCTATAAAAGAAAAAAAATATACTCCACTACCAGAGGCGAATTGTTCATTATTAAAGGAAATGTTATTTTGTGATCTAAAAATAAACAGCACATATTTTCAAAACATTTTCATGAAAGCTCAGACTGCGTTACGTCTTTTATTTTTGGTTCCCCGAGGAGATCCAAATTCGCGAAAATGGCTCCGCGGGTATTCCGCACTCATCGAGCTCCGTGATGAGATATAACATGAAAATTACAAAGTACTGTTCTGTTAATGTAAGTAAGATATAACGACAGCGTTGTATAAGTATAAAAGTATGTAATTATTATGACAGTGAAACGAGCAGAGAGCCAGGCCCATCCCCAGCGCGTTACGCCCTCTTCAAGAGCTTTTGCTGGTTCATTATATCGCCAGCCAAATTATGAAACATATTCGTCGCTCGTACGCGTTTTCCCCTCACTCGCGAGATGTGATATCGAGCTGCGGCTCGCTCCGTTTCAGCGTTTCTTCAAAATGCGGTTGCTGGGCTCCGGTTTATGGCGGAAGTGATTTTATTGCGCTCTTATTTTATTTCAAAATGAATTACAACTAGGCTAATCCAAATTGAAACGTTTTCAGATCTCTCTTTCGATGAAGGGACTCGCGGAAATCATTGCTCGCGTAATATAAACTTTTCGACAATTGTATTTCTTACCTGTTTAATAACAGGTAACGGACACGGACACGGAAAAACTGCTGCTTCTCTTTATCAATTTTTAATAATTCTCACTTACTTTTTCGTTGCTGGCCTCTTTCTCATTTTCTAAAAGCTCCGACTTCGAGACCATCTTTTCCTTTGTATAGAATAGTACATACATAGTACGGCTTTATTATAATTCATAGTTTGTACTTGAATATTATGGAAAGTTGATGAGGGGTGTTTGAATGAAAAGAAAAGAAGGCGTCGTCAATGTAACTGTCTTTATTTCAATTCCATTTTCTACTATATAATAATCTAGGTTTGTTTTTATTTTGTATAATATTTTGGCGTGTCGAAGCACGCATACCATATCATGCGTAGCAGCCAGTGATATAAAAACCTCTTTACAGAATTGTAAATGAAATAATAGAGGGAATGCTAGGCCGCAAAGTGTTCATCCGTCCGATCTAGCCTAGCTAATCTTTACAATAATCGCTGGCGGGCTTTGCGGCCTAGTTCCTGAATAAATGAACATTTTGATTTTGTCCTTTAATTATTACACATATGCAAATTGAAAATAATCATAATGGCTTTGTTACAAAACTAAACATAGGTATTTTGAATCATTGTAGGTATTATGTATAATATGAATGTAGTCAATGGACTATTTAAATAAATATTGAATTCCTCTAATAACGCCACCTTTTGAACATTATATTCACTAGAAATATATTTAAAAAATAATATTTGGCCCATTTGATGCGTTCTCCGCGGAAAATGAATTAGGTATAACAACGAAATGTCGATGTTTTCTACAACAACTACATATTTTTTCGCACGAAATCAACCAACGAAAAATTAATCAACAAATAATGACTAGAACATAATAATATATTTCTCTAAAAACACGTCCATAACACAAACTGTAGAGGGTAATAAGTACTGATAATTAGTTAATTTTAGTAACATTTCACGATTTATCAATTAACTAGACACGTCCTTGCGCGATTAACAAGACTATGCCGGAATCGAGAGCGAAATTTTAAAACGAAACACAGTCCGCGTGAATAGGGGCTATAGTCACAGTGGTAGGTCCAATGAAAGAAAGATTAATTTGATATGTACGTAGGCGTTTCAATGAATGTACGAAGCCAGGTCTCATTGTGTTAATCATAGCGACTGGGGCAATGCAATTTCGCGCTAGCGCTGAGGCGGACCAGCAACTTAGTAGGGCACTACACGAAAACAGTGCTGCGGCCGCATGGGCCGTGGGTCGCCACGTACTATCACAGAGAATGACATCGCGGTCGCGGTTGACAAGACGAAAAGACAACGAGTTATCGCCACCCCTGAAAGAAACCCCGACTACATTATTTGGAGTTTGATTGGAGCGAATTGAGTTGATAGAATACAGTATAGTATAGATATTAATATAGGTACTTCGGGATATTTATAAGATAAGAGAGTAGTTATGTAGTACTTATACACTTGCAGTATAATTCAGTTATTCTTATTCTTATTATTATTATTATAGATTCGTGAATTTTGTTTTGATTTGGTGGTGGCCCCGGTCATGAATTGATTTTACTTTTTTGTTGGATATGTCCCATCGGTATTTTTCTTCAAGTTGGTACTACTATGATGGATAAGTATTATCGACAATAATACTAATAATGGGGAAGGTTCGAAGTGTGAAGAAGGTGGGTGAGTTTCGTTCGTGGGCCGTCCGTTGTTTTGGGATGGCTGTGTCCTTCGGCTGCCTACCGGGTTGCCGCCCGATTCGGCATGACTAAAACTGATTGGAATGACTTAGATACATGACTCGCATGATGACCGGAAAGTACGGCGGCCTGAGCGGCCAGGCCGCGCATTTTGCTTTGCCGCCACTGGTGCCACACTAGAAGGACGCACCTTTTAATTGACTCTTTGGGACAGAGTTAAGTCTGTAACGCGCGCGCATCGTGGCACATCGGCCGACAAGTCGCCGTCTCTCTCTCTTTCTCTCTCTCTCTCTCTCTGTCTGTCTCCGGTGATCTCCTGGAGGACGTGCAAATTTTATGTTACTCGCACAATATTGCACGAGTGCCGGGGTTAGAGATAGGCAACCACACGAGTTCCAGGTTGCAAGACAATTTTTGGGCGAGTGGTTCCTTTACACTTAGACACTAATACAGCCGTTAAATATTATGAGGTGCTCCTACAGTAGTTTAGCGTGCAAGTTATATAATATGTACTGTCATTAACGAACATATAGCTATTTATAATTATATATAAATGCTAAATAATACTCGTCGTCCTATGTTTGTAATTTTTTTGTTGTGTCTACATAAATATGCGGTATACTTGTTAAATCTTGTATCAAAACTTCCCTTCATTCACATTATATATAGTATATATAAAACGTCGGATTTTGCGATATCACGTTAGGCTATATGTGTATTGGTATCGCGCTCGCGCTTTTGTAACTCTAACTTTAACGTTTCAAACGTTAGATATATATATACGTACGGTACGGGTAACACTTAAGCACGGTGATGAGTGCCAGCTCGCGTATGGCGCTGAGTGCCGAGCCCGACTTAGCACTTTCTAATCCTACTGACATCACAATGTCTGCATGGTTGCGATAACTCTCTGTATGTACAGTAATATACAGTATGTATATGATGGAGAGGTCTGCGTGACGACCGTGTCGCAGTCATTTGCGGTCCTCTCGCTGGTATTATAAGCTACCGCTACTACTTTTTGACGTAAGTACATCGTACCGACCATCTACGTTGTATCGTTGTTCTTTTTCCTCTTCATCGTCATCATCTTTCGGTACCAGGTCATATATGGAATTTAGGTATATGCATGTATGTATGATGCCACCCCGTGATCCGATATCCGCGATCCGCATCCGTATCCGTAATGATGATGTAGGTATACATAACATAGTACAACATACAGCATACGTGACGGCGCGGCGTGTTGGTGGTGATGGTCGCGCCCGTTCTGTGTACAATTTGCAGCTGCCGTCCCTCCGTATCGTTCTCGATTACATAACTATCTACTAACCTACCTACCTCCTAACTACCTTAATTATTCTTACCCTAGCCTACGTGTGTTTGTACAGATCAAACTGAAAAAGCCTCACCGGCAAACTTTACAAATATAAACTCTTATAATCTAAACATGTTCAACATGTATGATAATAACACTACCGCATGAAGAGTAAATATTATGAACTAAGGTAGAAAATGCAAACGATTGTTCGGTCGGAAAATGCATAACAGACGGTAACGCCGGGATTGGTGATTCCATAATGTCAATGGAGAACTAGAGATGTGGCCAGGGCGGCCCACTCCACCGTTCCGCTTGCGGGTGTTCTGCTCTGGTCTTTGTCGTACCCGCGCCTGTTAATCGCCTCGACGGTGCGTGGCGTGCGTGATGTATCGCCGCGGCGTTACCATCAAACTAAGAGGCTGGGGGTGAGCCAGTCCTCATCCGACAACTGCCAAACAGACGTCACATCAGCAGGACACGTCTTGCCGTCGCCCGACTTTCGGCGCCGTCAGTAATATTAAACGCACTCATGCAAAAACCCAAAAGAAAACCGAAAAACCAGTGAATTAAGGGGGCGGTAGTGTGAGCTAGGCACTAGCCTAGGCGGCAGGCGGCTAGTGCAGGAACGCGTTTCCTTCCCTCTTCCACACCCTCTCACATCATTCATCCTCCCAACCATTCGGCCTAACCCATCGGTCACTAAGTAAGTTTGTAGCCTCGGTCCTCTCCACCAGATCTTGGTTTTACATAAATTTTTGGTTTTTTGTCTATAAGATCGGTTCTGTCTGTGTGACTTTTGACATGACTGGATTAACTTTTGAAATTTTGGCACGAACAATTGCAAATTCGCGGTAAACTACGGAACGACATCTTAAAGAGTATTAAAATATCACTATGTCGAGTTGGTGGCAATTGTGTGTGTTTCATTGAGCCTGAAATAGAGAGAAAAGCCCATTTAGAAAGCGTACCGATGGCATGATACGGCGGCGTGTGCCTCTGCGGCATCTCAGCGCGTCGGAACGCACATCTGTAGAAGTTGTCAGGTGATGGCACCAAGCATTAATAAGTACGACATCAAATCGGCACCGGGTCTCATGCAGCGATCACGCAACCGACATTGACCTCTTCATGTCGTAGGCCGCATACAGACAGATACTTAATATTGACAAATAATAAACACACTCAGTATAGTTTCGCTGCTGAGAAGGACTCGTCAAGGGGACGGATGATATCACACGTGGGTGAAGCGGTTTAAGCGTTTTGGATGCGGGATTTATCACTGACAGCCACATCACACGTTTACGTGGTCCATGGACATCTACTCTAACATGCTCTAAGTACATAACTTACACCTAAACGCCTGTCAATTCACACTTAACACTCTCGTCATGCAGGAGACGTGTAGAATACAATATGTTTATGTAAATGTTTGTATAGGTATAACGAATCGGCGCATGCCAGCGAATTTCTATCATTATCGAATGGATCAAACAATATTTACTTGGTACTGCTGGATGGGAAACACCAAACCGGGCTGCTGCAGGGCAGCGCTAGGAGCCGCCATCTGCTGAGTGGGTAGCTGGGGTTGGCCGGGAATGCCCTGCCAAGTTGCCGGAACTTGCATACCCATTCTGTGGGAACAGGCACCAAAGTGGCAAATTAAAAAAAACGGTGAAATTAGAATCGGACCGCGCGAGTCGAACTCACCCCATGTAAGATTGTTGATAACCGGCGAACTGGCCGTACGTGTACCCTTGCATTCCCTGCAAGAACTGGCCTTGCATCTGTGCTGCAGTGGCTGTCGGGAAGCTCTGGGGATACCAATAACCGAGCTGCTGGCCGTACGCACCGTAAGGATATTGGGTGCTGGTGAGAGTCTGGGAAATAAATGGAGCTTTATCAATTTAGATTTCCGTATTACGCCGCAAATCACTAACCTGTCCAGTGACTGGAGCGTTATTGGGGTCTCCCGACTCTTTGCCCCACGAGCATTTCACGACTTGACCGCCGATCTCGGAATTATGAACACCTACGATCGCGTGCGTGGCCGATTCTTTTGTCGAAAAACTGTGAACAACAACACGGTAATAATATTTAGGAGTCATTCTCACGCGTCGACCGATTATCAATCGGCAATTCCGCTAACAAACTTACCGGACAAATGCGTAGCCCTTTTCCTTGAACACCCGGATTTCTTGGATCACTCCGTATGGGAGGAACGTTTTCTGCATTAAATCTTCACACAAGCCGTTCGTAATACCCCCACAATATACCGTGCAGTTGGTGGCACTACTCTGATTGTAAATTTCGTCGAATGACATGGGTTTGTTATTTGCTGCAAATAAAAACACATTTCAGAAGATCAATCTTGGTGGTCTTGGAATAAAAAGAGTGAATTAAAACACATCGGAACGAGGGAATTATGGAAAAATTTTAAGTGTGTCCTAGAATCAAATTTTAAAAAGAGCAAATTTTTCAAATGTTGTCTCATGCCAATATCGAAAAAAATATGTGTTTTTGTCACAACACCGTATAAAATCGTTCTAAAAAGAGAAATTGATAATAAAATACAGAAACATGTTCCACCACTCGAATGTGGAAATATTTTGCTATACACATTAGTACTTGATAATAATAATTATAGTAATCGATAATAAAATCATGCATCTACATACTTCTAAATATACAAAATGGGATCACGTATTTTGGTCACCGTTCTGCGCGAGCAAATGGTAAACAAAATACCGTTTATTGAAAATTATAATGGAAAAACTTGCATCAACTTTTGAGTATTATTCGTATAAAAATTTCACGATTTTGACAAACACTACACAATATATTGATAGAAGTGTTCGTGTTGATGAATCAATGAACGGGAAATTGTCAAAAAAAGTTTTATGCTTTAAGCTAATAATAATAATAATAATAAGTTTGTATAATATACATTCAATGTTGTTTAATGAAAATGGAAAAATATATTAAATATTGAATATATTTGTTTTATCGAGATCCAAAAGCAACTTACTGAAGCGCCCATCGCGTCAATATCTGAAACGACAATAGAGGGATGTGGAAATTATCCTGTCTGATCTGATCTGAGGGAAGAAACGAATGATTGTTTTATGTAGATTGTATCAGTCGCTTTAGAATAAATTCGTGGTCACGTCGCATCGTTTTTATCGGACCGTTTTGTTTTATTTAAATTTTTTTGCCAAAAAAGTAGGATTCGGATTGGGGGTTTTAATTTTAATAACGTCCACAAAAAAGCGGCCCGGTTCGAACTGAAATTGAAGGACCGCAAATGTTAGTCATCCGGTCCGGTGTTATAGTCCACGGAACGCGTTCCAGACGGTCCATAAAGAGGTGCGTTAATCGGAACGAGCGATAGGGGCCGCATTACAGTACCAATTATCTAAATCACGCCAGCTTTATATATTTACAAAAGCCGAAGAGATGCAGGCGGCCAAAGCGCGTCAAATTGCCTTATAAAACAATATCTGCCAGTTACGAGGGCACATTAAAATCCAGAGTGAGACAGAGAAAGCGGAATAAATAAAATCTCCCCTGCATACCACCGAATACATCTCTCTTTAACGGCTGCTTTGCACTACGATTACGATTCCAAATGAACATTTAGTCGCGTGTTCGGTTTGTCGTGACAGGGACGAAGGCCTAGACACGCACAAGCTGCGGGCGCCCACTGCGGACGGGAGACCCCCAGGACCGCCACCGTTTCGCCTAAACGCCACTGGCCGCCGCTCGGCGCTGCCCCACCTGCGACGCCTTGTTCCTATGCCTCCAACAACCCCCGGACTTAATCGCCGCCCCGGCCAACTACACCCGCCAAAACGTTCTAAACTGCCAATGGATTTATCGAAATTACGCATCTCTATGGGCATAAAGTGACGCCAACGCGAGACCCTCTCTCTTCCAGCGTCGTCGACCATCGGACGAATAACCGTCACCGTCATCATCATCATCATCATCATCACTAACGAATTGTATACAACGTCACTCCGAATTATTGTTAGTCAGGTCGAACTCGTATTAAAATCACTGCTAACGATTGAGGATATTATACAGTTTCGAAGGTAGTTTTCCGACTTTTGTTCATGTTCATGTACCAATTCGCGAGGGTGTGATGAGTACTCAGACCTATACATACGGCAAATTTATGGGTGGTTTGTTACCTGTTATCGCAAGGGGCGAACAACGATTATTAGTCGATTCGGCTCGACGGTATCAGCGACATTAATCGTAAGTGTGATTGCTTCTTTGTTTCATGTGATAGCCGATATTATGAAAGGGGTGTTTAAATTTCAGATTGGTTCGATGAAAGTAAAGTTTGCCGGAACGGTATAGGTATTACACGTCGCAACGGTATAGACGCTGGCGATTGAGTGAGTGAGTGTCGATGGGTTCAACTCGATGGCCCTACGCAATCGAAAAGATTATGAGAGGGGCGTCAGGATAAAAGGGCCGGAAGTTGAACTCGGTTAGACATTAGTCGAGTGACTCCGGCGAAGCCGCTCCACGAATACCTTATACCGGTGACTTATATACGTATCCCCGATACCACCGGTATACGCATTCGCGATCGGCATCGGCACCTGGGCACGAACGGCCATTTAGCGCCGGTAATCAAATCTGGAGCGCGTTATAGATACCCAGTATCGTGACCATAAATAAGATTTACTTGATAGCTCGTTTTGTACTCCCAACTTCGCCAGAATACCAATTGTGCATAATTAAGTGTATCGTATTGTAACTGCCGATTGGAAGAGGTAGTAGATCCCGCTCATAATGCGAGAGCGTACTGTTATATAGTCTGCAGGTTGAAGTGATCGCATGTCTGGCACGTCCAAAAATAGTTCATGTATGGGGGTAATTAAATAATGATACACTATCGATCAAAAGGGCAACAATGGTGTTCGAGGGCAATCAGTGTCCGTTTTTGTCCACGTTTAAGGCCCGGAATACAGACAGAAACCAAGAGTAATTACCCACGGCCAGTCCATTTGAATTGACGGAAAAATATCCAATCGGCAACATACGCGTGCATGAAGGGCCGGAAATTCCCCGGAACTTAGATGGGAAAAGTTGTGTGGAACGATTTGGGTATTGCGGGGACGGACAAAAACATCAGCGGTTGATTCGGCGCTCGAATTGAAGCGTCCGGTTCGGGGGTCCCCTTATAATCTGTTGTCACCTGCGGGCGAACGCTCTCCGAGTGCGTCGCGTTCCAGCGCGCCGTCTCCCGCCGACGCCGCCACCGCCACGGCCACCGCCGCTGCCGGCGCGTCCGCCTCACGGTATACCATTAACTGAGTTTGACAGTAAGTGACAACGCGTCGGCGGGGAGATTATGGGGCTGATAAGCCGGCGGTGGGTAGCGCGGAAGATACGAAATGCGGCGGCATCCCGACGGGACCCGGAAACTTCCCGCTTGACCCAATCAAGTAGCGATTCTGGGACTGTCAGGAGTTACTTACGTTTTATACGCCTGCGGGGGCGCAAGCACCCTCGCCTCGCCATCACATATTTCACATTCACATGCACGGTCGAAAGAATAAGGAAACTTATGATTTGATGTACGATATGTAAGTAAGTATGTAGATGAAGGTAAAACACGACGAAAATGTTTTTATTTGAAAATCAAAAGATCTTGTTCCTACATTTCTGTATTACTTTGTTCGCTATTTATTTCCACTCTACGAAAATTGTTCATATACATACATAGCTGGTAGGTATGTACCACCCATACGGAAACAAGGAAATTTAATGTTCTTTATCATTTGAATACAAATCCGTTCCTTCCGCTGTTCAGGGAGCGAGTATTATTACATTCTAAATAAATATTGCCGCGCGACAAAATAACACCAAACACATCGAGTAAAACGAAAAGCCCAGGCCATAACCAGAGAAACTTGGAATACGGCGCTCTCCCGCTCGTGCTCGGAGCTCATGAGGTCTCGCCTCGTCCTTTATATTCGCTCCTTCCTTGTGCTCGCTCCCGGCGCATATGGAGGTATACGGTGGGTATCGTCTTGAATTATTTTTGTTTATTCTCAGAAATTACCAAGCGGGGTGGGGGCGCGCCCGTACTTTTAAAATTAAAGGACATCAAAAGGGGATAAAGGAAATATACTTTGGGTCTCAACTCTCAAGGATATCCATTTCCGTGAACTGAAATGGCGAAATGGGAAGTGGCAACACAGTGATGTGTATAGGTATCCTTCCTTCGACGAGAGGGCAGGGTTAAATCTACGCGCATTCAATTCTATCATACACTATTCGAAACACAAATATCCGATGCACTTGCTTATCTCCATCGGTTTTATGGCCGCGCCGAAACGGCGTAGAGTGCTTCCCAGCTTTTACCAGCAGATATCTTTCCTCCCATCCAGTTTTATTATCGGCCAAACTCTAAATTATTAAATTTTGAAGGACACCCTCGAAACGCCCCAACTGCACAATTTAATTCTCACGGCGCGGTGCGACGGCCTGAAATCTGGACCGTGTTAAAGCCGATGACTAATTTATTTCTCGACATACCACGCAGCGACGCGCGACCATTGTAGTACCTCGGCAGGACGTAATTGTGATTTTGCTTTTTGTTTATTTACACGTACTACCACTATTCAGGAACGTTTCCAACATCTGAGGACGTTCAATTCAATACGTAAAATCGGGCGAGCGTTTTATATTCAAAATTTAATTTGTAACTTCTCAATGACTGGGCTCATCTTGCCTATTTATGCAAAGATGCATGATTTCGTCGCGACGTGAAGTCTGGCAGCAAATTTTACAACATCGACAGCTCGAATTATTCAAAGCATCAACCGACTGCGTTCATTACTGGCCATTCATCTAGCGATTAGTGTAAAAAGTGAAGGAAAATTCCGGATGATTAATTATGGTGAAATTTCCCGTTGCCAGTCTTGATGATGCACCATCACATCAGATCATAATGCTGAGGACTCGCGGATAAAAATTTGCTAACCGGTGAATTAGTTTGCTTTGCTTTTGCGGCAGAGTTCCAGAGGAGTTTGTATATGTGAATATACAAAATTACCAAAATTAAATTTAACGGTGTTTGCGTAATAATAATAGAAATGATAATACACATAATGATAATAATAGTAATAATAATAATAATAATAATAATAATGATAATAATAGTTGGGTGTTGGGTGACGATGGCGAGATGGCAACACTCACCTTCGGATTTGGAAACAGGCGGTTTCCTTGTCGCCCAATTAGTGCGAATGCTCCGGCTCCCCAACCATTGACCATTCATGGCGTTTATTGCGCTTTCAGCCTCCTGAAAATAAAAACGATTTTTACTATAATGGCGGATGTAAATAGGACATTTTTAGACAATGGCCCCCGTATTGTTTCAGCGAACGAACGCGACAAGAAAATGTAATAATGACAACATAATACTTTGAGGTGGTGAGTTTTCGTACAACTGTAAAAATTTTACGAGATAAAACGCGTATTTTTAATAAAGGGAACATTAAAAAGATAATGAGTTTTTAAATATTTTGCCGAGAAAGCGCCAAAAGGAATGCCTTAAACCACCGAAGCGGCCGACCGTCGACCACCGCTGCGCGACCCCCTGTTCTCTTATCTCTCCAAGTCTAGGGCAATTGCGTCCCTGGCTGCATCGGAAACAATTACTTTGTGGGTCGATGGGCCCATTTTTTGCGATGGGATAGAAATGTCATTTAATCCGAAACAAGTGTCCATAAAGGCGAATGGAACGTCCAAAGGAACGCATTTTCAAATAGGTAATGCGATTTAATTCCACGGAAAACAGCGTACTTGTTGCAAAAACGAACGATCCGATGTGGTTTGGAGGAATGCTCCTGGATTACAGGTTTCCGATAAATGTGGCAAGTTACGACATCGCCTCTCTCTCTCCCGTAATTTCTTGAGCTGTTTTCGAAGCAATCGGCCAAATAATGTGCTCGTTGTCGGCGAAAACGTATACACATTTAGATATTCTGCGACCGTGTCGGCGGGCCGTTGCTCGACTCGGGGAGTGGAGGGAGGGGGATTCGGGGGCGGTTAATGCAAGCAATTCTAGCATGTTAACCGATGACGCCGCCACATCGACGCCTACTTGAACCAATTCCTGGAGTGGACGCTCGAATGCATCACGGTCTTATTACTCGAAATGTTACAATTATAGATCGCCCTCTCAATAACCCGCCCCCATCGAGACACCATGCACCACCGACCGCACGTATACGGTAATTTGCTGACAAAGGAAATCAAACGTTATACCTACCATTAGCGTGACACTGTAATCGTGTTGATGTTCCCATGAAAAATAATAACAACTTGTGGCGGAAACTATTCCATTTCCTGCAGACCGATTCTACGCACGGGCACAGGGAGAGGGAAATTGCCGTCGTATGGTCCCTATTAAAGTTCGGTGTAGGTGGGTAACTTTGAGCAACGTCGTGTGCGTGTTTATCTCCGCGATTTTGTTAATAGCGTCGGATAAGCCGATTAGCCGGACCATTACTGTTAAATTTTGTTTACATTCGGTCATGTTAGTTATATTTAATTTAGCCAACATCCGAATGAATTTTTACACGGGACCATCGTTATCTTGATTGGCACTATACCTAGATTCGACCGTCCGCAATAAGTACCTAGTTAAAAGTCGTTCGGTTAGTAATGTGCAAACGGAATTGCGTTGGATGCAATCCCGATGTCGTAGGCAAATGGCTAATTGAACTGATAGCCGTGCCACCGGTTTTTAAGAGCGGTTTCAGTGAACTTGCACCGCCCGGATTTACATTTTTTATGAATTATGTATGAGCAAGCAATTATTTTAGTGGTTACAATTTGAATAAGTCCGCGACCTTTTTGTGACTTATCCGAGTTAATCTGTCATATCCGTAATGCGCATTACAGGACCCAGTCAAGTCAGGCTGAACTTCGGCGGAGAAATACCGTCGCACCGGGTCCAGCAGTCGGAGTGGCCGCTAATGTATTACCGTTGATTAATTATAATGCGAGCGGTATAATCTGCATAGGGTTTCCCCTGGAATCGATTATTCCACGTCAACGTTATAATGCTCTCGCGTTCTCGCTCCATCTTCACGGTCCGAATCGGGCCGAAAGAGGACAGGGTGCATACACGAGCGGACTTAAGCGAAATGGGGTTTGGGTTTGTTTTATATTTATTTGCGTTGAGCTCCAATAAGTTCGCGTCTATCAAATGAACACTTTAAACCAGAGCTCATCAACAGTTATTTTAGTGAATTTCCTTTTACCGTTAACTTCACCGGATATCGATATTCTTGTCTCCCGTTATTCCGCCACCCAGGAAATCCTAACTATCGGGGGGATTAAGCCTCGTCGATTCTCAGGGACGTCACCCCCAGATATAGATTTTACCGCTTTGTCGAATTTAAATTGAATAAACACTTAGCCGTTATACGGTTTTGCACCGGTGAAAGACATTTTTATTCTACTGTGTCATAAACCGAGGTAATTCTCGAAAAAAAAAACTTCCAGTGATAAATTCCGTAATTATGCGAATATTGGAGGGTTTCGGGCCGAAGTATTTCCACGCATACATGCCATATGGGGGTGTGTTATGTATGTACATTCAACCCATTTCAATAAAATTTCTGAAGGCTTGCCGGACGTTCCACTAAATATGATTGGAATAAAACCGGTGTCCGCTGCGTTAATTTAACTTTAATAAAAATAGAGTTTGCCTCCCTCATTATAGGCTCACCCATTCAATTTGTAAACTTATACGGAAGTTATAAAAGCTCAGTCAGTCATCCGGCACATTGTTTGTACTGTGGCTAAAACTAAATTATAATACTTCCAAGAAGCTTTAGGACTCGTAGGCGTCATCCGGGTGATGACAGGTTGGGGAAAAATTAATATTCGTGTCATTTTATTAATTATAGTTTGATGTTGGGGTTGGCAAACTTATTGCTAATATAAAACTAATTACCGCGAACTAAGTTAATTGAAGGCTGCCATGGATAACAGCAATTTTTAACTGCGGTTTAGGTGTGCTCGAGTGCGAAAAATTTCGAGCGCGGATTTTAAAACATTCAGCATGTTGATGCGGTCGTGCAGGGTGAAGCATTTTTGAACGCTTTTAATTCCAGTTATGGAATAGTTGGGTGTAATTTCCGCCGGCGGTCGTAAAGGGGGCAACATTTGTTAGAATAAACTCGTTCAGATATAATGCAAACACATTGACAGCCATTCCAACTTTCGCTTTAATTCGCCGGGGCCGGATAAAAGCAAAAGGGAAGTCGCATCATCATCATTGTCGCCGTCCTGTGTGTACGCGTAATGCTCGGTGACGTGCTTTCCGGGACTAGGCCGTTGCCGTAGCCGCTGCAGTCTTTCTAATTATCATCCATCCCTTCTTTAAATTATCAAGCGAAGGCAACACCGGCTAACGCGCCCCATCTTGAAACGGATTTTGGCGAGAATTATTCCACATCATGGTACTGAAATACTCCATTTTACGAATCATTTCGTTGGTTGGCATCTGATAAATTGGAGCTTTTTCTTAGTCATACGGCCCCATTAAAGAAAGTTTCAATTATTTCGAGGTAATTAAATAGGTGCGCTTGGTGGAAGGTAACTGAAAAAGTTGGATTTGCGGAGCGCTCGATGTGAGCCACAGGTGCTCGTTACTTCAACTTCTCCAATTACTTTTGTAATTTTACGAAGGTAGTAAAAAGTACCGCATAAGTTTGAATTACATACAGGAACTACAAGTGCATAAAATTCGTACGTGTAAAGCACAGGGGAAAAATAGAAACGAACGCGAAATCACCAAGTGAATACCGCCCGTCCATGGTAGATATATGAATGAGAAACTGGAGATGAATGAATCCTTTTCTTTGATCCTATATCGATTGGGAATTTTCAAACTGGTTGTACCCGCCCAACTATTTTTTTTATTTGTGTTTACATGCTTCGCCACGTTAAAGATCTATCGGATTTGAATGCCAAACGCTTTAAAAGGAAATTGGCACAGTTATACCTAAATACGTTCGAGTCGGCAAAGTTTTACACACAAATCGTCAGTTTCGCGCACTTTTGGTTTTACTATTATTGCGGGTAATTAAAAAGTGTGCATTTTCGTGTTATTAAAAATAGCTCGGCTGGCGTGGGAGAGCTTAGTTGCGAACGATTTGCCGCCTTTGCGGAATTTCATTCTTATACGAGGTTTTGCAATTTAACAAAGTGCAACGATATCAAGCCCTTCAAGGTTACCACCGAAGAGTCGCGGAAAATTGTCTAGAATGCAAGCTGAACATCGCTGAACTTTCGGCTAATGCGATTAGCTAATTTGGGAATTCGTTGTTTAGCAGTGGCGAACGGCGGCGCTTTCGGGTTCCTTTCTATTCGTCGCCGTCGTCACGAGCTTATAACTCGCACTCGTATGTATGAACGTATTTACTATTTACTGTAAAGTACATACATCGTGTATGCGCTCTTTCGCGTGGGAAATTTTCATGCGCTGCGCTGGGAGAGAGTGCCGGAAACGGATAGGAGGGTAAAACGGAAAGTCGGTGCCTTCGATTCGGGCGCGTCGGCTGTTAATTTGGGGCCATTTCCCGATTCCGCGGCAATGTTTACGAATGGCATCTGCACACATCTCGGGGCCCTCTCGCGCGGCAATGGGGCGGCGAATCACTGTCACTACGCTCGAGCGAAGATGCAAAGTACGATGGCCGCAATACAAACCCCAACAACTCTCCAACGAGATGACCGGCCATTTGGCCGAAATGAGAACCATAACGTAGAAATGTAAACCCCGCCGTTTCGAGCATTTCCCACAGCGTGCGTCTTTGTGCGGAACGATATAAGATGGCATTCCGACTCTGTACTTCGCCACTACGGCTAAAATACAAGAAGCCGTTTGTCGGCGAATTCACTTCATTCGTATAAAACTCCGCCGCTCTCTTCCTCTCTCACCGCCTTGATAATGCAACCGGACCGGATGTTTACAATGTCGTCAAATTAAAATCTTAATCAAGACTATTCATCCGACCGAGTTTGAATGCGGATAACATTCCGAAGCTCTATTCCAAATGGATTTTTTATGATCCAGTCAATTAACCGCGTAATCTGGAATTAGCTCGCCCGTAATAAGTGAATATTATTTTCAACGACAGATGAGCCCGTACCACGTATGTCGTCGCTCTATAGTTCTGCATCCGTAAAAGCAATTTTCTCGGTGCGCTATATGCGGGGAGCAGTCGTCGAACGACCCATAAATCAGTGTTTTGTCTTATCAAAAATGCATGCAAAAAGGACCCACGCAACCGACGGTCGTCCTAAGTTAGATTAGAATATAAAAAAAAACAATTATGGGGTCGGTGTTATGATTTCCCAGTTGGTTCCATCACAACGACAACATACACGGTATAGGTGTGGCCCTGATTATGGAGGGTAAATATAGTCACGAACAACCATTAAGGCCTGAGCTTTATGTATTTTTAAAGGATCTCTTTGCCCCGGCCTGCTCTCGGGCGCATCTTGTATGGACAGTTACGAGTAGTTAGAGGATATAATGGCTCATACCCTCCACCATCTACGTATGGATAAGTAGGGGTAGGCGGCACCTTATTCGGATTTAAATCGATATAAAATAAATCACTTACCGCTTTTTTAATAAAAGAGACGAATCCATATCCCTTTGATTTAAGTGTCTGTGGATCTCTGACGACTCTGCAATCCCTGAAAGCAGAAAGATCAATACAAGTGATTGCTGTAACATTCCAACTTATACGAATTTAATAATGTCGCGGGTATTAAAGAAAAGGTTAGGGATCTCGGTATAATAACAGCGATCAAACAAAATGACCGGAAACGCATCTTGATAATGATGCCAACGTTTTTGCCTAAACGAACCTAATAATAATGGGTCTAATTTGGGGAACGGTGGATGGCGCGGTCGCGTTTTCAGGGAGCGGTCCCATTTGTTCTAGGAATTGTTGTCCATGCACACCTCGATGGATCTGGTGACTGGACTTGCCAACTATGGCCTGATATATAACATGGAAGAGGTGGTTCGCGTGAATATAAATTAGCGCGAATTCGGATTCAACTTGATTGTGTACGGTGGCGTTTTGTTTCTTCGTGATGGCAGACCGGCCGGGTTGAGTTTCGAAAATGTCTCGCACTCGCATTTGAATAACTACAACAATTCGGTTTTAATTCTGCGGGTTCACTTGGCCGCAATTACTCCCGTATTGTCGTGCTAATAATCGCGGGGAAGTTGAAGTGGCGTCGCCGCCGCCGCGCCTTCCAGAACTTGCTCGTGTAATATATTCAGCATCAGCATCAGCCGCCCGATGACGTTCAGACTTCTTATTAATAACAAACAAGGAACACCGTCAGTTCGTCACTTTAATACAAGAGCCAGTAACAAGCCTATGTATGCAAAGTTACTGTTCACTCCCCCCGTGTCTCACTCATCCAACTCAATTACATAATACATTTGTGCGCATAAAGTAACTAACTAAGTCTCTCGTGCGCTTATTGTATCGATTTCACACCGATCACATACGTATAATTCGTATGCAGCATAAGAACAAACTCGTAGATATTAAACTTTCCTAAAGTTATATCTTGAATATTTTTCCATCCTCTTGGGGACAAACAAACTTTTCTGCAAACTACGAATGCGACATTTTAACCCTTTAAAAGCTAACAGATTTGTCACTTGAAATTCGCGATTCTGCGCTAGTGACATCCCGCGCTGCAATAATACGGGAGCTTTTTTGTTATCGCCACGATTCCGTCTTACAACGCCATCCATTAAAGCCACTCAGCACTACTCGCATTTCAGAGCCGCGGCACGACGACTGCCCACTCCACTCCGTAATGATATGATATAACACGCCAATACAATTCATTTCCGAAATTAAATTATAACCCATGTTCGGTTCGGCTGGCGGTGCGTTTGCCGAATTCGAACAGTCCATTTTTATACGCGCGCCGTAATATCCATCTCTCTGGCTTGTCCCGCGGTGATGGAGAACTGTTGGAAGCGTCTGATGCGACCGTGAAGGGAGTCGAGGGGTAAATTTATTAGTTTTCTTCTATGCGTTTTCACGGAAATTTTCTTCTTGTTATGCGATGATGTATCCCTTAAAATTGCTGCTGAAATGTGACAGATGATTTATGGCTTAGAGGAAATCGAGTTTTGAAATTACTGTCTGCTCTCTATAAATAGAATTTTATTGTGATAGTAGTTGCGAAGGATGCGGACACGTCTGTTAACTTTCGAAAAGTATCTGGAGGAAACTAAATCTAAATACACTCTCCGTTTCGAGACATTCATTATGACTCCCTGACCGGACTGTGGGGGGAAATCGTGTTGGAAATAATTCCGAGTTTTTATCAGCAGCGCATAGTGGGTTTGCCTTGCAGAAATTGAAACTATTCCATTCCATACACGAAAACGATATATTTCCGCGTTAGTTAGAGCGCCCGGTTCCATGGCTCTCATGCACAAAAATTCTGGATAATTGTTCCACAGTCGTCTTTTTCTACTCGCTCGAATTGATGTAGAGCTAAGTCGTGTTACCGAAACTAATTACGCGAGCAAATGTGAGTAATTGAAGAGCGCGCTTCAAAGTGAAATGTATCACCGACGACGTTTCGTCCTCAAAAGGAGTAAAAGTCTTGGGCCGAAGCGGAACCAAAGTATATTATATAACGAATGAAGGAGCACGTGTACCAGGTGTTCAGGGAAAATGATCCCGTGGAGTTGACCTCCTTTTTCTCAGTGACCCGGTACAGTATATACACCCCCTATAAATGAGTGTAGTTTACGATGACATGTTATCTTCTAACACCGGTTCAGACTTATGTCGCCCGGGAGATTGAGCCTCTGTCCGAATCCATTACCAGGATATTATTTGCTGCCTACTAATTTACGCACAACTGCCACACGGGTTAGGTTAGGAGCGTTACAAACCTGGAAAAAACGAGAACAGACTGATGATGATACGTCAAGATCAGAGACCTTTAGTCGGCCTCCGGGGCGTTTATCATTTCACGAAATGGAACAGTCCTTCCAATTAATTAGAGGTGTCGGTATATTATTATTATCATTCCGCAGGGTGTGGTCTAAAGCCCACTGTGCTTAAGCTCATTGGCTTATTGTATATTACATTGGACTTCTTACGCAAAGATCACTTCATGAGTCTCATATGATTGCAGAATGCGACAACAAGGTTTTGTATCTCATCGGTTTTTGGGAATGCCAGCGACGTCGAAGTGTCAATGCCAGTGTTGATAACTTGACGCAAATCCTTTCCGAAACCTTCGACTGTATCGTGCTAATCATGTGCGGCGGCTTCCCCTTGATCAATCAATTATCTAATTGACGTTATCATCATATCGTATAGTATGTCTGAAATAAAATGAACATGCACATATCGATTTTATGTTATTAATATGCCCTGATACGTAATGGATTCCTAAATGGAGATTTTACCACCAACCATTAAAGTTATTTTTATGTTTTTTCAACTCGTATTTCATTAATGTACCTCGTTACGAATTATTTATCCATTAAGTTGTAATAAAAATTGTTGGGTGAAATTGCCTAATCTACATGAGAATCTTTTTGTTATCACGTTTAAAAGTGCTCTAATTACACACGCTAATTAATAACGACCGCAGGCTGCTTACATATGTATGTAGCACATACGATGTATGTACGTGAGTACGTGTGTGTGATCAATTTGTCCGAATATTTTGAATATTACCGCAAATGTTTGTGTACAATCGAAAAACTATCGAATTGTTGAAATCTCTGTTACTGCATATTGTTTGCGTTTTGACGTTCCTACTGGTGTATCTAGCGGTATGGTATTTATTGATTCCGTTCATTTTCCTGTTTTATGAAAACACTGACCGATTTGTCGAAATTAAATGATCATATTCCGCTGTATAATGGTTCACGGTCTCTGTAATTATGATCGAGAGATATAAAATCCGCAAAGAAATTGTGTAATTCCACGACTTAATCAAATGCAATATACAAAGCTTTTGAATGAAATGGTTGGCATCGGGCAATAATGCTCGTGCTTAATCCCGCACTTGTAAATGGTGGCCAATAGAATTGGTTGTTTAAAACACTGTGTCGGGGTATACTCATACATTCAAAAAGGGGTCAAGTACAATTTAATGATGACGTTACATGAAATAACGAAGCCGTCAATTCGGTCGAAATTTTTTCCGGCGTTCTCCCTTTCCCGTCATAATATCTGCTATCTGATGGAACTTGTATACGAGCTAAGATACTGTTTTCGTATGTCCCACAAGTATCCTACTATGATAATGGAGGATAGATGCGGATAATGATTAGTGAATTATTTATAAAATAATAGGAAATCAATGGAAACCGAAGAGCCTCAAGCAAAAGGACCATAATTGTGGAATTGGAACGCCTGTTTGAGAGAGTGCTTATTGTGAAATTAGGCGTACTTATATTATACAAACCAGGTATAATAGTGGCAGAATGTATGACTGGCGGTGCATTATTAATTAATTTGCGGTGGGAAATGTGGTGATGTAGTGTTTGCGCGAAGATTTCAGGAAACTCTTTAAAGATTAATTAGCCGGAGTGAGGTGTGAAAACCGTGGATGGAATAAGGTGGTATTTATTAACGGTAATAGTGTATGTTGTTGGATCGTTGCTTTGAAAACTGAAGGTTGGAACGCTTTGTCCGTGGAGACGCCGAGCTGGTCTGGAAACAGCTAACGTCAGGCAAAGTGCCAGCGGCATTAGAATACTATATGATTACAACTTCCGTAATCACCTGGCTAATTACCTGTAATTAAATAAAACTATTTGGAAATAATAGCGCGATTGTGCCGGCGGTATGTTCGGGCTGAATTGAATTGATGGTATCCTCTTTTTTCTACCCGCATGATGGTGATTTTCCACGTTATAGTGGGTACGGGGATGAATGATGACAGTCGGACTAAAATTTCAGCGACAATTCCCATGCCAATTAATAGAGGAAAGGTAACACATTTCGGGTTTGCAAATGTTTTCCATCCCCGATGAATAATCCTCGACTGGTGCACTCTCCGCACCGGTATTATTTGTCCCACGTGCGTTCATTCTTTCCTGGTAAAATATTTAACGGGAAGGGGGGGATCTACAATACAAATCGGTATTCATGGCTTTATTATGTTCAATCTTTAATCTAATCTATTCCTCAGGCCGACTCCCCTGGGACCGGGCCACTGTTTACCGTACCGAGTTCCGAGTTTCCTTTCCCCAATCCGAGACAGATCTCACCAGTCGAGATACCTACCGTCCGCGCCCATGGAGGGACGCCGAAATTGCTTTTCAAAATATTTATGACCTAATTTCATTTCTGCCCGTGTGAGGTCTGAATGAGCCTCACTTACCCTAGAAAGTACACTTGCATGCGGACATTTCGGTGATTGACGTCTAAATTCTTCGCACGGTATACCTACCCGGTTCTCAAAGGAATTAAAATCAAATTTGATTCAGTTATTATACACATAAACGTGAGCAGACACACAGTACGTACATAAAACTGGTGGATGATTGTAAGTGTGACCCGCTAATAGACTCTAATTTACGGAGGCAATAATGCAAATACGGTCCGTAGTCCGTAGTTAGTTTTATTTGACTTGCGAGAGAGCGGCGGTAGACGTTTAAAATGCAATAAAGCATCTTATAATTATTGTAAACGAGCTTTCGCCCATCCCGCACCCGCGCCACATTTGTCTCGTCATGGCGAATGCGCTCCATCACGCAACTGTTGCCGTTAAACGTTCGCAAAAATTGTTTTTACATCTGACACCGACTATAGCATGACTAGCATCTGCTCTTGTATGAATTTGACGCCGCTTCTAGATCAGATGGCCAGTCTCGCTCATTTGCGATCCCGCACGCATCAGTTGTGAACGTTTTCCCCATCATTTATACACTCGCCCGAGCATATGCGCCGTGCCCGCCTTGCGCCCGGATTATCGGACCAAAAATGGCCGGAACTCGTCGTCACAGTACGGTGCGTAAGTCGACCGGATGGGGCCGGGCCGGTACCGCCATAATGTAGTCGAGGATTCCCCCACCGGCGATGGATTCGTTTATTTTAAAAGCGCTCATCTCGACTCTCCTCTGATTCGTCCAGTTCGGTTTTGATCTTTCGTGTGTGTGTGCTGCACCGGCCGTTTGAAATTGCACTCGGATGACAGCAAAGCGCGGTTATTAGCAATCGGTTTCCTTTCCACCTGATTGAAACGGGCCATGGGCGCCGTTCGGAGCCAAATATTTATTGGGCCTTTATGGTTGCGAACTGCGAACGGCCGATTAATCCGATGGTGATTGATAGAGGAAAGCTTTAGGAAATTGAAACAGGTCAAGGATGCATACATACATGATCACATTTGTTGAACATTTCTCTCGAGTTGATACGACGGTAATATATCAGTTATTTGAGTCATAACCAGCTCTGAGGAAAGTCTCGCGAGAGTAGAAAAAGTACACCTGGTATTGGTACTTCAACCGCGTCCACGTCAAATATAACCGAAGACGCGTACATCCGATTGACTTTTACGTGTACGAATTTCGATGTGTTTAACTTGAAAGAAAGTGATAATTATTGAAGGGCCATGAAACGCAATCATTTTCGTTTCATAGCCGGGACCGCGCAAATCTTCAAATCAAACGACAACATGGAAACGGTGGCTAAGTCGTAAAGCTAAAACGTCGCCGTTTCGGAATATGTATATTATAGAATATATCTATGTATTTCATTTTGGCGCATTTATAGGCGAGGGGATTTATATTTATACAGAATAAAAGCAGGCGGGGGGAATGCCAAAATGCAGCAGTGATGGCGACAGAGCGTTCGCCGGCGGTACTGGATGTTTCAATATCGAGTCGCAAAATAGACGTGGAATTGTCGTTGGTATTCCTATCACGCGGATAGTGTTATTTCGGACACTTCGCATTCATTGCCATTCGAACTACACTCGAAAAGTTCGCATAACTACGCCAAACTGAGAACTTAATAAAATTCCAGAAAACACCGACTTTTCATGTTCACTTAGATTCAAATCTACTTATTTATGATGCATCCATAACGAACGCTAACACTTTAATAATAATAACAGAAATCAGTGCTTCCGGAAAACTATACATCATATATGTATGTACAGAAGGATTATTAATCTCCTGTAGTTTTAGAGTAACGTGTTCATTATAAAGCTGCAGTGCGGTAAGTTAATGTCAATAAGAGTAGCCGGCTTAAGGTAACAAAACCCAATATTAATTACGTAATTAAACATCATCGCGTTGATTAAATTACGGAGTTAGAGTCGTTTTTTGGCGGTCCAGTGATTTTGGCAAGCAATTGATGACGCCACAACTCTGTCAATTGCTCTCAATTTACAATTATCAACCTGCCCCTGAATCTAGAATTGTAATTCGCGATTTTTGTTGAGTTTGTCTTATGATGGCATGTTGTCTGAATCTTGTTTAGTATACTGAACTAAACCAAGGTCTGAATGACCAAAAAATTATGCAATCCACCACTGCTTCATTACTTGAAATAATAATAATAATATTGGCGTATATACATATATGATTGAATTGTGAAGTATCAATGTTGTGACAAATCCTGTGGATGAAACGGAATTTCACCTGAAAAAAAGAGTCCAATCCAATTAGCGAAATTCACTTACACGCAATATTTCGATGGATCAAAATGTTCGTGGAGTAATTTTCTCGAGAAATATATATGTGGAAGGAGGAAATCATTCATCATCATAATGGAGAGGGATGTTCTAATACCGAGTTAATATTTGTTTAGAGAACAATGAGATAAAATTAATATGAAAAAGGTTAATGAAACTTTGGTTGACAAATTGTGTTTTGTATATAAATATGTGTTCCGTGTCCTATCTAAAGATTCCCAATGGGGAGGAATTTACATAACTAAACGCTAATCGGATTGTGGTTTGTATACGAAATATTAGAACAATTTTGGGTGAGCGTCATCACGCACTTTTGAGCCTTTTTAAGTATAAAGCTTTAGGACACGTATAATGGAGGGCAAATTGATTTTACCAATAGCGGTTCTAATACGTAGATATTGCGCCATCAGCTTCACTCTCAACAAATTGCTCTTACACCGCGAGCGCGCCGCGTTGTTAGCAAGTGTAGACAGGCCGTAGGTAACTAATTCGAAAGGATGGAAAGGGAAAGTATTTGCAAGTTTCCTTCGGTGGTTTGTTACTCTTGATTATTATTAATTCAAAACTTGGGGTGGAAGTCGGCCGTTGCTTTTCGTTATTTTGGCCGGATAAATACGTAAAGAATTAAGGGAGCGGATTTCAGGCGTAAGTAGCCGAAATTTGGCGGCAGATAGAGTAAAAGATAACGGGAGAAAGATGCTTCAAATTTTATTTTCATACAACCGACGCAAAGAGGGTCGTTCCCGGTTTACTTATAAATAACAGAACTTGGATGATGATGATGATGATGATGACGGTCATGATCATCCGAAAGGCAGTGATTTTGTTGAGAAATTTCACTGCGTCACCTTAACAGTCATAAAATATTCAACACTATCTACTTTATAATAATTTGCGCGGATTATAGTAATGTGGAAGCGTAATCCTTAAGGCGGTGCTTTTCAGATATTTTTTAAAGTAGCTTACGTGTTTCAACAGCTGCAGAATCGGCGCGTTTCATTTATCAGGCCACCAGAAGAAATTTCTTTAACAACTCCCAACACGAATACGACACCCGTGTCTCTCAAATAAATCATAATAAACAGTAATCTCGGTAATAGTGCGAATAAGAAGGAATGTTCTCTGAATATGCGCGCTTATACATAAATCGATATGTTTATGTACATCGCTGTAAATACGTAACAACTGAAGATTTTGAAGAAATGAAGGTCTTTCAATGCGCTTTATGGCTTTATATGTAAAACGCGCGTATCCTATTATATCGCTAAACAGAGATTATTCGAACGGCATTGCGGCGATCCGAAACTGCACCGTCTCCGTGCCGTGAAATTATTACCGGAATTTGTTATCCGACAGTTTTGTGCACAACATCAACGCATAAACAATGCAAACGAGGCGTGGTGCGACGTTTTTTCTCCTCTTGGATTTATTAAAATATAAAATGTTAAGACAACGCCTTAACGCAGAACATAAAACAGTGTGAGTAGTAAGATGACTCTGGGGATGGATGCTTCACGTTGTCACACCACCATATTATATGATAACATAAACCCCTTGGCCTCAGTTATCTGCAACTTCACTAATCCCCGCACCGCCCCCTCCCCTCACCCCTAAAAAGGTTGCACATAAAGGTATAATGGTGGCAAACTATTACCCAACTACGGCCACGTTTACACACTGCTCGGCGCAAGAGTTACGCCCTTTCGTCCTGGTTGCCGACAGGGCTTTTCAATTATTGTTACGGTGATAATCACTCCGCAAGTCTAAATATTTACATATAGAATGTATATAGTTTCGGTTCGGGACTGATAATTTTTCGATTTTTCCAGTGGCGGCTAAGTGAGCCACAGTGCAGAAAGCATGACCATGTCGGGAGGACGGAGGACGAGGTTCGCGTTCGCATTCGAAACGTAAGTTCAGTTATATTATGTTATAGTATAAGCAATTGGTTGTCTCCCGGGTCCTGTGCGGCCGGCAATCACGATATTCCCGTTCCATTATAGGACCCAATGACCAAGATTTGGTCCATTATGGCACAGTGATCCACTTCGAGCTACCTGATATGATTGCGTAAAGCTACTTGTAAAGTGATTTACCAATAAGCCATCTTGTTATACCTGGTTTAATTCGTCGTGGAGCCGTTTCGGTAATGTGGGTGTCCCAATATCTATCGTCGATCGTCGTGCGGACGTAAAAAGGTAAAACTACTTTAATTCTGCATGCATTACGGTAACATTGTGGTAATTATCCGGGAAAATTGAGTCGGCGGTAAAAAATAGAAACGTGTCGAAATCTCGTTCGTAAACGGAATTACGCTTTATCCGGCCCCGATCGTTTCCCGGGCAGTTCGAAGAGAGAGGAGGACGACGGCAGCGTAACGGTTGACGCCACCAGTTTTATAAATCTAAACGATCTCGGTCTCGGGCCCCGTCGAGTTTCCTCCAATAATCGGTCGCAAGATTAATTTCCTCGGCGATTGAGGGAACTCTCGGAACTTTGCACACTCCGACTCAGTCAACACTAACATAAATACTTTTGTAAACTAATAATTTTCTTTACCGTTTCCCTTTCCCTTTGTTTACTTCTTTACAATCGTATCCTCTTATAAGAAAGAACTGTCGGGTAAATTTCCGTCAACTTTATTCTATGACGCGATTTCCCCTCGCCTTTATCTCTGCGCATATCTGGAGATTTGAGAGAATTTGTGAAAAAATAATAAACAGAACTTCACGCGGATTTTCAAATATTTGACTCTGCGGACGGACCTCTCGCAATCTCCTTCGAGATGCCGCGCGAGATCTGAGAAAAGGAACCCCCAGGATTAAACTAATATTTCACATCCGGATAAAAATTTGCCTCATATCGGAATTTCATAAATCGAGCGTATGTGGCGTCGTGTGTGTGTGTGTGCGTGTACATACGATGTATGCTTTTGTTTGGGGTCTTTTATTTGTATTCTGATTTTCGTTTGGGTGGAATTTGCAGTTTATTGTTGAAAGATTCAAAATTAATTTGGAGCGTAAACACGCTGCTTTTGAGTCGAACGAGCTCGCATCGGTTCCAGCCACGGGGACCATAATAATATCCACACATGGGGGTGGTTGTAGTGAAATAAATTTCACAACTACCATATCGACTAGGACTAGGACTGGGCACAACTGGGAAACATTATGGAGCAGCATTCACATGCAAGTATTGATTGTGTGTATGCGCGACAATGCAGCACGTGATCTCCTGTACAATGTTCGTGTTTGGTTTTGAAACAATTAGGAAATAATTCGATTATTTCGACACGAATATTAATTGTCGGGCGATAATTGTCCTTTTTTAATAACCGCCGGTGAGCCGGGCGAACTGCGCTGTGCAGTGCCGTGTAAAAATAATTAATTCATGGGGCTTGAAATTAGTCTGGCCCTACTTGGGGTTGCCGGGGTCCCGGACCGCCCTAAAATTCGGCAGTAAATAGAGGATTTTTATTTGTTCTCCTTGGAAATATTTATAGCGGGACAACGTGAAACTCTTTAAATATTTCATGTTTTGTGGTCCCGGAGTGCGTGGCAGTTGCGCGGTTTTGCCAGCGTAAAACTTTTTCATAAGTAACACCGCACACCGTCGAAGCCGGCTGCTATTTTTGCGTTTATTGCACTTTTATTATGTGAAAATGAATGAACATGGTAAACTCAATAAATGTCTTGCGCCGAAATCCCGAAACAACTCGTTTGTTTTGCAAATAACCCAGCGTATAAATATCGTGTGTGCTACCGTTATTGCCTGCTGTACTTTTTAATTCACAAACTGAGTTACTAACGTTATTTCGGGCTCAAACATGTACTGTCAACTCCCTATGATTTCAAAAAGGAAATTACTTGTATCAAACTGAAAATGAATTCGCTTATATTATTAGGTTAAGTGAATTCCCTCTTTTCTTTCAATATTCCATTATTACAGTAAATGATATGGAACATATGCATACATTTTTTTACTGGGAGACAGAGGACATTGTGAAGAGCAACTTGGTTATAAAATTCGGCGTAAAGCAGGGGCGAAAATATGTTTGTGTCGGTTCGTGTGTTACTGTTAATGTGATATCAGTGAGCTTTTCGGGGTTTTTGACGTCAGTGATTTTGTGAAGTACGTGCATAGCTCCAGTTTTCCGGGATTTTTGTTATGCTTTTGAAACGCAATCCGCTGACTTATCGGTCGGAAACTGTGTTTGTAAATAGAAGGGGAAAATTGAGCAAATTTGCCGCACAGCATCAGCGAAAGCATTGTGCATTTTTAAACTTTTCGCCTTGAGAGATTATTATTGCGGCAGCTCGGATTTGCAGGGTTTAAAGGGATAGGGTTGAATTCGATGGAAACCAAAACTTGATGCGGCGGCGTTATAGTGCCTAGCAGAAAGACGTTAAAACGAATTTAATAAATTGGCCGTTTAATGGCTTTTCTGACACATCGTTTTAAAATCCAATTTTTTAAAACGACATGATCAGTAATAAAAGACAATAATTAGTGTACTCGTATGATATGTAATAATGTACGTTATTGTGGTGGAATGCGACTTACGATATCTCTCCAAATGAGGCGAACGCTTCCCGGAGAGTTTGCGTCTCAATTTCGGGGCTCAGATCTCCGACGAAAATGTGGTAGTGCTCTGGAAAGAAAATTGCATTAATGATTGAAGGACCACAAAAGTGGAGAATTGTCGGAGGGTATAAATTAGTTGGTAATTTGGTTTTAAAACGGTTTGATCCCGCTCCGGCAACAGAGCCTGCAACATACATTCTACGTTCTCGATCCGGTGCATACGCGAAAAAAATCGGCACCAGGCCGTAGACAGTTCACTCTCTGCCAGCTTTGAGCTTCCAGCGTTTCCTATTCGTGTGTGCATCAATTATTCTCACAGTTCTTAAATCTGCGATTACGCAATGTTTATGGCGGTATCATCAATTAATCACTACCATTTAGAAATTCAGGTAGATTTGCTTGTTTTTCACGGGGAAAACAGAATTACGCTCGCCTCGGTTCACGGTATCCTCGCAAATCCGCCAGATGTTTACGAATATTTACCCACGCGTATATACGGGCCTAGAAAATTCATGAGGATTTTTCTATCCCCTCGGTCCCTAATTAAACCTTTGACCCTGCGGCTCATCTCTTCCGTGGCGCACCCAACAGAATTCATAAACACCTCCGCCCGCGCCCTTGATAACACGACGACATAAACAGGGCTCTTACAAAGGGGCGCGCTAATACCCATTTGATTTTTACCATGATCCGGACGCAATTTCTATGCGAGTGGTGCGACGGCGAAAGGGACAACCTGAAATTGAACAATCGGAACGGTCGGCCGTCGGGATAACCAGGTTCCGATGATTTGAGCAAGTAGTGCATCGGCATAACGGGCGCATTTCATTGAGAGAAGATTCGACCGCAACCGAAATCCGTGTTCGGGTTCTGTGATCCGATCCGATCGAGCTCTCCTCTCTCCGTTTATCGATCTAAATACTGCTGCCGAGTCGGGCCGGAGCAAAACGACAAAATCGGGGATTAATCGAGACGAGTTTATCCTCGCGACTGGCTGATGCCGTCACATATCTTTCAAACGAAAAAAAAAAACAAAAAGAAGACCGGGAAGAAGAAAAAGAAGAAGAACTAATTGCGACACTACCTATATAAAACACCTTCAGTCCTGATGACATCCGAACCGTCGTCGACGCGGTGGTGCGCCGCGGCCTCCGATGGAAATCGACCATTTCGAAATTCACCTCTCTTTATTGAAAATGAATCCATTATCGTGTCGATTGAATCTGAAATTGACTTTTTTGCAAATACTTGGAGACTTGAAGAAATCCACTTTTACTCGAGATTAATCGGAATTTCAACAACTTAATAAGTTCGGAAACAATTTTCTTTTTGCCTGCCCATTAATTACAGGTACATTTCCCGTCTAAATAGCCGTTTTCAAACAGATTTTCAATATCGATTCGACGATTATGCCCATGCCCTCGCCGCAGGATGCATATACATTTCGTCAAGTCTACCGTATCGTATCGAACACGTTATGGAACAATGCTAAGCGATATATCTCATTAGTATGCTTAGTTTAACAGGTTAGTTATAATTTACCGAAACTAACTTTGGTTATTCTATTAAACGCCAACTTCGGTCGGGTAATTATCTCAATAAAACATGAAGTTCGGCCCAATCTACAACAACTTCGATCAAGAAATTTCAAGATTACGGGATAGCCTCAGCAGAAATTTGTATTCCCTTGTAGCGATGAAAGACCGCAAGAGTGCGCGCCTTTTGTGATTCCGAAGGCGATAAAATACCTGAAGGAAAACAGTTTACGAAGATGCCACAAACAATCCGCCTATTTTATTTAAAAAGCATGCCAACTTGAAACTATTTAAAAGCTCTGATTCCATTACGGAGCATTTCCGAACCCTGCCCGCGGGGACGTTTAATTCATTTTGAATTCCGGATTATGTTTCTGATTTAGAAAGTGCTTCTCGGGGATATTTCCATCCCGATAAAAAATTATAACATAATAACGTTATTATTAATTTACGGCGGTGCCGAATTTTGGCAATTTGTTGAGAAAATATGCGCCTCCCGCTTATGGAAATCAGTTAGCGCGGGTTGCGGTTCGGGAGTCCCGGTGGCATGTTGTTGATCTATTTAATTAATTTCGGGGGTGTTGTTGTGGATGCTCATTTTTTGCGTACGTCTCTCATAAAGGATGTCCTGTTGGAAAATGTATGCCGTGTATGACTGGGAGTCATTAGGGCCAACTTGGTCTGACACTTCAACGCCGCCAAGGTAGCAATTCGTATCCCGCTGACTACCGTTATTGGTAACATCAGTTGTCCGAGTCATTACGGAACCTGAAGCTCAATTTGAAGTCATTACAAAAGTCGCTGACACAAGGCTGTTTTTTCGCATCCCCTATTTCACGGTTAGCCTCTACAGTTTTCCCCGTATAGATTTTCCGGTTCCTAAGCAATACCCGATTTTTTCCCCGTAAATAATAAAGAGTATTTATTGATGTCGGCTCACAATGGAATAGTAATTTGTGTAACATCGAGAAGTTACTTCCGAGCTGAGAGAATAATAAATGCTGTTTTTTAAACGATAGATTAACCGTTCCCAATTTATCCCCTAATTCACTTTTTCTCGAGCCGAGTCGAGCCGATCCAGCGAAGACAAGACAAATATTCGCGAACGCCTCCTTCCTCTTTCTACTTACTTAACTTTGGCCGATATTATTTGTCACGGGAAAAGTTTTCAGCCGAAGATAAAAGCAAACTATTTTTACGTCTAAGAATATAGTCCTGTCAATTCGGAAAATATTTGATTTGCTTTCGTTCAATAGTCCCGATTTTAATTGAATCATTAGTCATCAAACAAATTTCATTTTCTTACAACAACAGTTGACGGTGATGCTTTGTTATAAATTACCGGATAGACAATGGAAGCAAGGTATCGGGGATTGACAGAAATAAATCGACTTTCGGCATTCACTCTTCAGCGCGCCCCTCCTCCGGCCGTGCCGCGCCGCGGTTTGGGTTATAATTTTTAGGGTCGTGTACGGCAAAACTCTCTCGAATCGTACGCCATCCGTTTACGGCTTTGTGCTGATGGCGGTAGTTTTTGTCGGATAATGCTATAAGCTCTGGTGCACGCAGAGGTTGATCATTGCACGATTAATTCGCTTATTGTTAACCGGGCCGTGGTAATGAAGGTTTTTAAATCAATATACTGCATGATGCAGGCGAGTTTAGTTTCCTTTATATGCGGCAAATAAACGGGCGATTCCCCTGGCGACACATTTTATATCGGGACGTGTCCTGGAAATATCTCGTATAAAGCGCGTATTTTCGAGGGAGACGGGGTCGGGTAATTGGGGTGTAGTTTCCGTGCCCGCCGCAAAACGTATGTAAGGCAAGACGATGCGGTCCAATAATGCGAACATTGACGTAATCTTGTATGCAAAATAACATCTACTTTTTGGTCGCGCTCGTTATGTGGCACGCCTATTTAATTCCCGAGCGAAAAGTCGCTATTAATCTCGGCATTTCTAAAGAAAATAAAAATAGAACTCGCGGACAATAATTTTTGTGATTAGGTGTTTTTGACGTTTTTGAAAGTACATTCGTTTTTGTTTTATACATATTTATGAAAGTTTCCCTCGGAATTCGCCCTGCCTTCCGTCTAAATTATGTAATTCGCCAAATGAGGTTTAGAATTAAGCCAAGTCGCGTTTAGTTTTTAGTACGTTTATATTCTCCCCGTTTTCCGGTCTTTATCTGCATAGCATTATTTGGCTCGCGCAAAAAAAAATAATTATGCAAATAACTTCACCATCGTCATCACTTATTCGCGGACAAAAAGTATTGAAACGAATGCCGCGCTAATTAATACGCGCGACAATAATAAGATCCGCGATTTATTCGAGGTTCGAGTAAAAACAACTATGTGAATCTCATTGGTGTACTGGGGTCGTAAAATGTGCCGAATTGAAATCAAGATTTAATCACAATAAAATGAACCTCGAACTCCGCGAGACACTTCTTTTGCCCATATAAACTCGCTTTGTCTTGATGCCCTCAACAAGATTGTAATCTTAACGTCACCGGATAACCCACATTGCGAAAAAGACCAAATGCCAACTTGATAGAGAGCTCTCCTTGAGAAAAAACTGCGTTTTAGCTTTAACTCTAATTAACGATGTTAATTAAAACTGAAATAAGACAACGGAGGAGAGAGTCCAATGAAAGTTCGCGGTGCCAACCATATCTTATTGATTTATGCGGCACTTTGGTACAGCTTTATTTACGACATTTCGTAACGAAAGTGGAGCCGAGGGCTAAATTGCATCGTTTCGAATTGATTTTTTTTTCCAACCGACTTCCTCCTTCGTCGAGACTCCTCGATGGAGAAATCTCCACGCAACTTTATCATTATTCCTGGGCGACACGTATTATTCTAATAAAGCGCGAAATGACAAAAACTTCATCCGGGAGTCGAAATTAAAATTGGTCCAGTACACAATGTGTAGGGACTATGTGCTGCGGATTCGTCAAGTTTAGCCTTGACTGAACCGGTGAAAATTTGCGATGTTTCGTTTCAGAGGGTTGGTATGTGAGTTATGAGGTTTGGAGTATGTCGGTTCCCCGAGGTATTTATTTTCTTCATTTCACGTATAATGCGCCGCAGCCCGTGCCCGTGGTAGAGCCAGTGCGGTTATTTTCCTGGTGACGTTTTCGGGGATCGTTCACTCGGACTGGGAAAATAATCGCCGGTCGAGGGTGGTCTTTCCCTTCGCCCGTTGCGTTCCGTGTAGCGCCTTCTTTGACGACGTTTAGCGGCAATTAATTTTCTGTCGAGTTTGCGTCGGGCCGGCCCCGGAATAGCGGTACACATGATGCTGTGTATTAGGTTTATTTGTTCCGACTTTGTCTCGTTTCGCAGACGACGACCGCTTTGGCGACGGCAGCCGAGAATGGGCACACAGCCAGACTACCGGACCAATCGTGTGGCATACATTAGAGATGTAGTATCTTTATATACGCCCAAAAGGAACAACTTTATAGATGCACTTAACTCCGACTCCAATTTATTCATTTTTTATTCAATCTTCCCCTCCAACCCTCTCGCATGTGTCGATGATTGCCGATGTTTCCGATTTAATGCAAACGGACTTCCGTTTCCCTGAATAATTAACCACACACAGGAGAGTTTCGGGCTGATGGACGTTGGAAATGAGAAGGTCGGAGGAATAATAATACAAAGGGACCCGATCCGTCGATATCCGAGAGACTGAAGAATAAGCAGGTGGAAGGGTGAATTTCGGGTCGCGTCGTTCGATTGAAGCCCCGCGAGGCTCGAATCGAAACGAAAGGACCAGATCTATTTCGCGATGCGTGGGGGTTGTTAAAAATTGTGCCGCATTGGCATCATCGTCGGACAATGTCAAGAGATCTAATGAGCTCTTTTCCTCTGTGTGATGAGCATCGGGGACCGGAGAGCGGGGCGAGCGCGAGCTGCGGTGAGTGTTTTACAGTTAGCTTTGTTACAGACCTAAGTGATTTCCATTGCTTTCACTCGAGCCGGATCCCCAACCCCGCATATATAAACTGTGCGGTTTCCTCAATAAACTCAGCCCTCAGTGTAAATCACCGATTATGAGTGGAACTCTTCCCGACATCGGATTCGGTCTATCGATGAAGTCGATCTCTCTGCTTGTCTGGTCTGGGACCGGCACACTCTTGTATTTTACATCCCATACCTCAAATTAAATCGAACGGGTGCTACACACTATATGCATATGTATTGTGTGTGATGTATTGTGCAAAGTGGTAGGAATGATGGGAGATTAGTTATTTGACTACCAAATGGTAAAATAAAGATGGGAGTGATCCGGATTGTTGTCGGGTTTATATTAAATATCCCTTTAAGGTAGTGGATTTTTGTCCCGGATTTATTTTTACCTCAAAGAGATAACACTGTCCTTTGTGGTTGCGACGCTTCTTTTAAAATGTTAACGTCAGATACAGGGGCAAGCGCGCTTACGCTTGAATTTACCTAACATTAAGGCAGTCAACTTTATCATCATATGCGGTCATAAATTTCACTTTGGTTTCTCTAACCGATGCTATATTGTTCCAGCGGTATTCAACGGTTTCAGCCACATGGATTATCTGCGTAATATACACATGGCCCTAACCCTGCCCGGATATTTTAAATACAAAATGAAAACGTAGTCACACCGCCGCCGATGCCGATGCCACACGATCGGGGAAATATTATTCAACCGAACAACGTTTTTGTTGTATTTGTCACATCCAACCGTCCATCGATCTATCCGCGAACATCCGCAAACATCCACATACATCGACGCGCATATCCTGTCTTTGCTCTTTCGATTTCTCTATAGAGAGCGAGCCTTCCTCGACACGCAACATTTTTAATAGACTATGTGCCGGAGAAAGCGATAACTCCCTTAATTATATGACAAAGACACATCGCAAACAAAGATAATGTCCCATTAGATAATTAACGCTGTAACCGAACTGCAGGACAGGACTTTTTGCCAGGACCACGGAGAGAGCAAAGCCATCATCTCATCACGGCTGATACGGCGGAATAAAAAAATTACGAAGCTCTTAATTAACAAGTTATTATTTATGAAAGCGGTTTAGTCAAAGTAAGTAAATTATTAAAGCTTTCAACGAACAAAAACCGTGAAACTGTACGCGGAGGCGTCGAGCATCATCGTTTGAACGGTGCAAGAACTCGGGCCTCTGTGTATTAGAGACATGTATACGTTGTGTTTTGAGGAATGCGCGATCTAACCGCCCGTCTGTGTTGGCGTACTCCTAATAATTAATTAGCGTACTAGTTGCCAACTTATAGGTATATAAGCGCCTTTAAAGTAAAATCTAGTTTTTTTGGGACTCGTAAATAATTCTCTATGGTTATTTTCGCTCCACGAAGCTTTCATAATCTTCGAGTCGCATTCATTTCTCTTAGCTTAGCCTACCTATCAATCTACGCTATGCACCAAAAGACCTTGCACACCATTATCATCGTAATTTACATCCCCTCGCGACGATAAATTTTACATTTGATGTCGCATATATAATTACAGATAAGAAAAACTGTAATATTCATAAGGCAATTAAACAACCCTTTTAAATATGCATGGGGTATAAGACGGAGTATTTTTGTTTTCAGAAAGTACGCCACCAACGGCGTACACTCAGCAGGCAATATATCTTCGACATTGAGGGCCTCTCTCCTCCATTACAGTCAACAAATGAATTGCGTGTACAGTGTAAAATGGTCCATGCATTTAATGAAAACCGACGCGTGCCCGAACTGTATTATTATTATTATTATTATTAGCAGCATCGGAGCTAATTAAAAAAAACTCAATCTCACCTCAACTCCATCAGGAACCCTTTGGAAATTTTCCACCGTTTTAATGAGTACGTATAACAATTCCGAAATTGCTTGATTTTACAACTACACCGTTGGAAGTTTTAAAACCTACCCGTAATCTTAATGTGCAAGTTTCTGCAATTATATCGAAAGCTGCTGGAGCGAACATAAATCCGGGTATCGAACGCAAACATTTATCGGGAATTTTAGCCTTTTTCATTCGCCATGCCGCTAAATTAGAGTCAAATATAAAATCGTTGTTTACGTATTTTCGCCCCGCTGACAGGACATTGCGGTCATGTATGTCACCATCTATTGTTGCCTCCATAATCCCAATAAAGCTCGTCGGAGACATAATGCACAGAACGGCGGAACATACCTATAAGTCTGCCCGACCGATTGATATATCGTTAAATATTACTAAACGTCACTGGCTTGAATTATTGCCTTCCGAGCTAATTTATTTACAACAAAGACTCAACACTCAGGACACATTTGGGCCACGCCACGGCGACAAAACTACATAATGCAAGTGCGGGGCGTCGATACGGCCCGATATCAATAAAAATGCAGGACAATGCACGTCACCGAACCAAATCACACCTCAACTACACGACCGGCCGCCCCAGTGCAATTCTACGCCGCGGCGGCGTGGATTTTTAAAGTTGAATGCATCGAAATGCCGAAATTCGACGGGTTAACAAACGCACAAACACCGCACACAATCTGAATTGATATGATCGAACCGATAACGGCGTGTTTATAACCTTACCATTAATACGGCGTGAATCGCCGCCACACTCTCACGAGTCAATTAAGTGCTTCAACTATCCGCCGACACCCACCATATTTACCGAAGCAACCACATTAACGTCTCTTCAGTATTTTGATCGGTTTTTCTTTGGTCGTGTCATCGCCGAAAATCGTTCGCACGAAAATCCTTCAAATATGTAGGTCGCCATGATTAGGCGATTGATTCGGTATTTGTTTACTCTAATTTTGAACGGTTTCCTGGAGGAACTAAGTAAACGGTTTCCGTCAAACAGTCGGCGAAAGTTTGATTACCTAAATTATCCTAATTACATTATACTTGTATAAGGTACTTTTCTTCGAGACAGTCTTCTTCTCAGTTCCCATCAACTTGCAAATCGCTCCTTTTCAGGCTCCATATAAATATGGATCCCATTTTATTTTATTAATAGCTTTAGTAACTTTGCACTAATTGTAGTTGTTTTCAATAAGCCAAACTGAAACGAATTATGTAGTTGAGGAAAAAAGTTGGAAATTTCTGGATTATCACCGATGGTAATTAAACGCGCGGGTATCTTCGAGGAGCTGTCATTAATAATATCTATTCGAAGATGTGGTGATAATTTTTTTTAAACATTCATTCGCAATTTTCAGTGACTCGGTAATAATTCACGGGAAGATTTCAAAAGGTTCATACAAGAATGCAGGAAGTTTGACCTTTATTTTGGCGCTATTAACCTTTATATATTCTTAATTGTAATTGATCGGACGCCTCTGGGCTAATTTTTATTTAATTACATTTACAATCGGTCCTTGCGCGTTCTTTTGATAAAATTTTCCAAGTGGATTACCCGGCTAGTCGGCTCGGACAGAAATCGTCTTTGATTGGGGTCCGGGGTGCTCCAGAGAGTCCCAGTGCGGTTATATTGTTTAGGCGGAGGGAACATTCCATTGGACGCTGCAGAGGCCTCATAATTTGCCGTCGGTGAAATCGAATTAGGCGGTGTTAGAATTGTGAGCGGTACAGATTTATGGCGGATGTAAGTGCTGATTAGGGCGGTGCGTTATGGCGGAGGCGCCGGGCCAGCTAAACGGGCGTCCGGTGCACCGATCGGCCCGGAAAGCGCCGGCTAAAAGACCATTTTATGGAGTGTACTTCGGCAAGCAGTTACCTATGTTGATTAGTAGATATTTTGTCGGAATCAATATTTGCTCGGCAAACGATAATTATTATTGCGGGCACAGTGCTGCGTTCACATCAAATATTATATTCCGGTGAGCAATAAATTCAGCTGTCAGATTTCTCGGTCGCATAAACTTCACTCGTGCTGAAACGTGTTTGACACGAACTGTTTCGCGCAGTGGTCTTTCCATATCCTATCCAACAGTCTTTGTCCGACTCTGCTATGCTATGCTATGCTATGTTCTGCAGTAGTTGCATCAGTTCACTCCTCATTTAGTTTCAAACTCATCATAATATCTGTAGCTGCGTCTTTTTCGGCGATTTCGACGTTCGACCCAGACCCGTCGATTTGAAAATCGGAAAAGTTGTCAACGGTTGAAAAAATTCCGAAATATTTGGCCCGCCGAATATAATCAAACACGGATACGGACAATAATTTACATTGACCGCATAAAACGTAAATGTTTACTCGATCGTTCTGTTTGCGCGACGAATCAATGTAACATCAAAAATGGAACCTATCACTCTCTCTCCAACTCTCTCTCTCTCTCTCTCTCTCGTGCCTGTTTATTCCAATTACCCGGTTTCCCATTAATTTATTTAATTAGTTGATTAATTAAGTACGAATGTTTGTCTTCCTTGGCCAAGAATAAGATAATCAAGAAGACATATCGTAAATATCCGCAAATGAAATGAGAATGCAGGGACTGTTCATCAATGCGCCAGTTTCAAATGAAAATTCTCCTTCCTTTATCGCAGATCTTAATAATAAACCGTGACAGCAGGCCTTACAACGAAGAAACAAAGTCTCGCGCATTTGTTGAAATCATCTACTCGAAAAGAATTGAACGCGTGGTGCGTGGCCGTGTGCTGGTGTATAATATACATGCCATGATATCGATCCTTTTTGTTGCGCTATTTCGTTATTTGTGCTCTATTCATATATTGTTCTATTGAAACCGCGAAATGGTTAGTGTATCATGTAATTATTTCCAAAAACAACATAGTGAAAGTTCCAAATCGAAATAGATTGTGCTGCGTACCTACCAACTACGTGTACATACTGACGAGAATATACATACGTATGTGATCCGTGTATAATGCGGGGGTGGAGAAAGAAGGTGGCTAAATGGGTTTACAGGTCCCAAACGATGGTCCGCATTAATATTCATGTCCCGGTGCACTTGGACAGATAGCGGCTTGTATCACACCTATCTAATTGTCTAATGGCTCCCACTCTGGTAGTGCACGCATATACCGGGCCGGGGCTCTCCGGTGGTATGTCCCCAGATGCTGCCGCACCTTCACCCCTCCAAATTACCACTAAAACCTCCATCAAAAGTTAACGAAATCTGGAAACGACGTGCACAAAAACCGACACATCGGCAACGTTATTATTATCATTATCATACGATTATTAACGCCATCGTGGCAGGCCATTACGGTTCGGGAAAACCGGGGAAAACAGATTTATGGCCGATGCGACGATAAAATCGAACAACATAACTGGTCACTGTCTAAAGTTAGAGACAATCAAGAAATGGGTTTTTAACTAACGCCGCACCGCACCGCGGCACACAGCCACACGGAGTATAATTGCGTGATCGACGAGAACATTTTGTTTGCTTTTTTGTCGGAGGGAAAGCCTCGCGTTCTACATCCGTTTTTCATAATGCGGCCGGTTTTCCGATAGAAATTTCAAACGATTATGCATATCGCACTATGTTATAGGGGGCTGGCCGATTTCATATCGGATTTATATTAATCGTCGGAGAATCTTCGCCGAGAGTTGCGAATTCTGCAATCCACTTGGCGGGCGCCTTTTACGCCCGATGCAAATTTCGCTCGCAAAAAGTACGGACCGGAATCCGGACTCGAGTGCGGAAATAGTGCTGAAATTTTCTTCTAGTCGCGGGAATAAATTAGTGTTTTTGTCTAATTGGAAATTGAATTACGTAGACGGGCACGACGGTTAAAGTTCTTTCTGCTTTTCCGGGTGATAAACGGCGGAATAGTCATAATGTTTTGTTCCTGGGGACGACGAGAGTCCTTACGGTTTCGGGGTAATTTCGTCGTCGTCGCGGCGGCCAGAGGAAACGGGATGAGTTGGCATTTTCTTCGCCGGCTGCGGGAATGAGAAAATTATAATTTTGGAGTTAGAGCCCGGGTGGCAAGTTTAAATAACTACATGTCCGACCCCTTTGAAATATTGTCTTGGGATTGCGACAGAAACGTACGTGGACGGGAAGTACGTATACATATATTCGAGACGATCAGGTTCATTTGAGGGTGCGGTTGTAACCGGTTGTTTGATAAACTTTTATATAGGTATGTAGGTAAGTACGTGTGTGCGATGTGAAAGATCACGAATTACGGCGGCGGCAACGGAATTCGGGAATCGGGAATCGGGAATCGGGAGGAAATTGGCATTCGACGTTTCGCGTATGTGTGTCTGTGGCCCTCCCACCGGAGACAAAATATGTAAGTCGGAGGGAGCATCCGGCGGGTAATGAAATGAAGATTAGGAGAGGCGACGCCGTGCACCGTGCCAGGCACCGGCTAATGATGGCTCCGAGCCCCCAGGCCCCGGGCTACTATTACCACCGTTTCTATTGCCCCCATTTCACTCTGGGACCTCCTCTCCTCCGCCATCCAGTCCGTTTTCGTCTGGAGATCTCTCGGTTCGGCTTTATCTGCCGCTATCAGACGCGCCTCTCGTCCCGTCCCACCGTGCGCGCCCGTAATTCGGCTAGTTGCAGCTCGGTTGACGCACACAGCACGGGGCTCACAGGAATTAGGAAATGTCGGTAATATCGGTAATACGATAATCATTACGAACGGCCGGTGACAGCGAGGTGCAGCGGAGTGGAGTGGACCGGAGGATAAGAGATTTCAAAGCCGCGTTGAAACGAAGAATCGAAAACTGAACCGAAACGACGTCGCCAAAATCGTGCAAGTGCATTTTGTCGGAAACTTGCGGTTGTAATCTAATGAATAAATCACATCCAGTGAAAACAAGTCGTAAACATTTTACGCTTTTGACCCTAGTCCGTCGACGCGGCCGCATTTAACATTGATGAATTGCGGAAGAGCGCGTGAGATCAAAGTTAAGACATCGATAGGTCAGGTCAGGGATCGGCGAACCGAAACGCGGTGGCTCGGGTCGAGGTTAAGATGAACTGAAACTGAAACTGAAACTGAACACCGCACGGCGTGCTGCAGGTGTCTAGACGGAGCACAGACGATATCTGCGGCGTGTCTCAAGGAACCTGTCGCGCCACGGACATCGTCGCGCGCGCGGGACCATTTTTCCTTCCCTTCCATCCATGCGTGCGGAATTCCCGAGAACCGCGACTCTTATCAAATCGCATGCACGAACACGATAATCGAGAACCCACCGGAAGAATCGCTCTTATCCGCGTCGGTCGGTTGAAAACAAAAACGTACCTGCTTTGTTCGCGGGGGTGTTGTTGTGATTGTTAAGTGTCGCTAACTTGGCGGTTGTTTCGAGCTTGGCGGGCACCTGGAGCTGTGTCGGCGTAGACATTGCGGTCATTGCCGGCGCCGGCATCATTAACGTCGACATGGTCAACATCTCGGAAGTGGGCCGCCCGCAACTCGAGCGCAACTTTTGGAATTCAATAAAATATTCTAATAGAACTCTATAATTCGACCTCGCAGGTACGTAATCTCACTGTGGTCGCACTGTACGGAGCTAGGTTGACATAGTCGTAGTGTGTCTGCATTAAAGTGCTGGCGGTGTCCGTCGGATCCCTTTGTCCGACGATGTGCGATGCGGATGCAGGCGAGGCGGTCGACCGCGTGGCGTCGGTCCGGTCGGGTGGCGCTCAGGTGGTGTGTCTGTGTCTGTGTCAGTGTTTGTGTGTGTGGGGTGGCGTGGTGGTGGCACTGGCACACTACCCGCGTGGCCCGCAACTCGAAGACTGCTGGACGTCGCGCGCTCGTCTCATGCCGCGTCGGGGGTGGTAGGGCGCGAGGGCGCGGACTGGGACGCAACACTGGCCGTGTGCGATCGCGAGCGGCGGGCAACTCCAACTGCGGCAGCGGCAGCGGCCCGGCGGCGGCGCTCTCCCGCGCGTCACTTGCCTGCCCCAGCCGGATGGCGCGCGCCTCCGTTGCCGTTGCCGATGCCGATGCCGATGCCGATGTCGACGCCGACCGCCACCGGCACCGGACCGCACCGGACCGGACCGGACCGTCTCCTCCAGGACCGCCGCCTCCCGGAGATCGCGGGACGGCCGAGATCCTACCGGGGAGTCGCGCATCTTTCGACCGCGCCGCGTCGGATGTCGGATGCCGTTGTGCCGCAGCCCGCAGCGGCTCGAATCCATCCACCGCATTGTCACATTCAAGGCATTACATGCTCTCGATGTGCTACAGAACAGAATCCGCTTACTGTCACACGTCTTCTCCTATCTCCTGTCTCCTCCTATCCGCGTAAAACTGACGAGAGAGCAGATGTCGTTTTCCTATACCTATACATATTCGTCGTCGTCGTCGTCATTGTCGTTGTCGTCGTCATCGTCGACTCGTCGAGGATTTCCTTATTCACCGGCCCGAGCGACTATCGATTGTGAATAGTTTTTGAAGAATGCGGCGGTCTCCGAAGTCAACGCCGAATTTACGAGTGATAATAGCATCACGCACAGGTAGTACCCACGTCAAGTTTATCGTTCCCATTACCTGCTCTCTCTTGCCTAGGCCTAGGCCTAGGCCAACTCGGTTCCAGGTATTATATAAGTGTGTAACCCTGCCGATGCAGTAACAGGTGGCCGACACATGAGTAGGCATATCTTCATGCGCATAATTAGACACGTACCGATTGCGATCCGAAGTTTGTAATAAAGAAGCCGCTGCAGTAATAAAAGTAAGCACATGCGTCGGCCGTCGCGTGATTGACCCACACTCACCTCTTTACGCCAACAATTAAACTCAATTTGAATGGCATTATAACCTCCGAGCCTCTAGCCAAGCCGTCGTGTATTTACTAGGTGTTGTGAGTTCGAGACATCCGTCACGTTTTATACAAGTCGCATTTTCGATTCTTCGCAATTTTCTACTTACGAGTCGGAACAAGTTCCGGGAAGGTTTTAGATGATGACATTTCAATGAACGGGATACACGAATGATATTTATGAAGCCGCGGAGATCTGCCGTCTCCAATTACATTCCGTGCACATCGTGAAATAGTTCTCGCACGGGGGCCGGAGACTGGGAGAATCAATTCGAAAGGCCGTCGGTTCCCGTTGAAAACGAGAAACGAACGATGAATATTTTCATAGCTTACTTTATGTTCCTGTACAATTATCATTACGTTTACAATTTAATTTCTTCCTATCGTATGCGAGTCTAAACAGACTATTGAAACGGAACCGAATTCGGGTGCTGCACGTGGTGTGCTCCCAGTTCAGCGCGTCCCATTTCAGCGCGCGTCCGAATTCTTCCCATTTCAGCGCGTCTTGACCCAGGTAGACGCCAGCAAGTCCCATTTCAGCGCGTCTCTTTCAGGTAACCCTTCGTAAAGACCTCCAAGCACATACAATGTGACCTTTACAAGTACATACCTACCTAACAGTGGTCGCAAGTATTGCGATTAATTTTTTAGGAAGTAAGTAGGTGGGTATATTAATTATTTATATCTAGTTCGCCATACTTTTTCTGAAAGAAAAAGTAACTAGTATCACACACCTTCGGAACCAATCTATATAATTTCTTCTTATTTTGTCTATGGTACGAGACGATCTGGTGAGAAAGATGAAATTTAGAAATGAGGGTAGAATAAGTAATAAAAATAGGGGAAAAGTGTACGTGACTTAAACGAAATTTGGAAGAATGAAAAAGGTCATGCAATAAAAATAGCAGATGAATGTTCAAAAGATGTCCAAAAGCTTCAAAAGATGCCGAAATTAGAAAGTGGCAGATGTGAGTATACGGCTTTAGCCAAATATAAATAACAATAATAATAATAAAATCGAAAAGTGGATGGAGTCTTCGATCGCCACAGTTCAAACGAAACCTTCCTTGGTGTAGAAGTTCGGACATTTGTGCAAGTGCAAAATTTTGAGGCCACACTGTGAATCATCGACTTTTTCGATAATTATGGAGCAATCGGGAGATCATTCTTCTAATATTCAATTTTTATCTACTTCAAAAGGTAATGTGCCAAGCTTTTGTATTATGTGTTGTTCAAAGTTGGTCTTTTTTAATTAACGGTCGCGACAGAAACTTATCATTCATTCGATTAAGGGCTAGCTTTTGGGGATTTTCACTGAAAGGCAAATAATTGTCAATTTTCGCTATACCGTATACTATTAGACGAATCACGTAATTATGGGAATAAGTTGGCCAAGAATTAAGCTTTTAATGTTCATTTGCAGGGAAACCCATAATCGTTCAAGATGGTTATCAATACCGTCTTAAAAGAATAAATCAAACGACGAAAAATTGGCAGTGCATGGAAGCTGATAAGAATGGTTGCAAGACCCGCCTCACTACTTCGGAAAAAGGTGATTTCATAGCAACTTCCGGGAAGCACACCTGTATTCCCAACGATGCCGCCATAGAAGTAAAAAAATGCTTAGAAAAGTGTAGAAAAAGGGCTAGAGAAGAAATGGTATCGATCCCAAAAATTTTTGACGAAGAATTACGAAACGTTAAAGATAGAGGACTCGACTTCGTGACAGAAGTGCCCCTGTTTGGCGCTGTGAAGTCGTACTTGTACAGAGAGCGAATCCAGGCTTTAGGAGCAACCTCCATATCAAAAAAAAGACAGGATGTCATCCTACCATCCAAGCTATTGGAATTGCCCAATAAAAAATCCTTTTTATTGATTGATGATGGTGCCGAGGAAAGAATATTGTGTTTCGCGACTCCTGCAGGATTAAAGTTGATCAATTCTCCAACTTTATTCATGGATGGAACGTTTAAAAGTTGTTCTATACAATTTGATCAGCTTTATACAATTCATGCTGATATTGGAAGCAACGAAGATGAAACAAATGTTGTTCCAATTATATATTGTTTACTTCCTAATCGTAAAACCTATACATATACAAGATTATTTAACCTTTTACGTGATCGCGCACCTCACTGGAATCCAAAATCAATAAAAATAGATTTCGAGTGTTCCGCGATATCTGCGATCAAGTCTACATTCCCGTTGTGCTCAATAAAAGGGTGTAATTTTCATTTCAATCAATGTATTTGGCGAAAAGTACAAAACTTGGGACTAACGCAATTATATAGGGAAGATCTAGAAATCAAAATGCACATCAGGAAGCTTGCTGCTTTAGCACACATTCCAATATGTGATGTTTCCGATGGATTTTTAGATGTAATGGGTGAGGCACCTAGTCATCCCAAAATTCAGGAATTTAACGACTACTTTGTAGATCAGTGGCTGGAAAATTCCTCAATAGAAGTTGAAATTTGGAATTGCCATTCCAAATTAAATAGGTTTATTAACAAGAAACCAAATATTTGTGAACTTGTTCATCATTTGAAGGGGTGTGCGGCTGATGTCAATTTTATTCTGGAACGAGCTGAACTTTTTATGCCGCAAAAAAAACGGAGGAAAATTTATATCCAGTTGGATTCTCAAATAAAAAAAAACCTCGAGGAATATGAAAATAAAACTATTACCTTAACTTCATGTTTAGATAAGTTAGGCCGTATACAAAAATTAGAATAGATGATGTGAGTAGTATGTACAAATTATACCCAAGATTTTTACCATATCGTATAGTAATAAATAATTATTTTTTTCATTACATCTTTGTGTGATATTCATTTATAAACTTGATACTTATTACACCCTGATCCATGATCTAACAGAAACATCTCTCTTTGTAGACAATTCCGCGAGATCGGTTGGAATTTTATCGACTGCTGTGTGATAATTTTTCAGAAAAGAATGGCGAACTAGATATAAATAATTGATACCCACTTTAAAAAAAAATTAATCGCGATACTTGCAACCACTGTGGAGGCATGACTTATAAAGGTCACATTGTATGTGCTTGGAGGTCTTTACGAAGGGATACCTGAAATAGACGCGCTGAAATGGGACTTGCTGGTGTCTACCTGGGTCAAGACGCGCTGAAATGGGAAGAATTTTGGCGCGCGCTGAAATGGGACGCGCTGAACTGGGCATAAGTCGCTGCACGTTTGCCCAATTCATCTCGACTATTATTGTGACGGGCGCCGACACCTCCCCCGTCTAACCAATTTCTTTTCGAAAAACTTAAGATGGGTGCATACCTAATCCCGGTATTTCCTGCAGAAGTCTTATCTTGGCGTAAAATTCGCTCGAAATGCACCGCTAGATCCGCTTATGCGGAAAGTACAAAGGTAAATAATGTAACCATTTACAATTTCAGAGGAGCCGGGCATACATCCACAATAACCGGGTGTAATTATCGTGAGCTTTTGTACGGGTGTCGGTTTGGGATCGACTATGCAGGAGCTGAAAGCCAGGGGTGCACTGCCACTACTCTCAAACAGAATACACAATCAGGTCTTCTGCCCACTGCCAGCGTAGCAATGTCAATTTCAAATGTCTATACTTCGGCAGGTATTGAGACTTTCCGTGCATGATAAGTGCCCCGGGCTAAACTATATCGGAATTCTATTCAAATTCGGACATTTTTTTACATCAATACAGCGGCTGCTCTTCTTATTCACTCGGCAGGAAGTATACGTTCGGATCGACCGTCGTAATATAATAAAGTGTAACGGGAAAAAGTTTATCGGCAGCCTCCAGGAGCACTCATTTTGAGATATTCATTAAGGATATTTGTAATTACCTTCATCATTTTCCATATGTACACTCGTGTTAAGCGCATGCATGACAACCTTACAGAATGTAAATGTGATTGCTTTCTACAACTTTGCACAAACGTAATTAGAGCCCTCCACGTTTACGTCAATTGCCGTGCAATACGAAAATCGACCAACAATTTCGAAGCGTTACGTCGCGATCGCCACGAACACCAAAAGCCCGCGACGCATACATGTCTGATACATGCTTGCATATACAGTGAATACAATTGCGCCGATGATTATCGCCGTCTTATTCGACAGTCGAAGTCTATTCCTTATCGATTATGGTTTTATCGCATCAATTGTCGAGGCTACCTATACGGGGGAGAGACACCCGACCGATATAATATTCAAGGCACATCCGCGCCGAAAGTTTCGGGAATATGATGTCGTTTCCAGAAACATATTAATTCTTAAGCGCCGTTGCAAGGGAATCGATTTAAGAGGTGAATACGAACCACACAGCGGCGGTCGATTAGCGGCAACACACCTAGACAAACAAAGGACACCGGTTAAGGCCTTTGCCAATCAGTGTCCGGTCAAACATTAGTTTCAGATTAACAGACGGGCGAGTGCGCGGAGGTATGAGGCGTTTGCTCTATGCGGCACACGCCTTATTGCTCGGTAAACCGCGTATAATCCACTCAGTCCAGTATCGGTAAATTATGCAGCGACCTACCTTTACCGCCGTCTTCCGACGACCACCCCACGAAAAGGACATCCCGGTGCACACTCGCCTGCATTTAACTAAATCACCTCGACGCCTGATGGCCGCCCACCCACTTTCCGATCATGATCATTCTATTAAAAGCTCGTTATTTTGATAATGTCCTGACTCGGAATCGAATCGATACGAACACGCACCCCTGCTGTCTCTCCTGATGACCGTTTCGCGTACGTATGTGTGTATACACATGCACACGTACGTACACAAAGCAGTGACAAATGAAAGAGTTATGCACGCCTGCAATGGTCTATGCATTCAGTATAAGTGTGAATGTAACGTATTGTGTGGTATGGTCATTTTGCGTTAGTTGTTGAAGTGGCGCTCTATTTTGCGCAGTGCAGGTAAAGCGTCGGGGCTTCACACGTGGTTATGTTTTCATTTAATGGCACGTTCGTATTATCACGCCGCGTGATTACGTTTCGTCAAAACGGCGACGTCCGCTGTGTGTGTGCACGCCTCTAACGGGATCATGAGCTAATAGTTTCCGAATTTAGTTGTAAAACCATCGGGCGTGATGGTTTCATCTCTGATATTCGGGAAACGGAGCCGTTTTGATTTTATTTCAAACATATCTGGCGGAAAGGAATAGAACCGGGTAGCTGTAAGTGATAGAATGACATATCCTTTTGATATTCAAACGAACTGACAACGTTACATGACTAACCTGATGCCTTTAACTGAATACGTTTAAAAGACGATTTCACTTTCAGATGCGACGTTTTATACACGCCCACCTTATAGGAACGTTGAAGGATTTCCAAATGTATCAAAGCGACAACTGAAATTTTTATTACACCCCTCGGTGTACAGGCTCACATTTAATGATTTGTTCAACGTAACTAGGGCACACAATATTTTTCGCGGAAATGAAAACCAAACAATTGACAAAACAAAAATATGGTGTCTATTGACTAATTAGGAACAATGTCAAAATTGTAATTAAACTGTACGATTAACAATTCCATTCGGTTGTTTGTCGTGGGAGAAAAAAAATCCGAAACCGCTGTTTAACTATTTGTTCAACATTATTCATACGGGAGCGATTTTTCGAGTTGCACTGATAGCGCCTACAGCACTGCGACAATTAAAACTTTGACAACGATGCCATGTCAAAGTTGTCCCATCGATTATGGACCTCGCTGAATTCTATCCGCCCGCGAAATAAACACTCAATTTTCCATGTGGCGTCGTGATGTTGATACAAGAGACCAAGTCGACGGCGAGCTCTCTCCTTTCTCCCCGGTCGAGATCAATTCGCGCAAAAGAATCCGGAATTAAAATTGTCGTACACTTTGTCGAGGTGAGAGGTGACGATTTGAACCGACAAAAGGCTGGCGAATTAAAGGAGCTCTCTCTTGCAGGCCTGACGGTGACTGCTGGAAATAAACACCGTTCGAATGGCATTCGCGTGAAAATCCCAAGTGTTGATTTATACTTTGTATCAGAGATCAAGAGTCATCAATATGGCGCTTCAGTTTCATTCAGTCCCGAGTAAATAACCGACGTCCGTTGAGTATTCACCGTGCATTTTGTAAATGTTTGCAGCCATTGAGTTTTCATTGCGTGTTGACAATACGGCACAAGAAGAGTCGTCGCTAAGTCAACATCTGGCGTCGTGACGGTGCCGGTGCCGTTGCCGACTACCGAAGTCGAAGCTACTTATGATTCCTATATTTTATGTAGTAGTAGCTCGGGCGCGCGCTGGGATATAACTCGACTAAATTTGATGTGGTTTGTATGTAGTTTTTGCACCATTAATATTCATTTCGCACAGGGAGCCACGGGGTTGGAATGAAGCGAACTCGGACTATTTATTATTGAAATGGACGCATTTCTTACGGAGGCAATTATCGGCTTGTGTGTATGTGCGTGTGTGTGTGTTGCTTCATCATCACGGGGAACCATCAGGGCGAAGTGTACCCCTAATATCGGAGAATTGGAGTGGTGTGTAGCGGATAAAGCGTAATGCGGATTAATAAAAACCCGTATGAGTTCGGGACATTGTTACCTCGGCTCATATGTCCTCATTGTCGTGACTTTACGTGCTCATTTATTCTCATTTCGTTGCTCTCATGAAAAAATTCTAATTGCATTTATCCATTTGAGTTGGTTAGTTTAAATGAACCGGCGCTCATGGCCACGTGAAACTCGAAGCAGGTATACTAAATGCACTGCGGCGGCCGGCGAAAATTGAAATTTTATTGTGATCGAACAGGGTCGAGCCGGTGATTCGGGTCTTTTTTTCAAGCAATTTGCCATCATGCGGGCTGGTGGGAAGCGATCAAGTTTAACCGAATCTCTTCGATAATTTGTTTGATGTCGGAGCCGTGCCAGGGTTTAAGGTTAAAGAAGGTAGGACCTGTTACAGATCAAAGGATGCTCCGTTAGCAACGTTGGAGTGGGAGAGAGGATGAAGCTAAACTGCTGAAAGTTAACTAGGACATGAGTGTTATCAGATTCTCGTCGAGGAGATGCGCTTCGCTGTTGCTCCAGGACCGAAAGTCCATTCGACAAAGTTGGTTCGACGTTCGTGTCGATTCCGAATTCCACTCTTAAGGCTTCAACACTGATTTGTGATTGCGTCAAATTAGCCTTCGCCTTCGGACGTATAGGTACGCGTGTGTGGTAATTCTTCTACTTGATGCTGCTGAGGGGCTTTCAGTTCTGCTCGAATGCTGATTGAAGTCCATAGCGGGGACTAATAAATAGCTTGTTTTCATACCTCTTCAATTGAGACGGATCGTTCTACAAGTTAGTCCTCCAATTATTAATCCAGTTCCGCCCCCGTATATCGAGTCATACATATGGGGGGTACGAATTTTTAATCTTAAGCCGAAGTCTTATTTCATATGTCGGAATGCATGATGGTGAATGTTGGGAATGATGAGAACTAGGCGAAATGCTTTCGTGCCACCTTACCCTTCAAGAATAAAATGTTGGATACGGTTTACGCTAGAAAGTAGAAGTTTAAAAAGTATATCTGGATACGTCTTGCCTTCTTAGATCCTATTGACACATAAGTATTTATACCGCGCATTCACCTATATGTTAGCGACCTATGTATGGGGTTACATTATGTGGGTTGGTGTGTGTATGCGTCATATTTATCTGCTTAATGCTCAAAAGTGAAGCACGACCTTTTGTGTATTGTTAAAAGGGTCGCACGGTTATGGTATGAGGTATAAGGGTATGTGGAATGTGTACATTTTAGTTGTCGTATGGTATTTTCTGTTTGGATCGATGGTTGCATGCCTTTGACTGTGTGCGTTCTTCAAAGGGTAAAATCCAACCCATGCACGCATCGCATCAGCGATGGAGGAGGAGCAGTGTCAGCTTTTGTGCACGTATTTGTATAATAAAATTATTCGACTTCAGTGGGATGTTCGTCCGGTATTTATAGCTAAGGTCGAGGGAGCTGCACCGGCTTAATGATAAATTAACCAACAACAATATTTCGAAAATGAAATACAGGATGTAATAGGAAAATGGTACTCATGGTTTCGTACCGCAGCCGTATACGTTTTATATAGGTATTCCATTAAACAAAATAAACATTCCGTAATGAAACAATAACTCACAGAAGACGTATAGGTGCGTTATACTGAAAGCAGTTAGGTCGTGAGTTAGGTAAATAGCAGTAAAAAGAGAACGCGTAAACGGTCTGTTTTGAAAATATACCGCGCTCCATAGAAAACCGGGAGCCCGAAAAGCGCGCGGGCTTGCTTACGCGAATATTCAGTTTATGCCCGGGCCATTGTTTCAGATATTAATAAAATTTCCTATTTACAAACACTCGTTATATGTTTACTGAAATTATAATGTAAGGCCGAGCGTAAAAATTTATATTCGCGAGTTATGACGTAGCAAGATATTAAAAGTTTTATTACTTTGCATTAATCTGGTATTACTACCAGTCGAATATTTACGGGTGAAGCGAGTGTAAAAAAGACTATTTTGTTATTTTAGAAAATCTTCTCAATCAAAATTTATTTGTAGGTAAGTACCTGTACCTAGCAACTACCCCTGTTTCCATACAATCGCGAACGAGTTGTTGAGTTGCGGTATTATAATAGTTGTGTGCACATATTCGTCTCGTAAAACATAAAACACGGTCGTCTACGGGGGTGTTTGAACTGAAGGCGCTATAGTAGTACATACGTTGCGTTGCGCTGGACTGGGGTGAAAATTATGGATCGGTAACTATGCCCAGTCGATAATTATAATTAAAACGTAGAAGCGATAATTCCTTGGTCACAGCTAGATCAAGATTTAAAATTTTGCAATAAATAATAAGTCCAGATAAACGGTTCAACACAGCAAGTGTCGGTTATTTCGTGACTAAACTTGTGTTAATGTATTCGCATATAATATGTTGTACGTTGAGGAAAATTCATGCACATATAAATACTTGGAATAATTATTTATTTTATGCCGGAAGTAGAGGACAATGCGAAGAAACTGGAGCAAAAAATTCCGACTCCTTTTAATTAAATTATTAGGTGCCCGACCTACCTGTCCGTTTCAACTGAAACGGACAGCAAAAATATTAGACGCATGTCCTTACGCACTCGGTTTCCGAGAATTTTTAAAAGTATTGTCACGTAACTGGACAGCGAAACGCCCCGCTCAATTATTTACGGGATAATGAATTAGTTTAAATATTTACAGCGGGATTATGAGGTTCTGGTGATAAAAATATGGGCCCCGATGGGCGAGGCAAGGTCGGGACGGCGACGAGCGGCGTTGCTGGGGGGCTTAGCCCTCCGGGGGACTGGCAGAGACACGCACCACCGAATGGCATTGCAGATGTAGCACGCATAGTTTTACACTTAATGGGATAGTATGTTGCGGTACGCGTCACTCCGGCGGCAATGTTTCACTTCCGGCCGTTGCACTGGATACCGGAAGTGGATATGTCGCGCTGATGCAGCAGGAGCCGACGCATTCCTCCGCCGCAACAAACTTGACCGTTCCGTTCCATTCCGTTCCGGGCGTTCCGGGATCGGTCCGGTCGTAGCCAAGTCCGCATCGTATATTCCGTTCGCCCTTTCGAATCATCATTTTCATCTTTCGCAATTGGCCGAAGCGGCGCCTCTGCGATGGTTCCATCATGGCGCGTCCACTTCCAAAAGCTCAGGAGCTTTTAGGGAGGTCAGAGGGCGCCCCATTCCATTATGTTCCATTTCATTCCGTTTCGCCAATGTCGACGGGCAGGGCGGTGGTACTTTGGGTTCTTTCGGCGGTCGGTCGTGCGGTTCCTGTCGGTCCAGGGCCACAAAACAGGTCTCCGGTCTCGGCAACCGCCAGACCTTTCCCGGTAATTAATAATTTGCTTCTACCTTTGCGTGCGATACATGTATATTCCGGCAGACCATTACATTTGGTATATAGCGCATTCGGCCAAAATAGGGTTTTGCTCGCCTCGCCCGTCCCGTCCTAATAATGTGTCAGGCAAAGTGTTGATGTTATCGCCATATTAATTACAACTTTATTAATTCTTCAACATATTTCACAAATGTTGCTCAAATAAATCGGGACTTGCACACGGAAATTCCCCACTCGAAATTTATGGCCATCGGCCCGCTCATAAACACAAAATAAAAATTTCGTTTACGTCGGAATTAATTATTTTGCCTTTGGTTATTTATTGGTAGCATTAAAATTTCTGTGCACTAAATTAAAATGTTTTACTACACTTAACCTAAATTACGCCCTGTCTCGAAATTAATTTCATTTATATTGACTCCGTTTGAGATCCCCAAATTAATGCAAAACTCGTTTATTACGTTCGCCAAATAAGTGAACGATAGATCATTAATCCGGTCTTGATATTATTAGCGAAAATACCGGATCCACCAGAATAATATAGTATTATAGAGAGCAGGGCTTTTAGTTACGAATAAAAATACGCCACAATAATAGACCACGCGGGTTCTGGGCATTATATCGGTGTTCCCGTCCATTACTCATTTCCAGATTGGTCCCTGAAATGAAACTAAACACCCATTTCCACTCAGTCAAAAACCGGTATATAATATGCTCATACGCACATAGGTATGAGGAAAAATGAAACGAAATACGGATTTCCATTTGCGTTTCGAGCACAGTTAGTGCGTTTTAATATAACAAAATCGTGTATTTAATTTAAAATATGTAATGCTAATTTCAGTGCCGGTTTATTTGGATTCGTTGAAATGTAAATTAGGTTCTGCTTTCTGCACGAAACGTACCTGGGGGTGTTTTAAAGTAACGTTGCATATTTAGAGGCATGTTTTTCATCAGGGGCGCGCTAAATCATTGTTAGAAACGCGATACATGCTTTTAAAAACGTACTTTGAGCCGTTGTCTGGGAAATATTGAGTTTAAGTACCAAGAGAGCGCATGGCGTCACTGGCTGGCCCATCATCACATCACACACATACGTTGCGAGGCTAGGTCAGCAGCGACAGCACCGGCCCATCGGTGTTCAAATATTTTTGCTGAATGACGTGGTTGTTTTTTCATGTCGAAGAATTACAGCACCGAGGAGAGAGTAAAGCAATTTCCGGGACGTGGAGTGAAACGTTGTCGGTTGGCGGCGGTGCGGGCCAATGTTTCTGGATGGTTCCGCGAGAACTGGAGGAGACACAGTAAACAAATATCGAAGAAAGCACCTCAACGTGATGTCGGGGACACGCTGAACAAAACCAATTTTGCTAACGTGCCGTCTCCGAATTACTCAGTGCAGTATCTCTCGCCGGCGGATCTTGATGCGCCATGGAAACACGTATTTTATATCCAATGTCACTTCCCTTTAATTTAAGCCCGGCTGCCTTCCTTCGGCCTGTTACCTGAGCGATGTTAGTAGCGACTTTTGGTGCTATTTACTGAAATGCAGTAAAAGTATCGCGCTAAAAGAGAACAACCTTTGAACCTAATACCGTACTTTATATTTCCGACGGAATCGCCTACATGTTTGCATCCTCTGTTCTCCGTACCTACTGCGCAGAAAGTTTACAAGATACATTTGGGGATTATTTTATAAGTAATATGCTAAACAGTTGCTTGTTTTGCGTGCTTTTTTTATTTGCACAATATTTTTATTGTTCTATTATATGCAGGAAGAACGAAACGTCCAACAACTGCGTCCCAGTCATTCTATTTCTGCGTATACCTCAGTAAGTAAGTACAAGGTAGTCGATCTGCTTTTCATAAATTTCATGCAAAATTAATTATAAGGAAAATATTCAGTCCTTTCAAGGGATAAAGATTCCATAATACTCGCATACTACTACAAAAACAATATTAGCCGACTCGTAATAGCAGAAAATGAATGCATCTTAAAAATTCCTTATCTTATGTAAATAATTCGAAAAGTACAAAGTAGATAGCTACCGAGACCCTCGATATTGTCGGCTCCTTGGACCTACTTTTTAAAAGTGAAGAGAAGCAACAGGAATACATTAGCTTTTATATTAAACGAAATAAGTACATATATGAGAGATGCAATTAAATATTTACGGCGCACTCAAAGCGTAAGAAGCAGAAGCAGTAAAGCTTTTCTTCTCTTTAAAACAAATCGATAATCTACATAGCTGCGAACAAATGATCCCATGACTCCCCAATCGTGCCACACAGCTGTATCCGTATCTGTTCATCGTAATATCGCCGAGCGAGAAGACCTCGAATATTCGATTCGATATCTAAATCATCATTTTGCACGGGCAGATTATCGCACCAGCCACCAGCGCGCGAACCTCCACTTGGTCTTGTTTGTTCATTCTGATATGAATTTATTATTGTTCAATTTCGGCGTTTATTTGCGGAACACGTAACTTTAATCATTACTAATTATCCTCAATATGTTAGTACCTAATAGATGGGTTCATGCTTTCGCCATGTTAAACCCTTGGTAATTCCGCAACATACATATGATGCCGAATAATTGAGTCATATTCCTAACCTCGAATACGGACAGCAGGATCAGTTTTATCAAGACGCTTTCCTTCAAGATTGGCCACTTTAACGTCCACAACTAAAGCTGATTGAACAGGGCATCACCCTCACGAATTGCTTCTACCATTTTATTCAACCATTGGTCGCATAAACGTTTGTTACGTTATGTTTATGTATAAACATAAACACACATCACACACATCACACATCATCTAAAAACCATCAACTCGACTAATGTATACAGGCGAGAAATCAACTTTCCACCAAAATTGAGTGCCGTAATAAGCCGCACAAGCACCCTCGAAAATTTTCGGTGAACGGTGGAACTACTTCAATAACGTTAAATCGCTGACAGTTCTGTTTGCGTTCAATATAAATATTTTCTATTTCAATCTACGTAAATACTTGATGCACGGAAACAAACAGAATACGACTAACCAAAGAGTTTGGTTGCAATCGACAGTTTTGGGGTATTCCTATCCTACAGCCTCCGGTCTCTCCGGTTTGATTTTGTGTATTCCGAATGTGGCATCTGTAGAGAGGTCGATAAAAATCATGAGATGGTGTTTATGGTATATATTGTGTTAGCATGAGGAAATCTAAAATGCTGTTCGATGCAGATGATCCTAGTTTGGAATGCAGCATGCCACCTGCACATTTGCAGGCTGCTTCCACCTAAAGTATCGCCGCGCGCTAAAATATTTGAGATGACTGCCAATGCGGTTGCGGCATCAGTGTATTTCGAAAGACAGAGAGAGGGAGGGAAAGAGAGAGAGAGAAAGAGAGAGAACCATTCATTGAGAATCCGAATTCAGACGTTCGCCGACGGTTCGTTTTGTTGTAATTCGAACGCAAAACGCTTTTCCATTAATTAACCCGCACCGTAATGACGGCGCCGCAAAATGCAACTCGAACCGTTCACATCGGTGCGGATTCGTGCGCTTAGTAATATTTATACCGATTTGGGGCATCGTCACATAAGCAAGGTCAAGAAAACTGTTATAAGCTCGATTATCGATCGGCGGGCACAAATGAAATTTAAAATTTCCACCAGCACCGCCACCGCGACCACAGGAAGTAGTCTGGTTTAGTTGGCGTGCATCGGAATCGATTACGTCTCAAGGATCGCCGGGAAATTATCAGAAACTCTTGATAACCGTTACAAATAGTGATAGATAGACACATCGCGACTGCAACTGATCTTGATTCGTTGTTTATACAGAAAAGCGGTGATTACAGTTTTCCGGTATATCGGGCGGATTATCGTGCAGTATTGCAGCACCGAATTCGGATACACGTTCAGTAATCCTCTTTGAAAGCGCCTTCCGGGACAGTTAATAGTTGATGGTAATGCGCTGGCGGCTAACGGTCCTATTCCTATGCGCCCATTGCTTTCAATCTGTAAACAACGACTGGAAGACCCTTGTGAATCGAGACAAATCCAACAAATTAACCCATACCGATTCCAGTCTCCCCTGATTGATTTTATTGGAAGCCTCTGGCGGACGGGCGGACCACTTTGGAATTTTTGTTTGGGGGGGCTTTTAGCCGAGATGTTTTATCGGTCGCGGTCCCCGGAGCCTGATCTTGTGCAGGTAATATCGAAAAGGAGAGGGCCCTCTTCCGTTCGGGGATGATGGGGTTCGAGTCGAGCAATATTGTATATTTTTTCCCTCCGCCTTTGCATGATGGTTCCGGTGCGAGAGACCGCGATAAGCGACTCGGCAGCGTCGTGACGCGTACCGCCGCGATAGCGACATATCTGACCCCAGTCATAAACATATCTTGACAAATGATTTCTTTGTCTGCACCACTCAGTGTTTACTGCAGACCCGAAGGCGAGGCAGGCAGTTTTATTCCAACAAACGTCGGTGATAAGACCGTCAAGTCTGGTACGTTTGCCACGGCGGGCGCTTATCTCGTTATAACGCAATAAGTAGATACAAAGACAAAAGATGAAATATATATCGCATAGCTTAAGCTCCAGAAATTCTTACTTGCTCAACCGTGAAACGAAACGGTTCGCACGAAAATTCTAATCAAAAAATGAAACCCTCAATGCTATAGGGGTGCATCATCAGTTTTGCATCAATCGCATCCGAATTGAACGCGTAACGGTATAGCGGTCGATGGAATTCGGAATTTGTCCCGTTCGTAGCATTTTATATTAATTCTCGTGAACTATTTTCGATGGTATCCGGAGAATGGATGCGACATTAGTTTTAAAGCGCGGTGAGTAAACCACCCCCGAACCGAAAGACCGGCCAGTATAAAAGGGGCGCCGCAATGAAAGGCCGGCTATCTGATTGTCGTGTATGCCTGTTTTCGCAAATGATTAACAAACGGAAGTCTCCTCTCGCTCGTCTATTAATCACGGCCTTAATATAAACATCATGTGGCCGATGCAAGATGCTGCTGCTACTGCTGCTGCTGCCGTTCGCCGCGGAAGGACAAGAAGAGAGAGTCCGATCCGAACCGAGGCGAGTCGTCTCTGATGATGCTCTCCGAACTCTAGATTACATTGAGTTCGCACAATTTGATTAATGCTCCGGTCCGTACTATTCTAGATAATAAGGCCGGCCTAACTACATTCGCAAACATCACCACCAAGCCGAGCCAAAGTTGGCGCATCGGCCATGACACGCTCTCAAGTCGTACGGCGCTGCGCTTTATTTCCGCCCATAATGCGCTCGATTCGGACTCGTCTCCCGCGTGTGATTTGCGCCCTTTCGGAGGCCAATTATCGGCCGGCGAACGAGGACACATAGCGTGTTGTCTTCACACCTCTGTCGATTAAACGCGACAGTTTTATCCCGCATGCCGGCCCGAATTATTTCGTCCTGACGCACCGAAAGCAATTTTTAAACCGGTTCGCCCGCAAATCTAATCTGCATTCGTTATTAGCCCAATTGGGTCGACCGCGGAAAAATTTAAAATGAACAGGCGCATCACCATCATCACCGTCGACCATCATCGCGTGTATTAACGCTCTCAAGTCCCATTTGATTTTAATCCTCCAGGCCGGAACCGGCGTCAATCAAACCCGAACAGATTGCGCCGGGAGCCGGGCATCTATTATTTAACATAGCATAAGCAGCTTTCTTTTTAAGCTCGTAACCAGTAACCACCGATCCAAATGAGCCCGTTTCGTCCGGTCGCGAAAATATAGTTTCGTCCGAACGAATCGATCGTTTCAAAAGAAAACATCACCCGTATTAATTCACCGCAATTATGTTTGGCTGGTGCTTTATAATACATTTCATCGAATCGAATTACTGTATCCGTTGTGGACATCGTGAGCCCAAAGCGAGGATTTCCCCTCATCTCGATTCGCGTTATCCGACCGAAAAATAATTATAAGAAATTTCATCTCATCGGCCCGTCGCATCAGTGAACTATTTTTCATCTCCACATCAAACTGTGTATACGCGGGTCATTTCTATAACACCGCTGATGGCTCGGGGCTGTCTACGGATGTGGAAATTATAGAAATGTTGTGTAAATATCAGCGGGCCGAAGTCGCTTTAATGAATTCCTTTGCAGATATGGCACTGCCATGCGATGTCATGTTTGCTACATCATGTTCCCTTCGGCGTAAACTCCTAATATTCGATAGTCCGGTAGGAATTTGTTTTACACACAAGTGGAGAGGGAATCTCATCTTCCGGATAATTTCACTTACTTCTTTGTTTATTTATGACTTTTTCTATTTATTTTGGAGTTTGAAGCGGAAACCTAAACATTTCTCACTTTATTATGAATATTATTTCGACGTCTGCGATTGTTTCCATTTCACTCTGACTCGTGCCTCATTCCATTCGGTATTCAGTTCCTTTGTTGAGCATTATTTATCCATTAAGGGTCGCTAGACGTCTTCAGCATTTTATTTGGAAAAGTAACGGGGAGAAATGCGCCGCTCTAGGTAGGTATACCTAGGCGCTTTATTGTCTGTTCGATCCCTCTTTTGTCGGAAATATAACTAGACATAAATATCTTAACGATGTGACATTTGAGGTACACATTGAAAAGTTCCGGAAACCCACTTAGGCGTTGGCGTTGGCATGCCCTCGAAATCACTTTCACACACGTAGCGGTTCAGTTCGAAAATGGAAAGATCCGAATATAATCGAAGTAAACTGCGTAAAAAGTTCCAGCTTTAAGGGAACGAAATTGGTTTATATAATTCTGGAACAACAAAAAAAAATAACGTATCGACGTAGGGACATGTGAGGCAACATCTTAACTTGGTGTTGTCTTGTGAAGTGCTACTCTCGAAATTGACTTCCATGTCCACGATCAGCGAGCCGGAATCAATCAATATGCCGGTGTCGGCACAACAGCGAACGTAAATAAAATGGTTTTGTGTATATTTTTGTTAATCCCTAGAGTTTCATTGCCACCGAGGGCTGAGGGAATCCAAAACTGAGAGCAAAATTTGTACAAAAACAATTTAAATATTTAATAACTTATGGCGCGCGTGTCCGTCGAGGGGAGGGTCCGGATGAATTTTTTTCCTTCGAACAAAACGTAATTCTTCAATTTGCCGAGCAATTTTTAATTCAAACATTGGAGGAAATAATATACACGAAGAGGTGCAGAATGGAATCAACATAATCATAATAATGATAATAAAATATGTATATTCGGGCACGTAAAGAGAATTTCTTAGTGCTGTCATACTCGAATGAATGCTGTTTATTCAGGAAAATCGTAAACGCAGAGAATTATTAATTCGTAAATAAAGTAATTACGTTATGCCCAACCCTAGTGAACATCAACCGGGCGGAGGTGTCGTGTGTTTGTAATATTAATCCGGCTTGCGGAGACAAACGCTAATGCGATGGCGAACGGCAAATGAATGAGGGTATGGTATGTACATCAAAAGCGCCGACGATCACCACCGGAACCTGTGCGACAAATCACAGAGGGCCATATCTACATCTACCATCTATAACTAGAGATGGTCCGCTATGGACAAATACATAATCGGCCGGGTCCCACTTGGTGCACATTTTGGGGACCGAAGGAGGCCGCTTTGCGCCAGATGCCGCTCCGCCGCCGCAGCCTTATTAAACTCTTTCATTTACTCCGGGCGCGCCGTCACGAAAACAAAAATAAACTAACACATCATCGCCCCGGGCCTCGGGGCGACGATGAGACAGTCGCGGCACTCCGGCGACGTCCCCATCCCCGGGGGCAGTTTTTCGACCGACTTCTCGCAGCGGGCCCACCCGGGGCCCTACCCCGATAAATCACCGCAGATTATGCCAGGTCGGATCAAATCAGGTCAGCAAATATTCACTGACGCACCCTAAATCACCCCGCAAGGACGCATCCTTGGACACGTCCAGCTGTGCATGAAACTCGCAGGCCTAAATACCATCATCCCCTCTGTAATAACGCGGCCGAGATCTTGGTGGCCGTCGTCCGTGAGCTCTAATTAAATTGTTCGATTCGTCGGGTAGCGGTCCACCTTTATGAGTGTAATCTTAACAAGCGCACATTTCAAACGAGCCCGGCCCCACAAAACAGGCACTACTGAAATAATTAGACGATACATTGTTGAAAATTTTTAAACGGGTTCGAATTCAGTTACCCGAAGTGTCTGTTTTGTGCCCGGCCCCGACCGGCGACGGCGGTGGTTTAAAGTAAAACGACGCTAATAAAAGTGACTGGCGCGGCGCGGAATTCTTGTGTAAATGTCTATCCGTGCCAGTAAAGCGTGTGGGATTTTGAGTTTTCGCGTTCGCCGGCTAAGTCGGATTTGCGGACGTCACCGAGTTGTCAGCCTAGTTGCTTTTGCCTTCTGTCAAGTCACACTCCATGCTAAAACGAAATGAGCTTTCTTCTTATTCTTAAACGTTGCGCAAAAGAATGCCCGGAATCCATCAGATGTGTTCACATAAACGGAACGAACTTGTCGATAAATTGTTTCGTTCATTTGCAACATCCATCGGCGCGACGAGAACAGAACTTTAGACAAATAATAAATCTGGGGAGTCCGGGTGCACGCAGCATACAACGCGCCGTTTGTAAGAGCGGTTTGTATGGGGTAAGAGAGCATTTATTTATTGAACCATGTTACAAAAATGATGAAATAATGTGGAACTCTGTAGAAAAAATACAGGAACTTAGTTCAAACGATTACTTGATCGGAAGAAATTTACACACCTGATATGTTGCGTTTGGGCTGCTTCGTGGGAAGTTACCTGCATTGCCGACAACTTATTGCAACGCTCGCTGGAAATTATTTATAACGATAAATTATGGAACAGAAAATAACATCCGTGCCTTTACACTTTTATGTCGTAGTTTAAAAGGTCATAACCTCAAACCATCCCGATTTGTTATTAACGCACATACACACGGCTATCACTAGCTCCAGTCGCTTCAGATCCAAAATGAAATTCACCAGGGGAGGGAAAAAAGATTATTAAGGCACGCGCCACTCGCTGTACTTGTGTTTATGTGCGGAATTAAACGGATTGACACCGAGATTGTGGAGAGTTTAGAAGAATTTTAATTAAAAATATCTCATAGCTTGATGACTGCACTGGCAATCTTTCGGTTTAGGTCGGCGCGACGGAAGACTGAGTTCTCATCTCGGACTTGGGTTCCGCGTTGCCTATTATTGTTATAAAGCCGTGCATCACCACGCGTTATTAATTATAATGTGTGTGGATGTATCTGAGTGCGGACGTGTCACTTGGGAGAGAACGGATACGCGAATTCGGCTAATGCATGCGCAAACATGAAGTCATGAACGACTAGGACAACGGCATAAATTCAGTTGCACGCATATTTTCGTCTATTCGTCGCGAAAAAGAGAGAACGAAGGCTTTATAGCGAACCAAGTCAAGTTTTAATACGATAATGATTATAAGCAAATGTTTTATTCATTATCGTTTTGAACATTTGGATCTCGATGATCAAGTGCTGAGTTGTCAGGTCCTGTCTCATTGGGTGATTAGCGAAGCTGATGTCTCTTGGGCATTTACGAATCAGCCGAGCCATTCTCACTCTTTCCAGTCCTTACTTTTGCTTTCTGTCTTGCTCCGCTGCCTTCTGTCCTGTCCGGTCCAATTTTGATGGGGACCCGTGTTTGTATTATTATCCCTTTTCCTAATTTTCTTTGTAATTTGCTTTACTTTGTACCTACATTTTATATGCTGTTTGTTAACAACATTTCTAATAAAGGCCCGCATTTAAATTCACTTTGGCCTAATTCCGTTGCGCAAACAAACCATTTCAATTAGCCGAGAAAGTGGTGCCATCCCACATGAGTTTAGTTTTATTCTCGCCTCAGTGCGCCACATCTGCATCTGCGACTCGTGCGTTCCCACAGCCCGAGTCTCACTGCTCCAGAGTCGCAACCTGATTAAAATAATTCCGCTATTAAATTTTATAAACGATTAGGCCCTGACTAATTGGGGCCTCCTTTTGGAACTGCACTAGTAGAATGAGCTCGGAGCAGCGGGGTGGGAATGTCTGAAATGTTTGGCAGGGGGTTGGGCATGATTTCTTAATCACGGTGCAGAAATAGCCAAACTTTTCAAAGCATAACCAGGCAAAAGCGTAACAAGTTGACGGCGACTGCAGAAGTAGACTCGTTACATGTAGGAGGAAGTAGGCACACAACGTGTAGCGGAGGTAGAGGACCCAGCGATGGCATCACAACCAACCTTAACTCACTTGTTATGCTCTTAGCTCATTTCATATTGTTAAAGAGCAAGATGCGAGAGCGAGCTACATTCCCCAACTTTGCTTCTAAACTTACTATCTTGTCAGCGAGATCATATTTAACTAGACTTTGCCAGGGAGATGATCTACTTTAACAAAAAGTGCGCGGATTTTGCGCCACACAGCAATGTTATTATGTTATATTAAAAATAATCGACAATGCGTCGTGTCTGTCAGCACGTCAACTTGTCAGGTTTATATTGTAATTATAGTTTCTCCCGGTCGTTGTTTAATTAAACAATGTCCAGGTTAACAACATCTCGGCACACACAAGCGGCGACACCTGATGCCCTCAGCTATGGTAATTTCAAAAGTGATGTTTACCACGTTTCTACCACTGGAACGGTCTGGCTCAGACATCAAAGGCCGTTTCGGGTTTGCCGGAGAAGACGTCCATGTAAACGCACGTTATTCAACTTGAACAGCGCGAAACACTCCGAGCTCTCGGCTCTCTTTCTCCTTCTCTTCCCCCTCTCGCTCTTCTCTTCATATATTGTCCATTTGTAAATATTTGGCTTGACGGAAGGCTTTAACAAAAATTTCGCGCAAAGACTCTCGCCCACTTGTCGACGCTCGCTAATTACATAATGTCACCCCGCTGACTCCACAATTCGTTGCTTGCACCTCGTTCCCTGTCTCGTTCCGTCTGCCTGAGTAAAGCAAGCGAAAAAATAAACCCTCGTAATTTTGGAACGTTGAACAATTTATGTAATTTTACTAATATGCACCATACAACTTATTATAGGCATATACATTTACTGAGAGGTTGGTTTGGTTGTTGCCGTTGAGCGGTGGCGGAGTTTGTTCGAAAGTGGCCACCGTGGGATGAAGTTTAGAGCTCGGCGTCGATTGCGGAGTATTCTTTCAGGAATGTCCGACTTTTTCGTAATATCGACAGGAGGTCTCGTCGGCGGCACAGGGCGGGTGGGTCCGGAATCCGGATGGTACCGTTGTACGGTGTCGGGTGTGGGGATACGGCCCTTTCATCCCGCAATAATTAACCGGCCTGTGGGACGGGGAGAATTTGGCGGTTTGTCGAAAACGCTAGGTATACAAGTGGAAAATGTAAATGTGTGCGGGTCGTTTGAATTGTACATATTTAAAACGCACGGGAAATGCTAGCCGGCGTAAACCGATGTGCGGAAGTTCGGTCGGTATTTAGCGGCAGCGGTATTGTCATTAAATGCATGATTAAATTCTCAATCATTGCGGAAGGGCGGAAATTTAGAGATCACTGTATGAATTAAACACGTAGCTGTTAGAATTACCGACAAGGTTTTGGACAAACAGTGTGTAGTTAGTTTACTGTCAGTCCGCTTGTTTGTGTGTGAGAGCTGCGTGATTCGTTTTTTTCTACTGCCGATTCCTCGGGAGCGACTGGTGCAACGAGTGCGCGATGGAGGCGCTCGTCGGGTCCGGGATCCGGGATGGAGCGAGCAACAAACGCGGAAAATAAACAAGGGATAAATACTTGTAACAAAAACACTTTGAAACAAAGAACATCAGAGATTTGCTCGGTCGATGCCTGCTTTGTATTCTGTGCGATGAAGTGACATACGGGGCCAATTGTGTGTTCGATTGCCGGCCAACGAGGGATGAACGGAGCGACAGACGAGCTGCCGCCGAAAATGGCAGCCCCAATAGCTCGGAAATTCATGGTACGGCCGTCCCGTCTTTTCCTACGCCGAAGCCGGCCGTGCACCTGGCGGAACGAAAGACCGCCGTGCCCGCGGCTATCGTTAATGGAATACCTGGGTTTGCCCCCGCGTTTCACAGCCTCGTTCTGATATGTATCCTTTCTTATTTATAGACGACAGAGGGACGAATGCGGTCGGACCCGACCCATCCGAGCCACGGCCCGACGCTCTTACGCCGACCCGCTCCGGCCTAATTCCGCAGGATCGCCGGGTCGCTCGCCCGAAAGTCGCCCTAATAAAATCATTCGTATTACAACACCACTCGACCTCAAATTCGGATCGCACAAATTATCGCATTATTGCTGCATTATGGTCGTTCTCGTCTTGTCTTGTGGCACCCAGTATAGACAGATTATCAACACAGTCTCAAATCGAAAAGTTGGTACACTTTTGTATAAGAAGTATCCTGACGAGAAATTGGTACTGTGTTAGAGTTAATGAAAATTGTTTTAATCTCCGTTCTTGGGGGTTTCTGAAAACTTGGAGTTCCTAAGCTAGTTGTTAGACAAGACAATCTAGATCTTCCACAAGTGTGTTTACGACTACTTCATCAGTATACTCGTAGGAGAGCCAGTTTGTTTGGAATTTCCACCATTCCCATACGTATGTAGGTATACCTATAACATTAATTTCTTTAAACATGCAAAGAAATTATTGTCTGCACATCTTCAGAAACTTCCATTTGATGAGGTGACAATAAATCGGGCGTTGTTGGGCCGTGAGTAATTACGGTCCAGGATTCAATGGTGCCGAATGAATTTGTCGCGAGTTGCGTCCCGCGAGTGGAATTTCCGTACTCGGCGTACGGCCGTGATGTGCATCTCGTTTCTCCCGAATTGAATGGACCCACTCCGCGGCGTCATGAATGGGACGTACACATCAACTCGGAGAGTTTTATATTTTATTAAGTAATTGATTGTTCGCGTTGGGGGGTGGATGTTCGGTTCGGTTCGGTTCGTTTCGATTCGGCTCCAGTCACCGAGCCGGGGAATATGAAAAACGACGAAGATGGTGTTTCTGGGATGGCACGTTGATCCAGAAAGGGCAATCTTTCATCATATCGGATTCCGATGACCCGCGAGGTCACTTTTACGAGGCGAATAAAAACGTGTCGATCCGGGAGAGATCACTGAAAATGCGGTACTCACTCGAGGTGTCCTGCTTCGTCTGGAGGGTGGGCTGCTGCACGGACTGTACCGGCGTGGTGTTGGGCTGCGTCAGCAGGGGCTGCAAGGCGAGTAAGGTCGGAGGATTCACGGGTGCGGTGCTCCCCGGCGAGGCTGCCCACCCACCTTTCATGTCCTGTAAACAACCGCCGCACATTAATCAAGTGCACTTTACAGCCAGCTCGCCGCAAAGCGTGCCCTGGCGGTGTGGCGCGGCAACACTGGAGGTGGCGTACTGGCGGCGTTAACCGGACGACCACTTCCTCGTGCCTTTCGGGGCGGCCGGGCGGCGGCGGTCAGACACCGCCGGAACACTCCGCCAGAAATCACAAACATCCAATCAAGACGTCGCGTCGCCGATTTCCGAACCCGACCCGTATTTCATATCCGAATTCGGCACATTCGCGGACCCGTTTACCGTCTCAAAAATACCCATCGCAATCACGATCCGAGATAATGAGCGCGTTTTATCGACCGAACTAGACGAGCTCTACCTATCACACGGTGAGGACATTTTTACGATCCAATATAAATTTTATGCCCGCTAATTGGGGGCGGAAGGGGATTATTTTAGTTATACCGTCGAGCAATGATGACGGTGAGGGCTTCCACGGCCAAAAATCATGTGTCAACTGCAACTGACATCGCTCATAAGATTCGGCTGTTAGTTTCCTGCCAGGAAATTAGTCTAATAACGAGTTGATTACAGGTCGGCGATTGACTGAATTCTATATTTGTCTGCCGGTATTTTATCGACCAGATCGGACATCCTTTCGGATATCGGCGGTGTTGTGCCATGGTACATACATATACGTGTGGCAGTGAATTTCGAAAAGCGACAATTTTAATGAGGATTATTTAAATACAAATTAAATATAAACAAACGGCTGGGGTGGCTTTGTCGTTTATAACTAAATTCCGGGACTGCATGACGACGCCGTTCGACGCCTTCAAAAGATACCGTAATTCCTCGGATTAAATTAGTTGAAAAGTATTAAATTAACAGTCATTATGCGCCAGACACTCGCGGCGGGACGAGTCCAGAACGAATTGCGCGTTTCTGGTGTCAAGATGATGTATTCAAAAAGCGCCGAAAGTATTCGAAGTGTTCGTATTTGTCGCGGCGCTTAGGATCGGTATGCATATCAAAAAGTCGTCCTGCCAGGATTCATTACGTATGTATGTATGCATATATACATATTTCATTTGTTTAATTAATGGAAATGAAAAAATAGGAGAGAAATACACCAGAAAAGAATAAAGGGTATATGACTGTATTTTATGTTGTCATGGTGTGTCACGCGACGTTGCCTGACGAACGCTTTATTACGCCGAGATACGATCTGCAACCGGTCAAACTCGATAGAATGCCGGCTGAAATCGTAACTCGACTATTACAGTTTAACTTGCACCCCATTTAAGTCGTTTAAATCCATACAGACTATGAATATACGTACATTTCGTACGTATGTGAGTACGTATAGCCACCTGAGAGGAATATTATGCGGTTCGGTTGGGTCTCGTTCGGTTACGTTACACCGTTTGCATTGAACGATCCGAGACTGCGGAGACAAAAAGGAAAAGAACCAAGCACAGCCACTTCAACGGGTCCACGTTTCATCCTTTAAGTTTTAAGTTGCGAATACGGACGGACCTGTCGTTACAGTTAAACTGGCCACGGGGGAGCCAACTTGGCAAGTCCGATCCCCATCGGTATGTATCTGCGTACATTATCGTATTCGGTATAGACACACGGCTAAAAATCTGCGCCGTCCCATCACCTCATGCACCAGCATAAAAAAACACGCATTTCGATTAATAGCGATTGCGTCTCTATCATGTCAACATCAAAACTAAAGCGTGAAAATTAAAAATGTTCGTACGGATATACGAGGGGGTATCTTGCCGACTAAGCAATTATTTCCATCAGCCATAACTAACTGGATAGCCCCGACTACAGTCGTCGGTTCATTTTATCGCGGAGGTGATATCTTGATGTTCGTCGCACGTTTTGGGAGAATTAAAAATTAATGATTAACAATACCGAGTTATACGAGTCAAGTTACAACGGCGAACAACGAATTGAGAACGCCGGCGAAAATTTTATTATCAGTCATATAAAAGGTTATCTTTTAAGCTCTCGTGTTCTAATTTAGCCGTCATAATAAATTCTTTGCATCCCGGTTCTCTCCTGGCGACCGGTGGAGTGAGTGTGTCCTGTGTCTTTCATTACGTCGATCGGTGAGATTATGTCGAGATCAATACAGGCCAATTGTAGTTTGACGAGACTTGATGGTACTGATTGTTCCCGGCTCGACCGATGAACACGAAACACAAACACCTTAACGATACGTCGTCTTACGCATTCGCCCTTATTCGCCACCCCACAACGGTGTGCTTTAGCCGGGGACAACAAACAAAGAAAACGAAATACCACCCGACTCGTTCGTTATAAATGGTTTAACCAGTTTCTCTCCCGTGACAACACGTGCATGATTCTAGGCCGACATTAATTTTCTAAATTGACTAACAATGTTCTCATTATTTACTTGTTTCCGAGATGATTATTATTTGATTAATTGGACACACAGCAGTTTATTAAAAACGGATTCGTATAGTGGCAATATTTACTCGAATAAATTTATAATTGCGAATTACAGATAAGCACCGTAACACGATAAACGTCCGTTATACGTATCTACATGTATATACATCATCTAATTAATTCGAATTGTAATTACCCAAGTTATTCGACCGATCTGAAATTCTGCAAGCTTTTCGCTGGTTCACCTATATAGGTTACAATGGTTATAGTAAACCTAGGTGATGCTGTAACGCATATTTTTCTAATATTGTTATAGACAATGGACAATACAAGCGGACAGCACGCAACACGCTTTTACTATAATTATTATAATAATAATGATAATAATAATAAATAAATATTATTATTATCGTTATTACAGCTACATGCATGTGTATATGAAATCGCCCGCTCGTTCGTAATTCGTATATAGATATACACAATATACGTACGCTTATGCCCGTACGAAATTAATTATGCATTCCCGAATAGTCCGAATGTTTCACCGCCGTTGATAGTTTTAAACAGATATTAATACATTGTATAGGTATCCATTGTGTCCCGATAATGTGCTTTTTTCCAATCTCTTAGCGATCTTGTGTGTTTGTATCCCGATGGCGTGATACGATTTTATTCCGATGGCGGATATTCATTAGCCGTCTGATAATGTGTGAAATACCTATTCCCAGGGAAGGAAATGTACAATTTTCTCCCACAGGTACGCGTATACAAATGCTTTTGGAGTTGTTGACCTCTTGGTTTAGTACGAGTATACACTCTCGCCTACTGCTCGTATGTAAAGTGGTTTTGGGAGGTGGCGAGGTACCGGGCGATTATTTAAATCACGCATTTTAAAGCGCATTACGGCGTTTTTGAGGCATTGAATAAATAATGTAGGAGTGTGTAAGTGTGGGTGTGTGTTTGTGTGTGGGTGGGTGGGTGATTCGGGTGGTAAATATTGTATGGGGGATGTTATAAGAATATTTTCCACATATGCGCCCGAACCAGGCCCGGAATAGTGATCAGCGTGGAGATTTTATTTATACCGTCCAAATGATGCGGCACATGTCTCACATGATAATTGGTTGTCTATGGTCCGTGATAAATGCGAGTATCGTGTGGGTGGCAAATGTAAAGTTGGAGCGAGTAACGGAATCTGGGGATGGTGGTCTCGTCACTCGTCGCTCATTTGCGCATTGCCGCATCTACCTACACGGGGTGGCCTGAGGCGGGTGGAGCAAGTATGGCAATTGGGTTTTGTCAGATAAAATTGATGATAATAAAAATGTATGTTTATTTTCACTCAATAAATGCACCTGTGGGGGAGATGTGTAAAATTAGGTTAAACTGAATTCCGCGTGCTGGTTCCCTGTGTTGCACTTCCCTTGGCATAGGATACCCTGTATTATATATATGTATGTACACAGTGTTCCGCAATTCGAGGATTAGAGCGTATAATTCGCAGGCGTCGTTATAAAGGTGCGAAATTGTAATACATATAAATCGCTCCCTTTTCGCACTCCGACTGAGAACTCTATGTGTATAATCATTGTAGGTTAGAGATTTAGTGGCGGATGGTGGCGGTGGATGGAGAAATAATGAAATTCAAATTTGGGATTGTAGTCGGTTCACAGGCACTCACACGTTGCAATTTTAATTCGGACCATAAAAGACAAAGCTTGCGTGGAAGCGGCGAAACTTTGGCGATTTAAAATAGAAATTAATTCGGATAAAATATTCATAGCCGCAGGTCGGGGAATGGCACCAGCCGAGAGCCGAGAGCCGAGAGCCGGGAGCCCACCTGGTCGACTACCCCTTAAATTAGTTCTCGCGGAGCCGAACTACGGGGGCCGGCCATTTGCGTGCGCTACGGTCGGGCCGGCATCGCCGACCGCGGCCGTCCCGTATAATACGCAACGTATTGCATTAAATAAACAACGTTAATATGAAGGTGGGTGGGTACGGCGTGCCGGGGCTGGGAGGGCTCGGTTGACGCGAGGCGCCGTTCGAGGCATCAGTTAATGAATGACTCCCTAACGCTCCTGTTATCGCATTGCCAGGGGAGCCGTTTCGAGAATTCGCTCACTTCTCCTAATGAATTGAATAATATTTACATTAAGAATTCAAAAATAATACATCGCTCCACATTGCCGAATTTTCCGACCATACTGCGGAGGTATAAATTTTAATTGAATCCGCCGGAACGCGCGCCCCTAAAGTAAAACTGAAGAAACTTTTAAGCATCCCAATTAGCTGTCATCAGGGCGGATCCTGTCCGAATCCGAGACTTGGCAACCTGTCCGTAATTACGTCTTCAGAACCGATGCAGCGCTCCGCGCTGATATTTTGCCACTGGTGCTTCCGTAACGACCGGCGCCTCCAGCATTTTTTCCCCGTCACCGCCACGGTTGACCTGCACTAGCACCGAGAGCCCTTAATGCTGGCGCAGTACTATTTGGATCTCCGGTTGGCCGTGCAATATTAATAAAAAATGCAGACTCGACCGGATTGTGAACCGGATAGTGAATGTGTATGTAACATTAACGCTTTTGCACGTTCCTGGTCTGTCGAGTTCTAAATCACCAAAACGGTTTCGTGTTCGTTGTTTGTGTACCTACGTTATGTACCTGATGTCGAAGATTGGAGATAATCGAACCGAAGACTCAACACTCGAGTTATATCGATGATGATGATGATGATGATGATGATGATAACATGAAGATGAAAAAGAAGACGGAATCAGGCCGGATGGAGCGCTGCAGACCGATTTGTCACACCTACATACGGCTATGTAATATGTGAGAGGAACTTAATGCTTGTTCACTCGTGTGATTATATTATAATGAGTAGCGACACGTGTTCAGAGAGCGTCGAAATTGCATTAAAATACATGTCGAGTAAACTCCGAGCGTCAGGGGTGATGGCAAATATTGCTTGCATTCTTTCCGACCCCCTCCCGTACCCCCCTTTGACAAATTTCGCCCAATTCGTCCACGTAACAATTTCCGGGAGAAACGTGACATAAATAGTTTTTTCAAGTTTGTACAGATTTGTGCGAGTGGCGCATAAGGGTGGCGGTGCCACCTTCGAATCGGTATGCCGACGAGGATTAGGTATATCTGTAATTGATTGGCTGCTGTGGGGATTCGATCGAGGCCCTCCATACCAACGACCGCACTCCGTTGATAATATTTTTCTTCGGCAAGTTAAAACAAACACGACCGGCGTACTATTTACTTTGAAATATAGAAAATGCTGCAGTGTTAATCTGTTTGAATCGATACGACTGTGTGGCGAGTTGTTGTCGACTATGTATATCTAACATGATTAAAGAAAATATCAACCTGAGTTCGATCAAGTTACAGGTAAAAATAAGTCTAGGAAGTCATGGAGAAGTCAAACCGCGATTAGCGAAGTCGGAGGAAGTCGAGTTTTGATCGGTTCTTGCCATGTCACTGTGACTGGAATTATCAAAGCCTGTAGGAATTGGGACTGTTTGCCCGGGAGTGATTAACTGATGTGTATTTTTTGTCACGATCACGGGCCTGGGTTGTTTGCCTTGGCCGGTTAATTGGGGGATGCGGGGGTAATAAATAACGGCACGGTGGTTAGTAAACACTAAATATCTTATAAGATACATGTGAGATAGCCGAGGGCTTAACGAAAATTGCTTTTAATCTATCAAACGATCTCCAGTGACCGCAGTTTGTGAGCAAAGCGAACCGTCGACCTCCCTCATTCCCCAACTTTTCCGCCGATTTTGGTCTTAACCCCCGGCCCAAACGGAAATTAGTTTCTTTTTTACGTAGGGATGCTTTACCAATATCTCGGGTTGGCTTCCATGCTCGATTTACTTACAGATCGTTGCTACAAAGTAGCGATAACGCTCGACAATTTTACTCACCCTAACAAATCCTAATATGATTTTTTCAATCGCATTCAGAATTTCGAAAAATAATTGTTGGCGTTGCATCTGAGTGCGAATAATAAAAATTGTCAACTAGGTATACGGGCATAGTTACTAATGGCATACGATCTAGGAAAATGCAATTTCGTTTCCAAATCTAATTTGTCTCGTATGAAAATAATTTGAAAATAAGTAGGTCGGTATAGCTATAGTGGGTAGATAGGGAGGGTAGGTAGGGTAGGTGGATATGCGATGCAGGAATGTACCTGGGAATATTGTTGATCAAGTTGTTGTAATGTGAAACGAAATGAACGTCTGCCAGTGATTGCAGCTCGGGTTTTATACCGCATCGCCATATAACGAAGAGAAGTCCACTTTTATTTCACACAACCACTTCTACCTTATCTCCTGAATTGTAACATATTTATTAGATATTTCCACGGGGAGAGAGAGACTATATGCCGCGCTAATGGTGGCTCATAGAGAAACTTTATTCGTGACTTTAACGATTGCTCAAGACTTTCTAATTAATTCGACAAACTTCCAAGCGTTTTTCACCGGTGAAGTTATAAAAGAAACTATGGAAATTATATCAACGCGATTTATTTTCCTATGATACAAAATCCTACATGAGATGTTTGTTTGTTCTTTGCAGACTTGCGACGACATCAACTTTTGTTCCCGTGTAACTGTAGATGCCGCGCTGTATTGCCGATCCCGAGGTAAGTTGATGATAGCATTCTCCTAATAAAACTCCCAAGTATGATTGTTTATTACGAACTCTTATGCTAAACAGGCACCCAACCGAACGGAGATGCGCCGTATTGGCAGATTTAGGAATTTAGCGTCAGCGCCGTCGCTTAACGACCAACGGATTGCAATAAATAATGCACATTATTATCGATCGGGCCAATGCAGACCGATAAATCAAGCCGCAATATTAAAATCCGAATTGTAAATCTGTACGGAAACACATAAATAACTCGTTTTGTTAATGAAACCTAATTAACTCGAACTCGGCTAAAGTGCAGGTATAGGTATTATTCGGGCACATAGATAAAATGAATATAATTGCGCGGTTGCTATCAGTAATCGCGCAAAGCGTTTCGTAACTGGCCAAGAGAGTCCCAGCGAACGCAAAAAAGGCGAGCCATGGAAAATTCGCTGTTCAGCGATTCACGGGCGGTACATGTCCGGTTAAAAAACCGATGTGTGCGGAAGGGGCCGGGGGTCGCTTTAGAATGCGCGATCCATACCGTCTTTGCATATATTTTTCTCTTTAATTAAGTTCCTCCACTTGTCTCAGATATTACTAATTCCGTTTTCCGCCGGCTGCATCCGGATCCACGTTCGAAGAGCAAGAGCACGAGGCGGTTGGAGAGGCACATTGATAATGTTCACGGACTTTTCCCATCAGATAATTTTTTAACTCGGCTCAATTATGCGCCAACACGATTCCCACCAATTTCGCCTTCACAAATAGACTCGGCACTAAACAAAACACTCCTCGTTTATCAAAACGTCATGCTATTAAGGATCAAATAGCTTTCGTCCCATCTCCGTGAATAAGAACGAGGCTCTCGCCAATGATCCGCAAGAGTGTGGACGCTTACGTTGTCCGAATTTCGAATTGTAATGCTTTCCCTTTATGGTAGCTCTCCAGTGATTACGATATGGAGAAAATACAGTATAATATTGTGGGACACGCTGTATAGCGGTAGCGGTGTTTATGTAGAGTTCATTAAATATAAATTTACTATAGCCGGGGTATGGCGGCGCATGGACTGTTCTGCAATCCATTACATAGACACGCTTAGTTTACTTACGCGAGACTTATTTCATCACACGCCTGAGCGATTCAAAACACTTCGCTTTAATTGATAAATTTTAATGTACCTACTAATTTTATTAAACGGCCTAAGATGCCCTGCGGATTTTAGAAATGCTCACCCTGGAGGGAGCATTTTGGCCCGATTCGAGTTCAGAACTCGTGAGAACGGTGTTATGGAAATTGATGAAATCAGTGGATGGCGAACGAACTAAGTAAATACGTATTCGATATCCGTGTCGGTGTCGTCGGCGGCCCGGTGCGGTGTTTCGGTGTTTTCTGGTGGAGACAGTTTGACATTGTGGCGTCACGAACCGAATAAAATATATGAAACACGGTGTCGTCATTGTAACAAAGAGCACTGCAATATAATGAAAGAAAAAACTGATTTATTTGTCAGATGTTGTGGTTAAAGTTTGCAACAGGTGCACCGGATTGCCGCAGTCGTCGACACACTCACCTCCTTGGGAGCGTCGCCTGTCGCCCGGAGTTCCGGACTATTAGCGTGCACGAGGATCGGCGGCGCCGCAATTAAATTCCGCGCGGGATCGCGATTTTATCGCTTTCGATTTTTCGGCCGTGCGCGCCGCACCGCCAGAACGGGTTGGAATAGAAAATTTGCGAATTCGCTTCGAGAGGGTGATCCATACAAGGTGGTGTCATATTCTGCCTTTTCAACATAATCCGAAGAATGCGATAATCAAAAGAAACAAAGCATTGGCAGTTGATGCGTGATACTCGGAGCTCTCAGCCGGGACTTTGATCGCGTATTCAAATATGTCTTTGTATTGGAACGCATCCGAGTTTCAAACGGCGATCGGGACGAGAACGGGGGAGAGTGCCGACGAAGATTTCGCGAAATTTATACGAGTTGCGTTGCATGCACAACACAAAGTGCGCTTCCACACTCTCTCGCCCTCTTCTCTTTGTTCATCGCGCGCATATTGCACACCATATACCGTGCATACTGCCGATACATACACGATTATACGATAAATACACCCAAGTTAAAGACCGATAAGTATTAATTTTCTCTGTGAAGAATTTGATCGACTTTTTCAAAAGGTTCCCGCAAAAGCTCTCGTAGAACAGACAGGGTGGCTTGAGACATGTCTTCGGTGTGGCGCCCGGTAGGCGTCCGAAAGCCAAAATCCGGAAGACGGATCTGTGACGGATACTCGCAGAAACCGAAGGGTCGCATCACGGCCTCTTGTTATTATTCAGTGATTGTGAAATGCGAATTCGAATCGGCGCGTTCGCGTTCGCTTTTGCATCGGTTAATATTAATAGCGAACGGTGATGTTATCTTTTCATAAACGAGAACAAAACAAACAGCGGAAGCCGGAGGGGGTGTGCCCGTGCGGCTCACATGACCCATAATGCACAGGTGTGCCAGCCGCGAGGGACGGAGAGGGAAAGGCCGGCTCGCCAGAGAATCGGCCGCAATTCACCGTAATCACTAACCCCTTATAACCGGCCGCAGGAAGTTGCGTATCGAGCGACGAACCGCCCGGTGCGTGTAGGTATGTGTTTATGTATCTATGTATGTATATATGTATGTATGTATGTATACGTCTAGGCCGCGGTACGGTCCTCGGTCGGCGTGTGTGTGCCCTCTGCGGGTCTCCGGGGGGGCGACATCTTCCGCAGCTGTCGCAATGAAAACTGCTTTTTATTCTATTTAGCCCCTTCGAGACGCGCTGCGGAACTCCGAGCGCCGGTGTATGCGGCCTCCTTAACTCACGTGCCGCACGGAAACAAATCGCAGCTACATAGACGGAATGATACATCGGGGATGAGCAATTCCCGCACTTAACACAGGCAGGTACCGTCTTTCAAACCTAATTGTTCGGTCCGGACGCGGGCCGTCCGGAAAGTCCGCGTCAAAAGAGATTCTCGTCGAACAGGTCCCTCCAGAGAAGCCCACTCAGATCGAGACGGTCCCCTGGAACTATGAAATTGATCATCCGGGTTAACTGCTCGAAAGTCTCAATTAAAACGCGCTACGCGCTAAAAGCGCCCATCTCGCGCACGATAATCGAATTTGTTTTAAGCAACTTGATGCATTCTTCACCGTATATCATTATACGGGCGTTCGTCTGAGAGGCGTTATCTTATCGGCACACCGGGGCGCAATGGCGCTTTAAATTTTTCACGAAAGCGGATCCTTGAGGTCGTACGGTCCCGCTTTGTGTCGCAATTTCCAGAGAGCTCGACATTCCGAAACGAGAATACCTGATGGTACAAAGCCGAAGGGGGATGTGTGTGTGCGCGATGCGGGGAGGGAATCTATATTTTACCGCACATGTGGTACACGCGTAATTCGGGAACGTTGCGGGCACGGTTTCAAAAAGACCACGTTAATTCCATCTTCTCTCTATAGTCAAGGCGAGTTTGTTAAATCGAGTATTATCCTTTGTCAGTCCTGCATACAACGCGATTAAAAGGAATTTAAAATTACTTGAAACCCAACCCAATTGCCCTCTGCCATCACACCCCTCGGTCTTTCTCCCGCCCTCTCCCTTTCCCTGAATTTGTCCCTGTGTAACAAAATATTCCAGCTCAAACACCCATGGAAGCAGAATACCGACTCCTATAGACTCCGTCTCATCAAACCCCACTCTCTCTAGACTCTTTTTACTTTTTATGCACCGCCATCGATAACAACTGTAGTAGCATCAGCATCAACGGCAGCAGCAGCAGCAGCGTCATCATCATCATCACCCGGAGTACTTTTATGTAGCGAATAGAAATCTGTCGTATGGAGTCGGTGTGGAATCTTCGAACGAACGAGACTATTTAATTAACGAATGGTGTGGTGCTACACCTCTCCGAGCTCCGAGGTGCGTCTAGGATATATGACGTCTTAAAGTTCTCCATATCCGAATAATGCCCCGGGAAAGGTTTCATAGTTATAACTGGGAATTTCCTAGTCAATTTGGAGCGCCGAATTTCGCGACATTGTATAGTGCATCATGCACGAATACGCGCCCCACTCGAATTACGGATATTAAAATTTGAAACGGATAATAACCGTGTATATAAACAGAAGCTGCTTAATTAATTCCGGAAGTTCCGTTCCGATGATCACGATGATGGTGGCGGCGGCGGCAGCGGCCTAGGCGCATGCATCGAGCACATAGGGGGAGATGCAAATTTTTCGGGTTATACACCTAGCCCGCCTAATAAGCGCCGATGGGGGAACATTACTCATGTGCCGTACCTGTAATCCAATTTGTTCGACAGGCGCGAATGGAACGAGATAGGTGGATATTATTATGGTAAACATTAAATATCAAGTCTGGAATATGGATACAATGCGGCGAGCATCATCTTATCCTGTCGTTGAATAACAATGAGATCCCCGGCATCGATCAATTACTCAACACAATGCATCTTTTATTGCCGGATATTCACTCCGTACTTTTATTATCGACGCGATGCCGTCAATGATTGGGGGATGAAATGATTCGTGGCGTTTTAACGTGTGCCGCACGGTGACGATTCCATTCGTACATCCACCTATGCATGCCTATCCTCATGCCCTATACACGGTTGTGACGGTGTTGTCGATTTTGCATTTACGTCAAGATAAAAGTGCGGCTTTTGGCAGGAAAACGTGACATGTGATTTAAGTGTTCGGTAACCCAAAACCGTAAGTGGCGTGGATGACGAGCCCAAGGGATCGCGCCGAGGTGCTATGGCGTGCGCGCGAAGCGTTTATCCTCGAAAAAAACGGCCTTATTCAAAACGTTCATAACGTAATGAAATGGCTAACTAACATGCCACGGGCCATGCAAATGGCCGCAACTGCTCGATATTTGTGCGGCGACATCTCGATGTCTGGCTCGACCGAACACGGGATTCACATAAACGACCGACGCGGCAACGAATAAATCCCACAGAGAAAAAAATGGGAAAATCTAAGGAAAATCGAAGATTAGATTTCGAGTCGTCTCCGCTCTGCCCAAACTCGAAACTTTAAAAGGGCACCGGATTCTCGGCTCGGAGGCGCCAATTATGCCGCCACAGTCTGCATCGTCATGCAGAGCTTTTCCGATAGTCGAATCTTATTAGGCACCGACATTATCATGTCCTGCCGGCACGAGGGGTCCCAATATGAATGGCAAGTTTTCTGCTCGTTCGGTTCGGTTATACGCATAGGTAATATACATAGATGTAGGTTAGGTTGGGGTTAGGGCTGATAGTGGATGAGTAAAAATAGCATGGAAAACGAGAACCTCGGGGATCAAGTGGAAATCGGAAAAGTGACGTCGTGCGGTCTCTTGGCCGTTCTCTCATATAATAGTCATGCATGTGGGACGCTCCACCGCTCCCGGCCAACTCGAACTAATAAACCTATCATGTGCTATAAAACGCCCGTTTCGATAATACAGTGGCCCGGACGTAACTCCATTCAAATAGTACATCGGGTAATAAAAACAATAAGTTTCCTTGTTTGGTCATCATGGTCAGTCATAGTTTATTCAGTAACTTTCGGCCGTATATCACGCGTTATTACAGGAATTAAGGTCGCCAGGGGACGGTACACGCATTACTACTTCATCAGTTTTTCGGTGAATTTTCGACCCCCCAGGCGAGATTGGAAGAGAATGCACAAATTTGATTTAATTATTCATCGGCCATATTATTCTGTGGAAATTAACGTGCGCGACAAAGGCCTTCAGTTTCATTTTAACTCCCGAAATCCATTGTATTATTACGGAATAGATTAATGCCCGGCAACGAACCTCCCAGATGTTAATATTTTAATGCCCGAAAACCTGCCAGCTAATATAGCAAGATATTTCTGAAACGTTCACCGATTACTTATAACAAAACACCCGTCATTCAATAGTTGTGACAGAGATACAGAGATTTAGTGGTATGCAGAAAATTGAGCCGATGGTGTATTTCCAGAGTCGAGAGCTCCAATGACATTTCATTTCATATTTTCTTCTTCCCTCCGTAAAATGGGTGTGAGGTGAATCGGAACGGACTTGGCTGTTCTATTATTATATGTTGGCGCACAGAGAAAACTTACCTCCTGTTGAATTTCCTACCCCCGAGCCAACATCTACACAATAAACCAAAATAGCGAAAGGTTTCATTCGTTTGCGGTTAGTTTTTATCAAAAAAATACATCGACATTTGTACTCGGAAATGCTCGTCGGTGTCCCCATTGTTAAAATACGATCTGCAACCTAGAACGGTTTTTTCATGGTTCTTGAATAAAACACCAGTTTGCGTCAAAGCTACCACGGCGACATCGCGGGAAACAGTGAGAATTCGCCGAGGCATTGCATAATAATAATTCGGTGCGGAGAATGTCTTCAGCCTTTAAAATGTTTCATTAACTGATTTTGTTCACACGGTATGGAACACGTCACTCTTTTAAAGTCTTTTAGGTGGGTAGGTCGGAGGCAACCTCGACGTATAATGCGGGTTAGTAAAAGCGTGAATTCGCTTTCGCTACATTCATGCAGGGGTGATAAACATGTTTCGCAGTATTACGTTTCGTATAACGTACTTACATAACTCGACCTGTTTCGAAAATAAAAATTACTGAGGCGCAAAAACCTATCATCAATCCGAAACGAGTTTCAACGGCGTAAATCTCTTGGTACGTGGATACTATTACGTGTACTCGCGAAATTAAAAATAATTTGTTACCGCTATTATAATAGTATTCGGTATGTTTGCACGGGTGTCGGGTTTTGCGATTTCCTGGCGCTAATGGGGAAGGACGCGTCGTAGTTTTGGCTTCGTCGTGTCAATGCCGTAATGACGGCTCGCATATCTAGTCTGGATGCGTAAGAGGATGCGGGTGCAGTTTAGAATTTGGTCGCGCGTAATTGTTTGTTTGTCGTCGGTAATTGCTAGAGCCGTGGAGGATCCAAAGGCGCTTATCAAGACGGGGATAGATGTAATAATTTAGTCGGAGAGTTGATGGAGTGGGACCCGCTAAGAGCAATTTTGTCTTTATTGGGTGTAAACGACGGTTTAATTCGGCGTCTGCGCATATTAGCGACACGTTAGTAGTGTCGTAGTGTGTACGGCTTCTCCGAGGATGACCGTTTACTCACTGTCTAGTGTAGGTAAGTGTAAACAGATTCGCATGGTGGAGTTCAGGTGTGAAGCGATATCGAGATGTGTATCGTATCTCGATAGGGGGACCCAAGATGGGCAAAACACACCGGGGCAAGTCGCTAAATAAACCTCATTAATTAAAATTACGAATAGTTGTGGAAATTATATTTCAATAATAAATCGCGAAAAGTTCGCCAACAAGAGAGTAGAGGCATTTATTATTGTTATTGCGATGAGAGCTCAATGCTTCGATGTGAGATATTATTGTTTGAAATCTTAATTAAAAACTAATACAAACCGTGACCCTTGTTGTTGTGGATATTATAAAAGGTTCGCGGATATGTTCATTTATTTTCGTGGATGGTTAACGAGCTAGTATTTTGAAATAATGCGGTATCGGTTTTCGAGTTCTAATGCCGACGGCCCTGCCTTAATTGGTAACATGTTTCTAATTTGTGGGACGCTCAGGGCATACAAGCCCCACTGCTTTTGATACCGTGTATCCCGAGAACTTTGAATTCACCTTTCACAGGGCCGCACTCTATTTATATCCGCTACATCCGCTCGCCGTTATATACGCTAATACGGCATTATACTTCGTTCTCGATTTGCGGCATCATTTTTGTCTCTCTCGAACAACACTTGAAATTAAAATTTAATCAACTCATTTCCCGTCTCCATATGAACCTAATACACTTGAATACTAAAAAAGCAGTCTCTGCCGTTAATAACAATAATATTTCACCTTTTCGCCGTTTAATCCATACCCACAGTCAGTTATCTGGTGATGGGTACCTATACCTACCTGGGAGATAGAAATTAATAAGTTGGTAGCTTGAAAATTGAGTGTAATTATGAATTATGAAAGTTTTATTAAACTTTCGGGTCGAGGTATCGCTAATAAAATTGTATTGCAGGTGGCGAAAGTATCATTTTACCGTAATGGGGAAATTATTATCGTAATTCTGTTAAATTGGGGAGAGACATATTGACGAGCATAGCCGAAATTCCGCTGGGAAATCTAGCGGTTTTTATAATTTAATCCCCCTCCCGCACATTAAAGGAAAATATCTTAGCTAATGGGAAAAGTAATGAAACATTTGTGACGTATTCCTCTTTCAAAGATGACTGAAAATCACCGGGGACGCGGCTACATACGACGTCGAGAAACTTACGAGTCTTACAACGTCATCATATTGACTTTTCATTATAATTTTCATCCGATTTTCTTCGATGATTACATAAATCTGAAGAATTTAATTTGCATGACGGCTCAGCCATATCAAGAGACCACAAAGACGCAGCGTGAGGTCTTTTTAATAAAATAAGGAAAAGTTGTCGGCTATGACGCCGTTGTGTGCATGGGTTTCACGCGGGAGAAAGCTCGAGACAACCATTATCAGATCAGATTAAATGTGATGATTTTTATCCTCGGACTTCTCTAAAATTCAACCCGGCGAAATGTCGATGGATGAGCTGAACGGGCATCATCATCAGTCGAACCGTTTTTATCCGACTAAACAATGTCGCGAAAGCGCACGTCCCGAAATGAAAATGCTAATTTGCGTCCCTAATTAATAACGTAGCATTGTCACCCTAGATGAATAAAACTGAAATCCGTCACCGTTGATGTGAACAGGCATTGAATCTAGGCGTACGTGAGTGGCTTGCCAATTTGTATGCGGATAAATAGAGTATTGACTTATCAGAAATACTAATCAGTTAGAACGAGTCCTAAAGGCGGTACGAAATTGGCGTTTAAGGGTAGTTTAAATGTCGAAAATTTAATGGCCTGTCAAATTTCTTTGATGTATCCATCCCGAGCAATCAACTCAGAATTAAACATTCTTAATTAATCATTTGAGTAATTATGCGCTATTCTTGCCCACCTCAAAAATCTCCAGGTCCATTCAAGCGGGAGACTTGAATGCCGTTTTAATGAAATTTCAGCCTCCCCTCCCGTTCCGTCGGCCCGTCGTCAGGTACTAATTATTTTTATTGATTATTTCGCCAACTTAAGTTCACGTAAATACCTGAGCTAGATTCGACGTCAGCTTATTGACTAATTACAAACATATTCTTCAGATATTTCGCTATTCAAACAACTACACGCATAATCCATTTTCATTCTCATGTTCCGTGAGCATCGCGTTCAAACTATACATACTTTTTTGTTTGTTTGTTTACAGCTAACGATGCTATTAATTGAATGTTTTCGATTCTGCATAATAATCGTGTTCATGAAAACACGTGGGTGAACGCAGAAAAAATCGTAGAAACCACCAAGCATTTAGTTAATTGGATTTTGAATTCCTGATGGGGGTACTCGACTGGCTCGGGTTATGCGAGTGGGAGTAATTTGATGGCGATGTATGTGAACCTATTATTATACTGTTACTATTATTATTATTGTCGGCGGGAATCAAAAGTTAAAGAGTAATATCTGTGGCGTGCGGATATGATGCACTTTGGCCGGTCCAAGTTGGGTCGTTATTTCAAGAATTTATTTGAAATAATCATGCCGGGAGAGGGCATGTAGCAATATGTTTAAAGGTCGTAACAGTTTGTCGGTGCAGAATTAAGCTGGAATGGCGCAGGGAAGGCCAAATAACAATATATGTACACGTGTGATCCAGTGGGAAATCAAGACAGAACGCGAATAAACCTATCTCACTTATCACAACTTCTTTCGGCTAATCTGGCCTGTATACGAGAAGCTGTTTTGAATACCAACCGGAACACGCCGCCGACCCGCAGTCGGCCCATTGTTCCTTAATTTCTCTTCGTGGAATATATACTTAGTTGCCGTTCAGATTGGTTCTATTCCTTTGGGCTGTAGATTATAAGGATAACGATATCTTGGAAACCTGTTTTTATTCCAGGATTTAATGTACATTTAGACCAGCTGCGTTGCTCCTTAACACACCGAGCGCTTTTTTGTTCCGAGGAATAATACGTCGCGTAATAATCTCGAACGGCTTCTGTAAATATGTAGGTCGCTCGAAAATCCGATTGGATAACTTATTATTTTTCCGCTGAAATTTCAATACACCGCGGTCAACCCTATAACGGCCCTGGACACGCTTGCCGATATCCACAAATTCGAGACTTTATCACAAATCACAACGGTGATGGCATTTAGATTTCATTCACTTCGCACGGTCATTTCGGCGCTGCGGCTTTTGCCGAATATACATACATATCTCCACAAGCTTGCTATGCTGCGAAATGCGCGACTTGCGACGACAACGGCGCAAAGACGGCCGTTCACTCCATCAGTCGAGTCGCCGAGTTTGCTTGCTTCCTTGCTTGCCTCCTCGGTCGGTCGGTTGGTTGCTTGCTTGTTTGCTTGCTTACTTCTCCGCCTTGAGTAAGTATATCGGGATCTAAGGAGCGTGAATATTGCTGCAACGAATTCATTTCCGCAAAAACCCGGAACAATGTGCTTCATGATTTACAAAATGTTTGTGTTCTAAGCGTTATTAATTTAATTAAATCAAATGAACCTTGCAGGAATTACAAGGGAGCTATATAGAAACATGATGTGGTGGAATTGCTTATTCTCGGAGTAAACCAGGCGAGCGGTATAATTACTTACAGTTTCGGGCAAAAGTCGTCTACGAAACTTGATTGCTAATTCTCGGCCGCGATAACTGTGTCGACAACTTTCGCTGTATAAGACGGTTCGACGTTCACGCCGGCCCTGTAATCAATTTTTGCGAACTCCCACCGGTCCCGGTTTCGGTTTTGGCCCGCCACAATTTCGTTTCAACTTTTCCCGTTGTCTGTACCGCGAGTTAAATTGCCATTTAGTACGAATTTTGTTTCGTGAATGACGGTTAAAGCTTCTCGGCTTGTCTCCGATACGATGCGGAGGAGTAACGAAAATATCCAGTTCATGTGAGATTTATTTGTTGTAACGGCATCCAGTATCCAGTCAAGATTTCGACTTCACTTCTGACTCGATCCCGATCCTATTATAATACGTGGTGGCAATTTCAAAGATGTTACGGAAACTTAGATGGAAGGAGGGGGGATGTTAACGTTATATTGTGCAGGCCCGGGGAAATAGGCGTGCATTGTTCGGTTCGAATCGATTTTGACTGAATTTTAACCAGACCGTTTTCATCCGCCTAATAGGACAGGAAGAATTTGTGAAAACACTGTAATTGCCAACTGATTTATATCACTTACGTTGAATTACGTTTATTTCCAGATAGAGCCGATCCGAGCAATATTTTTTTACGCCGCTTATATATCACACAGCTTAAGCTAGCGGATAATGCTAATTTAACTGTTATTTCTTCCGCAGAAATTAATGGGTTTTGCGACGAAAAGCGCGATTGTCTTCGATCGTGTACGGTAAGTAATCGTATTTATACTAAATGATTTATGCATGCCCTACTTGGATAGGACTGATTGAATTGATTGCGGTAGGGAACAGTTTTGACGTAAACATATAAGTAGGAAAAAAGTCGCACAGTGTGTCCATGGCTTCGAATGGAGCGTATATTTATCTAGGACCGTAGTAATAATTTACGCTAGGGCTCAGTTTATAGGTAGAATTATATGAAGATTTCCAATACGTCCCTGACATGGAATCCTCAATAATGACTACCGTGCCGAATCAAAATGTGTTTAAGGAATTAACAATCATTTTATTTTATTTATGAGCCATTCAAGGCTAAATTCGTGTTAGATTCCGGAAGGCCAATAAAAATAAATATGGCTAGATCTTGAAAGGAAAGATTCCAATTTGCATAATATCGATTCCTGGAGAATGCGTGCCATCCCGGGCATTAGCTGAGGATGTGATATCGGTTGCTGATTTTAATATAATCAAAAGGAGGGAAGGAGGGCGAGTCGTTCTTGTGCGTGTCGACGTTTTTGCTCATATCGGTGCAGCCACGAGCCACGGCGTGTAGCACCAAGATGGGCTCCCGGGGCGCACTAAACTAGACATGTCGGGGATTAGCAGGTTCGGCTCTCAGGTAGATTACTGGTCGACTGCTGTCATCCCCACGAGCGACCGAACGCCGCACTGACCGCCGCCGTCGCGCCTTGACGCTTTGGTATCGGGACCGGCAAAATTTCTGGCCGGAAATTGCGAACGGATCAATTATTATTGTTGCGTCAAACATGCCACATTTCGGATCGTTATCGACAATCGGCCGCCTATACAGGCTGTTTGATAAAAACTCCAGAACGCCACAGTTTCTTTGGTTGTGATCTGATTTCAAAAACCCATTAACAAAAAATTATTCATTTTTCATGCACTACGAATAGAGCTTGTTACCAAATTTTTTCCCTCAACTTCTTCTTTTAACATTAGTAAATTCTATTTTTTAAAAGTAAAGTACAATTACTTCTAATTTAAAATTGAAGTATGTATTTTTCTCTTTATTATGGTATGTAGAAAGTGGTCATTTTTTCAATGTTTATCCAAAAAAAACGCATAAAAAGCTTCGCCCGATTTGAATTAAGTTTTAAAAAATGTCAGTGTCAGGAGTGCTTTGGATTCCAAAGGAAACGTGAAAATGACGGTTTTTGTTTAATCCGACCAAATCTGGCGAATCATTTTTTGCGTTTTTCTGATGATTATCAAGAAAAATCAACTTTTTCATTAACCTATAGTAAAGGAAAAAATCTCTACTTCAACTTTGAATTGGAAATAATCGCGTTTTATTATTAAAAATGTTAAATTTACCAATGTTGAAAAAAGAAGTTGAAGGAAAAAATTTGTCAAAAAGGTCTATTCGTAGAGCATGAAAAATAAATCATTTTTTGTTGATGGGTTTTTGAAATCGGATCACAACCAAAGAAACTGTGGCGTTCTGGAGTTTTTATCAAACAGCCTGTATAGGCACCGGCCGAAAGGAACCGGCGATCCGATTGCCGAGTCCGGTCCGAGTGTTATCGCCCCGGATAATTCAATCATCTAATTCCACGAGGACGAGTTCGCCCCTTCGTGTACGTTTTGCCCACCCATCCATCGCTATCGTCAAAATCGAGCCTTTGACGCAAGCAAAAATTAATAAAATCGCCAATTTCGGAGCACTCTACATTTCGGATCTCGAACCTTCGGATGCAACACCGCCAGATGTTTGCAGCATTGCAGCAGCACACAAATCTTCAAACAATTTGCTGTTGATTGAATAATTAATCGGATGTTGACTGTGAGCATGCGGAAGTATAATTATTATTATACAAATTACACTTGTCGGTCGACGTGAGAGAGCGTTGAATTGATTGTGAGCTTTATTGAATATATCGGTGTCGTCTGTAAATGCACAATAAATTTTACCGTAGCGCGCAAAGACAAAGTGGTTAATTTATCGCAAAATTAAACGACCGTTAAAATAATAAAACTAAAACATTTGCCATCACAATTTTCGCTTTGATTAATGTGTGTCCATAAATTCAATTAAATTCTTCATTGGGCTGCACTGTCGCGTCCAATTTTATTATTTATTTACTTTACCATTATTTATTATTATTATAATTATTATTAGTATTAGTATTTTTAGTGTACGCATTAGTTGAACGTGTTGAGGTTTTTTTGGTGATGCTGCAATTTAAAGAGTTAGCGTCACACTCGCACAACCCAACGAGAGAAGTTTTGGTATTTGGACAGATAGTAAGTAACATTGCAATCCATCTTTCCGCTAGACACTCGCCTGCTCCGGCCCGACCCGTCTTCCTTTCATTACGTATAACAGTTTTCTTGTGTAAAAAGGGCAACTGTTCATTATTGCCACTGAAAAAATGTGCATGATGCTCCCCGCCAAGAGCAACACGCGCCCTCCTTCATCCCGAATGTTCTACGAGTCCAATTATTTCGTCGAATGCAATTTCTCGCAGGGGGGTTTTCCCCGTGCACATCCGGGGGATGATGGATTCCGGCCGAGAGATATTGATGTGCATGGATGTAGGAAATGTGTGTCCGAAATTAATTTAAAAAGTATATCCTGCCGGAAATAAAGCGAAATTTATAGGCCCGAAAATATGACATTAAATTAGGAAAAACACGCGAAATATCATGACTAAGAGATCTTACGGTTTTGTTTCACGAAATCAATAAAAATTCAAGCAAATTTAATTTATTAACCTCGTCAACTGATCATCGCACTCGCATCACCATCATTGTGCACCATTAGGTTTACTGTCATTATTCACAAGTCAATTTTTCCCGTTTGCCTCGATATCGAAAACGTACGTAAATGCATACGAACGAAGCATGTTTGCCCATCTACGGAGGATTATAGTGTAGTGAAGACGCTTCGAAAGTCTCATTAGAGAAATCGCCTTTTTTTGTACGGGCCTAAGAGAATTAAAATCCCCGGTGATTCTAAAAATACGCGTATTATAACGTCAAAGCAAATTTGAAAGAGCTTTTTATATAGGATTATCAGATATCAAAGAGTTGAGAGAAATAACTCGTTCTGGAGCCTGGGTGCGAATGGCAACGGGGGAAGACGAGAATGTAAGGTTATCCATCGCTTGACGAGATGATGGGGTGAACCGATCCGTCTTCAAAGACTTCCGTTTAATTTCTGTTGAAATATTAATCGCGCGTAATTAATTAAGCGTTGTGACACGCCGTACATTATTTTGTTGGTGCATTATTTTCCATTTTGTCGCGGCGAACGATTTCCTATCATCGCCAGCTCGAATCGCAGCCGCCTCCTCTGTGTGTATATTTCGGGATTTAATAAAATTTTATTAAAATGGAACTTTAACAATACGCCAAGGGGGGCCTTAGCACCGAGCTTTTTTCTTTCATGTTACGGAAATGCTTTCCGGATTTGTTATCATCATCATGCGTTCCCTATCTGATGAAAAGACCAAGGTAAATAATATTCATTCCTGTAGTGACTCCCTATCGACAACAGCTTTCAGGCAAAAAACGGGGGGTCATATCCAGGTGGAGGGCAGCTAAAGGAAGCGTTCAAGAAAACACGAGAGAGATCCCCGCCGTTACGTTACGTTACGAGCGGTGCGGGCTATAAACATGGGAGCGTCTTCGCTTTGCGTTGCTTTATTCAAGGGGGTTACTTAAAATCGCGATCCGCGCCGCGCACCGAACGACATAAACCACGGCCGGGCCGGGCCGGGCCAGATGGGTCCGATGCCATCAAACGGACTAAACGGGCGACATTCAATCCGGAAAATGGGGGACTCGACCGAGGTGCGCTCGAAATATCTGAACCGGCCCGACGTGAGAGCCCTTCTCGTTCGACGTGCGACCGGCGCACACCGGAGCCCCGGAAATGCCGGCGCGGCTCGTCGCATTAACGGCGAACGCGACGCGACGCACTCGTCGTGACGCCGCTCTTTCAAATCTAAACGTATGTGCGATTGCAACAACGCGCGCTAACCGCATCGCCTGCAGCCGCATTCTACGTACGTAACGTGTGCATGGAATTCCGACCCACGTTCACATATTCCCAGCTGTTCCCCATCCTCGACGGCGTTGCTTTCCGCTTTTCGAATGCACCTCATAATACGATAAGAAAGGCGCATCTAGATTTAATGGTCGGAAATTCGGGACTCGCCGAAAGGGGATGAAATCGGTGTCGGCATCAGGTGCGAAAGTTTGTTTCTATCTAAATGGAACCGTAACGAGGTACATTTTCCCGCCGGTCCGTTTTTATTTATCGAACAGATCGACCGGGGGTCAGATCTGAAGGAGGCACGTCCCGTTACTTCCGTTTCCGGGCCAAAACCGACCGAATATTATTCTATGCGGTGGCGCGGCCAACCCAATCATAATCCCGATGGTCGCAAAGAATAAAGTGAATCGAGGGCACGAAACCGATCGCTGATTTACTCTCATTAAATAACGCACGACCGCCCCGAAGTCCCTCAATAATTACCGCGAGGCAAGGCGTCACGGCAGGGCGAAGTGTGAACCGAGAAAAAATGCGAGATTAACGCGAATTCAAAAGCGAAAATGTTGGTCTTGGAACGACTCTTTGGCTAATTGAGCGCCGGGCCAGGGCGCCCTTGCGAGTAAATAATCGTAACTTGAGAGTTGTCGAAGTCGAGTCACTCGTTATAATCTACCCCGTCCATCCTATCGAGAGGATTTCGTGCCGGCGGATACGAATGCAACTCATTTCCGCTGCAGACGGTGAAATTATTAATTTCGAATGAAAATTATGTGCGAAAATATATCGTTCTTTTTAGTGTTGGGCAGATATGCAAACTGATAAGTATCAAAGTACATGTTTTTGAAAGTCTGTCAAATAAACCATTAAAAATGTAGCGACTTTGTTTTTGCTTGTGCTGAGTGTTTGCTCGCTAGTTCAGCTACATATTTAATAGCCTGCAGGCCCGCGGGACCAGCGCGTCGGACTCCCTGCCGTATATACCGGCGACCGAACCGCCCCCGCAGCCCGGCGCTTTTATTAGCACGCGCGTTTCCCTGTCATGTTACCTAATAATTGATTAAAACGTACTTCTCCTTTGCTCGGTTATAAATGAAGCTCGCCAATGGAGCGTGGAGTTAGGAGTTGATGGGAGTTGTACCCCCTCCGGTGCACCGAAATCGGGTAGCCACTCTTCCGGTGAACACGGCGCGCTGCCACTTTTATTTAATAACTTTGCAAATTTTTACCAAACTAATTCGAAACACTTTATTGCACATTTCCCGCGAACCTCGCCAACACCTATTTACTGAAGTGCATAATACTTACCGTATGCACCCGGGGCGCGAGCACACCATACATATGTGTATATGGGAAATTTGATTTCAACTTTAGCGTCGATAAAAGGAATCCATTTATTTCGGCGTCGTTGGCTTCTTGGAAAGAGCGGAAACTGCGACTATAAATCACCCTTGTCTAATTTGCGCAATAAGACGACTTATTTTTAGGCTAAAATATGGCCCCAAACGGTATATAGGTATAACTCGTGCGGGGCATAACGTATCTCCGCAATGGTCTATGAAACAAATATTTTAGAAATTCTGTCCTGCAGCTCGGACAATTTAATAAAAATTCTGGTAATTGAAAAAGCACGCGACATTTAAGCTTGATATTTTTCTAAGCTTATAAGACAAATTACAATCACAAAATCAATTGCTCTTTCGGTTTATTTACGACTATTACAAGCCTTCCATAATAATACATATGACGGACCGCGATTTTCGAGAGGGCCGGGCGATCGGCGCACCGCCCTAGCGGACAAAAGCTCACTCTCGAAAGCTCTCGGCTTTACATAATCGATATAAAAGCGACTGAATTCGCTGATTTTGCAGAGAACTTGCGCCGCCATTGAGGTTCGCTTCTCCGCTAAAACGACGCGCCAAAACCACCCCAATATACATTATCATTATCATCATTATTATTTTTATCATGGTTATTATAAAACGTAGGAAAAAAATTTATTTCTATATATCTACAGATAAGTATAGGTATAATGTAAAACTTCGCTGAAAAATGTGTTCCCAGTATAAACACTGATATGATAACCCACACGCGTCACGGGACATTTTGACAATAAAGTTCATTTCTCATTTGTGAGCGCTGTAAAAACTATGTTAATGTTTACAGCATAGTCTATCTATCGTTTTATTGGTTTATGGTACTTTTACGATTTTTTTCGAGCTCGTTACTTTACATAAATATAATTTCAGTTTATGCTTTTCAACAACACGGCGACCGGTTTTCGGAACGCAGCGTGCTGCCGGCGAGACGAGAGAGAATTGTGCATACTCGGTTCGTATCGGTTCCGTTCGATCGCGATTGTTGCACGTCTAATTTACGGTTTCAATATACCGAATGGGTAATGGGTCGATCAATCAATTTTACGGAATCGTATATTGCATGGCAATTAACAGGAGGTGGAGACGCGATGTCGTGCCCTCGACATAAACCGGAACGCAAAACGATTCGCACGAATGTTTCCACGCCCGGCGTCTGCATCCGGCATCGCCGGGGAATTATCATCAACCTTTCCCTTATGGAAATTTCGAAAAGGCTCACTCATTATTATCGGAGGTGGCGACTGCGGCACCGGGGGTTGGGCCACGGCGTTATCATAAGACGATGCCGTTCGGGCAGACGGTCGCCATTTTAGGTAAAACGGGGAGTTCTCAGGACCGGCGGCGGGTGGCGGCCCGCGCCGTCGGCCCGGACGATGCCGCAATAATCGGGCCCGGCCCAATGACCGTAAAAATACGCGGAACGTTATTGTTCCATCATCGGTGCGGCGCAGGATTTCGGATGAACCACCCACCCTGGATTTGAATGGCATAAAAAGATTAAAGTGACCTCTCGCCACTCCCTCAGCGGCGTATTGGCGGCTGCATTCCGCCTCCAGTGACGTCACGATATCTGGCGACGCGACGGACTGCCCCCGGAGCTTATCAAGTGATAAGAATGCGTGATTGATAGGAAGAATGGCTCAATTAATGCCTCGGCGCGAGGTCCGGGCCGGCCGCTCGCGGTGCAGTGTGCACCGCCGCCGTGTATCGCCGCCCGCGTAAACATAAACAAGGGTGGGGGTAGCGGCGCGGCGCTTCTCCTGCCCCTGCCGTTACTTTGCCGCCGCCGACGCTGCAGGAATGCGGATGCACAAAATTGCACACGAGCCGCATGCCGCCTGCAAATCACGGAAATCAAAAACATCAATCATAAATAAAACAACCTCCGCAGCGAGCGGCGTGTACGACATAAACAACCAGTCCTCGATTTTTTCCCCCATTTCCATCCGAAAAAATACGGGGGGTATTATCCGCGCGAGTCGCGTACGAGGATATGCATGTCGAAATTCGGACGGATCAACTCTCCAATCGAATATTTTGATCTGTTTCATCTGTTTAAGCCTCCGGGTCGGAATGCGTTCTGTCGAAAAATCGCCACTAAAAAATAAGTTACGTTTATTATACGCGGTCGGGTCGGATCCGAGGGAGCGTGCGGGTTTGGTTTGTTGTTAATTTTTAATGAGATACGCAAAGGACGGCGTTAATAAATCACTTTATTAAGTATTGCCCTTTCTGTTAGGGGGATGTGGTTTCCAGGCCAGATTCATTTTACTTATGAATTTTTCATTTGTGCGTTGTAGGGGCAAAATTACGTGCCGTACCGTTTACAGCTATTGGGTTGGTAAAGTAAAGACCATCCAAATACTCGCAGCGGTGGAGTTTAGATTCAGATTTAGGATATAATCTTATACTAGATAATTGGTGTATGTATCTCGCGGGTAATAACTCGAATCAATTCGCGACCATTGCCATTTCTATCAAATTAGTTTCACATACATATGAAACCGGGCAAAGGTTCTTATGGTCGAGTTTAAAACCGCTATAAAATCAAGTAATTTCGCGCGGCTTATGCTCCTGGCACGACGGGGCGCGACTCGCCGGACCACAATTTACGTTCAAAGAACGAGGATATAAAATAAATAATTAAGCCTTATACAACGGCGATAGAGAATTAACCGAAGTTTTCTTCCCTAAACCGAAAAATCATATGACATAGACAAAACGGTAAATTGTATGGATTTATGGGGATGAACCGCCCGCGCCCCGTGAAGTGCGTATCGAGTCGAGTGAGCCGGGAATCGCTTAATTTGCTTAAAATCTATCAGGAAAAGTATCCAGATTTTGATTTAGACGACATTTAGCACGTTTAGTAAAATTTCCAACAAATGGAGAGCGTTCACCGGCACTTCAGTACTTTCCAGTGCAATATGTAAGAGGGAGAGTTTCTGAAACATTAAAAAGCACCGGAACTATTCAAGTGAATTTCCAATCTTGTGCGAGGCAGGGGAGTTGATCATTCGCACGTCATAAAACTGAGCTGTGAGAGCGGAGCACGTCATGCCAGGCCATGCAGACACGTGAACTTGATGTAAAAATGTGCGAACGGCCCATAATAAGGGCTCGTAAAACTTGTTTAATTATTGGCTCTTCGCAGGTCGCGTTATTAATTCGGGGCCGGTCGCGGTCGGTCACTCGCAACGAGCGACAAAGTAACGTGGTAGGGCGCCGGTTTGATTATCCATAAAGGTGTCGACAGGCGCGAATGTTGCGGCCCTTCGCCGGTGGGATCGAGCGACTCGGGGCCGGGCCGGAGTAATCCGGTGATTCAAGTGCAGTAAGGGTACAATCTGGGTTGATGTATATGCACCCGGCTTTATACACCGCGGAGGCTGGGCAGAGACTCGGGGAAGTGGCGAGGTGAGCTTACAGTACCACAATGATTTACGGTCTTGGTAGATATCTGCTTAATTCGTAGGCTTCTCGGGGGATTGAGAGATGGCTGCGCGTTTCACCGAGCCACGACAAATTAGCCATATCTCACTAAGAAACACACGAATTAATCGCTTTAATAAAACAGCTACGGTTTCCAGCCCTCGCAGTTCGAGCTTCCAAATCGCTTGCTTACTCTTTGAGTCGGTCAGGCATGTAAGTACATACAGCGTGTCCCACTGCCACTGACTGGAATACAGCGAAATTTAGCAAGAAGTTCAGTAGAGATTTTCTCAAAAATGCATTCGACTACTTTTGGTTGAATTGGAATTTTTGCTTCATTACCGTCGAACACCCTGTTGTAGGTTTAAATGTTTAGTCCCTCTTTTCTGGAAAAATACCCGAAGAAATCTTTGTTTATGTCCTTCAACACACATGGTCATTCATTTCGCTTCTTTATTCGAGGATTTGAATCCCGATTTTTATGACTACTTATTTATGGTTTGTAGTAGATCCAGATCCCGCAACGATATATTCCCGGAGTAAGCTCATCATTAATATAGAACCGACGGGGCGGCAGCCGGTACCTCTATAAAAATTTCGGTGATTTTACGTGATGGCCACATTACAGAAAGATATTTCTCGATGCGGTTGAAAGTTTAAATATTTGCTGTCCTCTGGGGTGACAGTTCAACGTCGGGACGATGGAAAGAGGTGAAAAATTTTAACAATGGGGAACAGTCGAGGTTGTTGTAAATTGAGTCGAAAACTCGAGAAAGAGTAAACAGAGCCTGCATGGACGAGCAAATGCCTAACCCGGCTCCATACACGTGTAACACCTCCCCATTCAGGAAACGATAGGCAGGGAGGCGAGGAGAGAGTGCCTCCTCAAGTTGAATCCCTTTCAGTATCAGCTTGTCAGGGCCCGTGATTTAGGCCTGCATTTATAGAGGCTGTTCGTTGGCAGTGCACCGGCTTGATTTATTTCAAAGGTTACTCCGGACCGAACCTGGCCCCCGAGATCCGCACTCGCCCGGTAATAATCCGAGATTTTTCCGCTCACGTACGAGTGATTGCGATTTGAAAATTTAATTCGCCGGAGCGCCACCAGAAAGGCACCGATGCCGGCATTCGCCGACGCGCCGCCGCCGTCGCCGCCGCCGCCGAATTAATAATGGACGGCCCACTCGAGCACCTAATCAAAAAATAATCGCGCCGGAACTAGCAGATTACTTAATCCGGCGGTGACTTGAGGATTACGGGATCACGGCCGCCCCCAGCCGCTCCCTCCCATCTCGGAGGCTCCGTAAATAAGCCCACGCTGTGCCGCTCCGCGTCGCGGCCCCTCGGGACCCCGTCGCACCGTCAGTCTTATAAATTCCGAAACTAATAACAAACCGGATCAAGCCGACTGGATGATGCGGCCCGAATTGAAGAAACACCGAATGCCGACTCCTCATAAATAATAATAAATTTGCGTTTCTGACTGTGCATTGTTGATGACGTCGCGGGCTGGGGCGCCGGGGATTCCGGTCGGGTGTTAATTGGATGCTGATTCCGGCACCGCCGCGGTGCGTTCATATGCACAGACAACAGAACGGAGGATGGAGGCGGCGGCTCGTTCGGTTCGGCTGCGCAATTTAAAAGTGGCCATAAAACACCGATATATATATTTTGCATCAAGTGTACGGGGATATCACGCGAGTGCCAATAACGGTGGATAATTTGCATTTTGCTGGGGCCATGGGTAATGTCCTATGAATCGTGATAAGAGTCTCGGCTCGGAACACGCTAGAGAGGGAGGCTACGGGTACGCTGGCCGCGTTTATGCCACGTTTGTACACCGTGCCCCAGAATTAGCTTGCAATATTTCCCACGATGTTTCATTAAATAAAAATAAGAAACAATGTTCATACAAACACAGGTCCCGAGGATACTTCCATATGGAACTAGAGGTCATCAAATTCGGAATTGAAACATTCCTCATTTTCAATCTGGCGAAATATGGCAGGCTAATTTTGGAACACGGCTTATAATAATACAGTCGCGCAGTCGTTGCAGCACGAGAAACGTGTACAGTTTAACTACCCTCGCTCATTTGGAAGAAACGACCTCCTCCTCCTCATTCTACTAATACCTCCTTCTGCCTTCGCGTCTTCCTTCTCATTGCCCTAACGCATTTTATTTCACTGACCGAGGATCTAGCAGGCCACTAACTTGAAATTCAAATCGTTCGTGAAATTCGCTCGACTTTTCGACCGACCGAATACGGCGCCGCCAAATTAGATATAACTGGATAAGGACCGCCCGTATCGTAAATATCCGCAATTATCCTAATTGTGTCAATTTGCCGCATTAGTCCCACCTCAGAGACGGCCGTACAATTACATGTGCAGCACGGTCCCTCGAAACAAAGGATCAGATTTTTCAGTCGACATTTTCCGGTAACGCCCTAAGCGGCTAATCGGTCCACTTGGTCTAGGAAGGAAAGCGGTAATCGTTACACGCAAAATAACATGTTGATAGGAGGAGAGAAGGTCATTATTACGGGCCAGATGCATACACCCCGCTTATTCCGAAGGCTGAATTCGCTTAATTACGTCAACGTTCGATATTATTAACAGCTTTTACCGAGTCGGGACTGCAAAAAGAACGCATTCACGCCAACTTCGCTCGTATATTACCGCCGCTGCTGCCCCCACTGCTGGTGCTGCAGTAGTTAGGGTGCAAAAAATGATGTCTCGATATCGTTGCGCGGAATGTCCACCATTATCAGACCGCATAACACAGGCAAGGCAACTCCAAACCATCCATAAACTGACGAGGTACCCGTGATGTTCATTGTGTGTATTTCTGTGGAGCAAGAAGATATTGTTCTGTGCCTCGACGCTGATGATCGCCCGCTACCTATGCTTCCTGCATTCATGCACATGATGCGGAGGACGCGTAATCTGCCTTCACGTACAATCCAGAAACATATAGACGATCGTTTACATCATTCACTCGCTGCTCAGTGTCCGAGTTTACAATTTTGAGTATAAATGGGGATAGCTCAACAAATTAAAATTAAAATTTTCTCCCTTGGCTAATTTGATGGTTTTTCTATTCACCATACACCAAATGAAAGAAATACATCAATATCTACTTAAAATTTTGCTTTTGTATTACTGTTGTAGTTAGTGCTAATAACACATATTTTTACGTTTTTACAGAAACAAACAAACGGGTCAGCAAAGCAAACTTTTTCTGATTCATTTTTTCAGGTCCGTAATTATTCGACATGTAAATTAGTGTTCGGGTATGACGAAAGTCTGTGTCTGGGTTTTATGCAATTTTGATACGTTGATGAAATTTTGATGCCGTATCCCTGTACCTAGTCCATAACACGGAAAGTTCTCCGTCTCTGAGCAGACCTCTAATGAAAATATCTGTAAGAAAAGTTATTGCGGCGGCTGTGAAGAGACCTAAATTTGAAACAACCCTAAATAATTTACTTTCGCGACTACGAGCCGCAGTCGTAAAATGATATGGTTCAATTCTTATTGTCCACGTACCCACACGTAGGTCCCAAGCCAAGCCGAGCAGGTATTGTTATCCCCCGGTAAGGTGTGTTCTTCTTCTCCTTAGTCCTTATCCTTATTACTCACCATCCCATCCCCTATTCCGGTATAAAACCATGCCTAATCCGACTTACTACAATATCTGGTAGAATTTTCGATTTTCGCAAACTTCAAAGTGGCGAAATTTTCTTATTAGTCGAGATATCGATACAAAATTCAAATTGGCTTTTTATTGTGTCATCTGGAGTAGATACATGCGTCCGGTATTGGTTCATCTGAGAAAAAAAAATGTTCGAATTTTCGAATTTTCAACTTTTTGAAAATTTCAAAGTGCTGTAACTTTTTTATTTGTTGAGATATCGACGGCAAATTTAAATTGGATTCTAATTGAGTCATCTGAAGTGAGAAAATGCGTCTAATATTGCCGTACCGTTGAAAATAGAGTAAAATTTTCAAACGGCCATAACTTCGTTATTAGTGGAGCTATCGAGTCGCACGACCCGGGAATCGCTTAGTTAGCTCAAAATCTATCGGGAAAAGTGTCTGGATTTCGATTTGGACGACATTTAGTGATTTTTGATTTTTTCGAAAATCCATCACTTTGGGTACAAATTTTGCTCGAAATTTTCAATCGACCATAACTTTCGAACCGAAGCTCCGATCGGGATGGGCGGCCGCGCATTCGAAAGAGCGTCAAAAAATCTACGAAATGCTTCTAGAGCGCATCGGAAAAAGGTAATTTTTCATGTGAATTATGGCCTCCGAAAAATCACCAAATCATCGGTCTCGTAAAATTGAAACCGGTCTAACTTTTGAACCGATCGAGATATCGATTTGGGCGACCCGGCAATCGAAAGAGAATCGAAAAATCTATCGAAAACAGTATGGACATGTGCAAAAAGCTTCCTAATTGACCGAGAATCGTGCTTTTAAAATTTTTGACATGAAATTTTTACGAAAATTTTAACGATTTTCACAAACTTCAAAGTAGCGAAACTTTCTTATTAGTCGAGATATCGATAAAAAATTCAAATTGGCTTCTTATTGTGTCATTTGGAGTAGATACATGCGTCCGGTATTGGTTCATCTGAGAAAAAAAAAATGTTCGAATTTTCGAATTTTCAACTTTTTGAAAATTTCAAAGTGCTGTAACTTCTTTATTTGTTGAGATATCGACGGCAAATTTAAATTGGGTTCTAATTGAGTCATCTGAAGTGAGAAAATGCGTCTAATTGTGCCGTATCGTTGAAAATAGAGTAAAATTTTCAAACGGCCATAACTTCGTTATTAGTGGAGCTATCGAGTCGCACGACCCGGGAATCGCTTAGTTAGCTCAAAATCTATCGGGAAAAGTGTCTGGATTTCGATTTGGACGACATTTAGTGATTTTTGATTTTTTCGAAAATCCATCACTTTGGGTACAAATTTTGCTCGAAATTTTCAATCGACCATAACTTTCGAACCGAAGCTCCGATCGGGATGGGCGGCCGCGCATTCGAAAGAGCGTCAAAAAATCTACGAAATGCTTCTAGAGCGCATCGGAAAAAGGTAATTTTTCATGTGAATTATGGCCTCCGAAAAATCACCAAATCATCGGTCTCGTAAAATTGAAACCGGTCTAACTTTTGAACCGATCGAGATATCGATTTGGGCGACCCGGCAATCGAAAGAGAATCGAAAAATCTATCGAAAACAGTATGGACATGTGCAAAAAGCTTCCTAATTGACCGAGAATCGTGCTTTTAAAATTTTTGACATGAAATTTTTACGAAAATTTTAACGATTTTCACAAACTTCAAAGTAGCGAAACTTTCTTATTAGTCGAGATATCGATAAAAAATTCAAATTGGCTTCTTATTGTGTCATTTGGAGTAGATACATGCGTCCGGTATTGGTTCATCTGAGAAAAAAAAAATGTTCGAATTTTCGAATTTTCAACTTTTTGAAAATTTCAAAGTGCTGTAACTTCTTTATTTGTTGAGATATCGACGGCAAATTTAAATTGGGTTCTAATTGAGTCATCTGAAGTGAGAAAATGCGTCTAATTGTGCCGTATCGTTGAAAATAGAGTAAAATTTTCAAACGGCCATAACTTCGTTATTAGTAGAGCTACAAATTAGGGAACATCCCCAAACATGGGGTGAAATGGGCATTTTCACGGTTTTAATTTTTTTTAAGGACTTCCCGAATTTGTAGCGACATGCCCTTCACCACACTATCGCAGACGGATACAAAGAGTGCAGGGAAAAATCCACATCGTGCTACAAATTAGGGAACATTCCAAACAAGGGGTGAAATGGGCATATTCACGGTTTTCATTTTTTTTGAAGGACTTCCCGAATTTGTAGCGACATGGCCTTCACCACACTATCGCAGAATTTGTGGTAGAGCGTTGTACACGTTATTACTGGGCACCTTCTATGGGGAGCTTCAAGGACCGCGCTACGCGCTATAATTCGTCCCGACGAGGACTGAGTCAGGTGCAGCTGCTGAGTACAATACCAGGCTTTGTCCGACACCGCCCTATAGCCATTCAAAACAGCCTCAAAGTGGGAATCGTTGCTCGCTATTTTAGCTGACAAAACCGTCCGCCGATATATCAACGATGTCTTATTTTTAAAACCGTTTTACGACCCGCCTGACAGCGAAATTTATTCTAATTGGTTGTAGGGTTACCGCCGAGAAAAAACGACGCTCCAGTGCGGAATTAATCAGGACCGCCCGCATTTCCAGTGTAGCCCTGCAATCATTTGTTGCGTGTTCTTATGTATGAATTTCATTTTTCGTCCCTACACACGTACATATACATGTCCAGCATCAATATGATTAGAGTCCGGAACCGAATATCGGGATATAACCGAAGAACAACAACATACTTACTGTTTGTGTCGAACTCACCTGGCCCCTGGATGCTCGTGTATAAAAGAGAGCGTGCAGGATTTGATTTAATCTACTTAATTAAACAGTCTCTTTTGATTACCCTTCTCCGCAAATTAAAAATAAAAATTTAAACACGTACACGATTAAATTGGTGAGGCGTGTTGGGAGGTGTTCCAGAATCTGGATAGGCGAGACGAGCAATATTCTCCTTTTGATGCACATCCGGGTTTCGGAGTAGTGTCGTTAAGTTGTGCATGCGGAATTTAGCACGCTTATAATGCGCAAAAGAAGATTAATTAGTTTAGAGGTTCGGCCCCCATGTCAAAGTGTCTGCAGCATTTTTCCAGCAATATCACTACTTTGGCGTGAATACATAGAAATTTATTCCGGGTCGAATGGTCCACCAGATAAACTTGCAAATTGACTAATTAGATGGCAAATAAAGCAAACTAGAAGGAAAACGAAAGAGACGATTACGTTCCCCTCGGCAATAAAAACATTGAAAAGGTTCGATAACACTTCCTCCCCCTCCCTCATTTTTAGAACAAAGACGTTTACAAACACGATTGACATTAATATTCCGACCGAACCTCCATTTCGAGTCCGTCCCTCCGATATAAAAAATCATTATAATGTGCATTTCGAGCAAAAATAAAGATAAAACAAGACCCATTGTGACAAAAAAGCTACACCCATAAAAACAAATGACTCATTCGGCAACATTACAACACTAAATAACCCCCCGATGGAAACTCATAATGCCGGCCGGCTCTTTCGCCCTTGTCATTCACGGTACGGTCTTAATGGGTGCCGTCATAATTGTTGCCCCTTGCCTTGTCTTCAGCCGCGGCCGCTGCCGCCGCCTCGCCTTGTGCTAATCCCTTTGGGATTTAATACATACTTGTGACCGGGCCCTTGTACGCCAGAGATCCTCCTATGCGACCCCTGACACACTTCAATCCCACAGCTCCTGCCAGCCGTTCGTTCGTATATACGGTACGCGAGTGGGCTCTCCTCATATGTTACGACATTTTCGCAGGAAGCACTTCGAAATCGCATCGATACGGCAGCAAAGTAATTCCGCGCATAAACAAACGTCAGAAAATTTACAAATGGTCCCATTTGGATGCGAAGCGATGTTGCCCGCGCATCTCCGAGCCTCGCCGTTGTTTCACCAGTCGAATACGATATAATGTATCGACTCCTTACTTATTTCCTGCGCCAGACAGAAGCAGCAGACACGAACAAACATAAACCTATGTATGGATGCACACATGTGCTCGCATTATATGTGCATATGACCTGATGCACGCTGCAGAGGCAGAAGCGGAGGCAAAACCCGCCAACATTCCAACAATACTCGCTTTAATTAAAAGCGATTCGAACTGATTGAGTTACATAGACGAAATTATTGTTTATTTACGCGAGGACCATGCAAATGAAATGAATATGAATACATAACGTTTGTTCTGTCCACGTAATTACTATAAATAAAGTCGGAATAATTTAATTACCGCCGGTAATATGTACGCAATTTCCACTTTGTTGGTAATGGAAGGTTTAATAGCCTACCGGTTGGTGCTCATGCGTTTATTTCGTAATTAAAACATTACCGCCGGCGCTTTGAATCGGACACAAATTAATTTTCGATATAAATCCACACTTTGAGTGTGCTCGCAATTATAGTCGGATTATATGAGTTTATGCATACTTCAGTTCCGGTGATGTCGAATTTATTTATCTAAATTATTGTAGTCACGGATAAAAACAAGAGCGTCGTATCTGCTAAATAAATTTCTGCAATTCTAAAACAGTAATCGAAATTCAGGACGCAAACGTTCCCAATTCTAAGAATGAATGAAGGAACATCTCCTAATTACATTAACCCCGCGCTACATACCAGACAATACAAAAGAGAGGAGTGGAAAAAATGTTATGGAACGGAGCGAAAAACTACCCTCCCCAAATAAAATTCTACTTTCTCCGATAATTCTATTAAGTCCTCGAATTTTCGCCACATCCTTCCTCTCGGAGAGCCCTGCATACTTTAATGCATTTGCCCCGCAACGACCGTGGCAAATTTAATCAGTAATTTGCGGAACATTTCGTAAATTGCACCTCACCCCCCTGCGTTATTCTTTTTTCCGTGTGCCGGGATAATAATGTGTATGCATAATATTGATTCGGTCCGACTCTTGAATGCGAATAGCTGCGACTAAATAATTAGGGCGTCGCATAAGCACCGACTTTTATTATTCAAACGAATTTCACCGAGTCGATGCATATTCATGGCATTAAGACGGCCAAGGAAACAAGACCTCCTATCGGAGACATCGCACCTACCCTAAACCTTACTGCCGTAATACCGACCTTATACCAGCTATACTTACGTTCTTATGTATATGTGCACCCTTATACATTGTTTCGCATATCGGTTTTCTATAATTCGATTTGAATATCGGCAGGCGACATCGACCGCGATATGGATATCGCCGTAAATGACCCTTTCCCCACACAGGTACGTGCCTACGCCATTTTAAATGCAAACAGGGAAAATCCACCCTCAAAGTAATTAAGTGCGGTGCATCCGGAAAAGACAACACGGAATTAATTCGACGCAGTAATTAAGGTCCTCCAATAAAATTGCTAATTGGAATAATATTAACCACACGACGATCTTGCTGTACCTCATGGCGGTGATCGTACACGTACTTACACGTCTTATTTACTCGATCCGTTCACGGACTGTTTTATTTATACGAGTCCTCATTGTTGGTTTTCGTGCAATCACTGTCGTGATTTGTTTGGTTGTTTTCGAAGTCTGTGCGAACATAAATCACGTAATTACGAGGTGATTAATTTACATCTTGTAAGTATAGGCGTCGACTAACAAAGACATGCCATAATTACTCGGTTAATAGCTGTACGGCGAGTTTACACAGTAATTTGGGGCGATTATGAGTCGCTATAACCGGTGACTCCACATATCGTGAATGTACGGATACGTGACTTCGGAATATCAGAAGCCCAAATGTGACATTTTAAAGTGAACTTATCCTAATCGCGTTGTCGCCGATAAATTCGCGAGGTCGTCCAATTATTCGGGGGTGTGTATACCATAATGTAAACAATTTAAGTGGTTTCACAGTTTGTTGCCCGGGAGACACGGAATTTTGATTGATCAAGTGATTAATCACGGAACCCCTACTCTTGTTCTTCCCTCACAGCGATTTGGTCATTTATCTAATGGCCTTTTAGAGGAGATACTTAAATTTGCAACATTTCCGCGTTGCAACATTTCAATATCTTCATTAATAATAGGCTCCAGTCAAAACAATTTCGTTATGGAACCATTAATTCAAAGTCAATCTGTTTTGTTCTTGACGGTTTAATTCAATTTTCCCATTTCAGTGTAGCTCAATGAGTCGGCTTTTTACGGAACGACGACGACGGCGACGACGGTGCACATTATTTGTTCAGCCAGTTCACCCTCAGAACTCTTCCATTATTTTATTCATTCATTTTCTAATTATACGGTTCTTTCTCTTATGGCCGTCGTGGCGTCAAGTCAAGTCAACTCTGACATCAATTAAGCCGTCCAAGAATAACGGCCGCTGCGTGACGATAGAAAGCGTTTTAATATTCGGCGACAAACGACTCGAAATGAATATAAGACGAGGATTGGTCTGATTTCCAGCAGCCAAAGAGATTTCAAATAAATTTAAACGGTTCATTCAATATTGACAGGGTATTAAGCATCATCGAAATACTCATCATTCCTCTTTTGAAACAAAAACTGGGGTTGGGAGAGAGAGAGGGGGAGAAACTCGGAAATCTCGATTAATAACGATATATTATTGAATCATAACAAAAAAAAATATTTGTTCGTTTCGTTTTTAAACTGTCGGTAATTTGTGGGGATCGGCTTTAGACGTCGCGAAGCGGATCGTTATCGGGCTTTTGACAAATAGACCACTCTAAAAAGAATACTGGCAGTTCTGCCTTTCCGGCTTCGTGCATAGTGTATCGATTCGGCTTTCATTCGGTTTGCCTCACAGAACATTTCAATCTTGTCTCTTTTACCGATCCGGGTACACGTGCGGCGTTACATCTCGCGACTTCGCTCTCGCCAAATCAGAAACAAAGATTCACTCACCCCCCGAAATCCTTAAACTAATCGTACCCTCCTATTCATGCCAACCCCGAAATGACTTCACCGCGCATAAGCCCTTGTCTATGCGCGACGAGAATGACTCGAGCCGGAAGGAAAGGAACCGAAGCCCCTGCAGCTTGGTGCATAAAGTGCTTGTATATTTTTACAAGTTACGGGTAACGTCGTAACGGCGCTCGCATTTTTCCGGGAGCGCGATTTAATTATCCAGCGCCTGAGCCTTGACTCCCCAGCGGATAATTTTCCATCCTCGCTAGAATAGTCAAGTTCGCCGAGCTTCAATATTATTTTTTCCGCTTTCTCATAAATATTTGGAATCATCGGTTTGCCATGAACTAAAGTGAAGTAAAGTGGAGCGAAGTTTCCACAAGATTAAGAAGTGAATTATTGATGGATATATTCCCGCAAGAAAGTTAAACACTTCAAGTCGGGGGTGCAGTCGCGGTTGGAACTTCTTTTTGTTCCAGAAATAAACGGGATAATTACTGAAAACTATAATTCATCACCAGGATTCGATATAGGCATGGCGGCGCGAGTGGAGGGCGGAAATTTCCAAAACGTCATTATTACTCAAAAACCGGCCACGGAATCAGTTTATTTCTCTCGTCCCTGCTGCAAATGAAAAGTAAAAGTCATTTATATGAAAATTCCCAAGTTTAAAGCTAAATAAATTTAGTATAACACGAAAAGGCGAAAATTACTTCCGTAATTGGAAAAGTCTTTAACTAGAAATGCGGTGGCCCGGTTAGTTGCAACCTTCGATATTTTTATCTACCAACGATTTCCCACCATTTAACAGTCCATCTCGTTATGGCCGCTGATGATTAAATGTCACCTTTACTCAACGGGAGACGAACGGATTCAAATGGGATACAGTTGCGTCGGTTTACTGTGCAATACAAGCGGACACCTTAGAATACTGGTTTTGGTTTAGTCAAACGCAAGTCGGGAGAAAGAGCGAGAGAGTTTCTGTTGAATTGCAGAAAGGCAAGTGGCGAAAATTCGCCAGGAGAGGTGTCCATTAGGTGGGGCGGTGCGCGAACTTGATCTATGAGAGAGGAGATACACATACACCGTACACTCGCTGTATAAGGTAATGCAATTTCGGTCGGGTAAAGCAGTCCCGCGGATGGTGTATAGTATACACGGAAAGAAAGTTGACGTGAAGTGCTCGGAACGGAGGAGCTAGGTAATAATATATTTATAACGGAAGTTCCGTCAGAGAAAGGGAATTTCGAAGCGACTCCGCCACATGGTGCGCGCCGATATCATATTCATATCAGCCGGAGGAAATACTTAACGATAAACATCACTCAATGGTGACAGATAGTTTTCCCGCGTTCTTTTTACAAAAGTACTTACCGTATTCGCTTTGTGCCCGTTCCTCATCTCATATTGCTTTTATGTGTTCCCATCAATTCTGACAGTTTTTTAACAATCTTTTACTCTGCAACCGGCACATCTATTGTTTAATTCCGACCCCCGCCACCCCCGTTGGGGAGCACACCGCGCGCTACATATTAAAATTGATTCCGGCGTGTACATAAATCCCCAAAGTGGGGCGCAATTTTAATCAGAATAATTAAAATATGTAACGCTATCTTGACGGCCCCGTTTCAGCCTCCGGATTCCGCTTCCTCATCCCTATCCCCATCCCCATCCCCGTGCCGCGTGTAAGTATACGTATAGTAGTGATGCGACGCGGCATCATAGCGTCTTGAATAAGCCGCTAATAGCGTTAAGATTTTTCATTTAGATAAAAGCCTATTTTATGTGTTGTTTGAGATTATATTATATTTAGTTTGGTGGTAATTAGTTTGCCGTAATGCTATTTTAATTTTCCAAGACGTTGGGTTTGGCCTCTGCGCCGCGCCACTGTGCTAATTAAATTTGAATAACTTCCCATCAAGCTCAACCGCTGCATCAGCCATCGGGAACACCATGGCACATCCGTGTGAAATTATTAAACGGACACGATCCACGGAGAGGCTCGGCCTAGGTTTTTCGATCTTCGCGCATCGTTCGTTCTCTCGGAACTTGAAAGTCGGAAGGTGAGTATACTGCCGTCGGAACGACACCCATGCCGGCTATTTTTCTTGATGTATCAGCCGAGATACGCTTCTTTGGTCTCAAATATTTCAGATGTTTTATATAAACCGCAAAATATTCTATACGGTGCGATATATGTGTATTATGTGGCCCCGGTGTGAATAATATTATGTCGCGGGTGGATATAGATAAGTCGATTGAAATTGCACAACCCCCTGCCACCCCCCACCGCCCAGGAAGATTCTTCAAACGGTGGCCCGGTTTCAATTAAAAATCCGAGCGCTTTTAATTATGTCGTCTAGCGAAGCACAAAACGTCTGGGGCATGCGCCCGGCTTATCCCAAGTGGATGGTGTAGTGGCCTAGGCTGGCCCTACATGGGTTGTTGAATACAGGCACTACATTGTTATTATTATTTTAAATTAAGAAGTTTACTTCACTTGTTTAAGGTTTATTAATAAGTACTGCATGGTAGCAGTCGTAATGCACACGTTACATTTCAGTATTCAGTATTCGAGTCAGGGACCTGAGCAGTAGAGAAGAGTAGTCAATCAAATATATTGTAATGAGCCTGGTCAGTCCTAAAACTAGACTTAAATAGACTAAAGTTAAGAAGGGGTACATTAGCCATAATTATGGAAAGTACGAAGTGCAATTATTATTGAAAAATAAGAAGGAACATCTACATGATGTTACACCTCCCCGCCTGTGAAAAGAGTTTACATAATTTTGAATTTATGAGAAATTTTGGAAACTCGAGAAATAAAATACTATACAAAAGATGAGATGTTACAGTTCGTAAAAATTAAGAATTCAGGATCTACAAGAGAAAACAATTGAATAATTTCATTAAATTTGAGATCAATTGAGGAAAAACAAGTGCATTAAAAACCATATGTAAAACACAAATATAAAACGATAAAAACGATTAAATACGATTGCTTGAAATTAAGATTAACATTAAATTAACGATTAAAATTCATTTCAGGTTAGACATTTTTAATATGTTGCCTGATATTATTATTTCGTGGGGATTCTTAAAATTAATTGTCTTTCGGGTTCGCGATCACACTTTTAATTTTCACATCTTTGATTGTCCTTGTTCATCACACACTTTGCACATTTCACACACGTCGACTTGTGGAAACATCGTGAAAGCTTCAGTTTTTCTTTACCGGTGCATGGATTAGGAAGTCGAAAGACGGAGGTATGACTGTACCTCCCCCTCCCCCATCAGGAAGTCGAACCCACGACTTGGAATTTGGTAGCGAACCTCCAATTGTCTGTCGAACTGCATCTGATTCTTTCTCCATCCGGCCTATATCGAAAAACTTTCCATATCTGGGACTCTTATTACCAATAAACTCTGGTGCTGTTGCATGGAGTTGGTGGTGTAAATTAGCCAAACTTGATAGGGTGTAGAGTGTAAAAAGATTCGTGAACTCGCGAAATGAAACGATTTTCACACAGCTTCTTTATCTGCGTTAATCATTTCCAACATCAAACAAAATCGTTCAGCATAAAACTTAAAAAACCATATCTCAGAGAAAAAAAAAATAGTAAAACGCTGTATTTCTTTATCATTCCTTATTTTTTTTTTTTTTTAATTAGTTAATCATAGAAATGTTTAATTCGATTTGCATGAACTTGTAATTTTCTTCTTCCTGTTTGGATCGTATAGTTTACTGGAGAATCTTTAGAAATTATTGTATATGGACCTAACCATTTCGGTTCTAATTTTGCACTACGCCCTCGCCTTGTTGGGGCTTCATCGTGTAATAATACTTTATCGCCTAAATTAAATTCTTGAATGTTAGCGTCTTTGTCGTATTGTTGTTTGGAAACTTCTTTCTTTTTCAAAATTTTATCGCGAGCGACTTCATGTGAGAATTGCATTTTGTATTTTAATTCATTGATATAATCATCGTAATTATAATTCAAAGATGGTGGTTGAGTAAGTGAAGAAGGAAGTTGAGCTTTTCTGCCAAAAACTAATTCGAAAGGAGTAAATGTTGTCGTTGAATGAGGTGTTGTGTTGTAATTAAAAATAGCTTTAGGAACATACGTATCCCAATCGGCTTGATCATGGTCTACAAAATGACGAAGATATTCTGCGAGAGTTCTATGTGAGCGTTCTAGAGCACCATTTGATTCAGGGTGATAGCTGGTACAATTAATTTTTTTGATTTTCAATAGTTTGCATACATTTGTGAATAATTCACTCATGAAGTTAGATCCTTGATCAGTTAATATGGAAGATGGAATACCGTGAATACAAATAATATGATCAATTAAAACTTTAGCAACAGTTATTGCTTCTTGATTTGGTACAGGAATTGCTTGAGAATATTTAGTTAAGTCGTCTTGAAATGTTACAATATATTTATTACCCGATTCCGATACTGTGAGTGGACCTACAACGTCAATAAACATTTTTTCAAAAGGGAATCGCGAAGTTGTGGTAATTTCCAAAGGCATTTTAGTTCTACGACAGAGTAATTTATTTTTTTGGCAACTTTCACACTTTTTAATATAAGAATCTATATCTTTCTTCATTTTTTTCCAATAATATTTTGATTTAATCCGCTTATAAGTACGGTTTACACCTTGATGACCTCCAATTACAGTGTCATGATATTCCTTAATTATTTCGACTTTGTCTTCATCACTTAATTTATTTTCTACATTATGATCATGAAAGAGAATTTTTATGTCGGTATCTTTGAATAGAAATCGAACCATCATTCGGATTTGTTCCATTTTCAATTTCGATTTTACTTGTGAATTAAATATTGATACTGTTTTGAGATCTTGATTTGTGCATAAAGTTTTGAATTCCTTTAAATAGTTCCAAATATTTTCATAGTTGATGTTATCCAAATTATTTTCTGTGGTTATAAAAAGAAACAGTTTTTGATTATCTTTCTCCAGTTCTAATTTATCATTCATTGTCAAATCAGGATATTGTTTCAAAGTTTCCGTTATATTAAATTTTTCGTCTAGTTCTTTTAAATTAGTGTTTTGAAAATCCGTATATTTCGAAATGAAACTTAATAAGGTATTATTTACGTTTAATACTGGTTGATCGATATCTTTGACATTATTATTAATTGTTATTTTATTTTTCTGATGTTCAATAAACTCGGAATAAGTGGTTACTGTGGAAGTAGAAATTTCGTAAATTCGGCTTAAGGCATCTGCGTTCGTGTTCAATTTTCCTTTTTTATAAACTACATTATAGTCATATTCTTCTAATTTTAATCGCATATTAGTTAAACGAGTTCCGGGATCTTTAATATTGAAAACATGAACTAACGGTTTATGATCTGAGACAATTGTGAATTTTTTTCCATACAAATAAGGTCTAAAATATCTTGTAGCCCAAACGATTGCAAGAAGTTCGCGTTCTGTTGTGGAGTAATTTTTCTCTGCATTTTTGAGTGGTCGAGAATAGGACTGTGCGAAATAATCGATTAATCAAAAAAAAATCGATTAATCGATTTATCATCCTGTTGATCATGAGCTCAAAAATAATCGATTAATCAAAAACCTGATTAATCGATTAATCAAAAAATCGACTAATCAAATAACCGATTAATCGATTACCCAAATGATCGATTAATGAAATAATCGCACTTTCTCTGCATCTGCTGTATTCCATAGCATCCAGATAGAGATGTGGCGCCGGAAGACATAAAACTTGTGCACATATTCTTATGGAATGGTTATTCGATTAATCGATTACTTGATTAATCGATTATTTGATTAATCGATTGGCCGATTTTTTCATTAATCGATTCATCGGAATAATCGATTATTTTCAGACAATCAATAATCGATTATGAAATCCAATAATCGCGCAGGCCTAGTCGAGAAGAAAAAGCAATAGGTAAATCTTTACCAATAGGTCCTTGTGATAAAACAGCGCCTAAGGCATTATTACTTGCGTCAGTGGTTAGAACAAATTCTTTCGTGAAATCAGGGTATTGAAGAATTGGTGGTTTTGTAATTTTACTTTTTAAAATTTGGAACGCCATTTCACATTCATGAGTCCACTTAAAATCGATATCTTTTTTCAAAAGATTTGTTAATGGTAAGGCAATTTTCGCAAAATTTTCAATATGTCTTCGATAGTAACCAATCAGGCCTAGAAAACTTCTGACATGTTTCACTTTTTTAGGAGTGGGAAACTCGTTAATAGATTTAACATTATCGGGATTGGGTTTGATTCCATTATCTGTAATTAAGTGACCTAAGTAACACACTTCTTTTCTTAAAAAGTTACATTTTCCTGGTTGTAATTTTAAATTGTGTTTTCTAAATCTAGTCAAAATTTCAATGAGTTTTTTGTTATGTTCTGATAAATTGCTAGCATAAATTACGAGATCATCGATATACATGAAACAACGAATACCTTGAATTCCTGTTAAAACTGAGTCCATTAATTTTTGGAAAGTTAGAGGAGCACCTTTCAAACCAAAGGGCATTCGGTTAAAATGAAAATGGCCATAAGGAGTAGAAAATGCGGTTTTTTCCTTATCATTTCTGTCCATTTGAATTTGGTGGAAACCACTAGCTAAATCGAGTGTCGTAAAATAAGATGACTTCCCTAATTGGTCCAGAATGTCTGTGATATTTGGAAGAGGATAAACTGTGTCCATTGTGATATTATTCAATTTTCGAAAATCTACTACAACTCTAAATCGTTTTTCGCCAGTTTCGTCAGGTTTTTTCGGAACAACTAATAGTGGTGCATTAAATGGACTTGAGCTAGGTTCAATAATACCATCGCGAAGCATTTTTTCGGTTTCTTTTCTAATCAAATCTTTTTGTGCGTGAGGTAAACGATATGGTCTAATATTTGTAGGGGCACTTCCAGGAATAAGAGGAATTTTGTGATGCAATGTTTCGGTATGCGTTAATTTGTCATTCGGTAAAAGAAAAAGATCAGAGAAATCGTGGATTACATCGCAAATACTATTTTTCTCTTCTGAGTTTAAATGTTCAAGGTGTAGCATATTAATAATTTCGTCATATCTTTCAACAAGGTTTGTATTATTTTTCGGAATTTCTGAATTTAGATTCAAAATTTGACTTGAGGAATATTTTTCCAAATTAATTGGTGGTAATGATAAAGTAATTGTTTGTTCTGAGGTATTCACAATTGAAACTGTGGCTGTATTATTACTACTAATAGTTAAACATGATCCCAATAAAACATTTGGAGCTAAGGATCTTCCTATACACATACCTTCACCTGATTGAAAATTTGTTTTTACTTTTGTTATTAATTCGGATCGAGCTGGAATTGTAACAATATTATATTTTGATGAGTGTAATTTATATATGAAATCATTCACTTTTAATTGACCAGTTGTATAATCCAATAAGGCTTTTGATTTATGAAGAAAATCTCTACCAAGAATACCATCGTTTTTAATCGCAAAATCGTTAGGAACAACGTGGAAAGGAAATTCAATCGTGTCATTTTGCATTATTTTCAAGTTGCAAATTCCTAAAGTGAAAACTGGAGTATTACTAATGCCTTTTAATTCTGTAATTACCGTATGATCTATGACATTTTCGTTTTTAATTTTACCAATTTTAATTAATGAGATATCGGCACCTGTATCAACAATTAGATTAGCATACGTGTATTTGTCAATATCATCAATATCTCCAAATTTCATAGTTATAATCTCAAGACTATTTTCAACCGTATTTAAAAGAATGCTACTATTTTTAGCTATGTTATCAACTGCAGATTTATTTTGAACATTTCTATTTCGTACATTGGAATCATTAAAAATTGGTGTATGATTTGTAGATTGCGGTAATTTGTTTGGTTTAGAACGGTTAGAATCGCATATCGCAAAATTATCATTAAGAGAATTTCTATTATCATTAGGATAAGTATTATTTGGTTCATTATGATAAGTATTATTAGGTTCATTATGATAACAATTTGGACTTTCATTATTTATCATTGGAATTCTTTGAGGAATTTTTGAATTTCTCTTTAAATTTTCGTCAAAATTTCGTTTAACACTATAATGGTTGTTATTTTGGAACACAATATCGTTATTTCCGTTATTTTCATTAGAAACAATTTGGATATTTTGAAATTCATTATTGTTAAAATTTTCATAAGGCTCATAATTACGATTATCGTTATAATTATTTCTGTTATGTTGAGTATTATTTGCATCAAATTTACATTCAAAAGTTATATGATCGTTTCCATTGCTATTTTCACACAATAAGTCGTTTTCAGTATTAAATTGTTCGTCTTTATAAAAATTATTTTCAACAATTCGACAAAAATCAATCGCTTCCTGTAATGTGGGAATATTTCGGCAACTGAGAGCAATCCTTATCTTTTCATTTAATAAGCCACGTCTATAACAATCTATTATGAATTTCTCATTAGCTCCCCGAACAATCACATGGTTATTTACGTTTATATTTGAATCATTATTAATAGAATCTGTATAAAAATCATTAATTCTTCTCCCATATTCGAGAACATTTTCGTCAGGCTCTTGCCTTAAACGACTCAAAGCAACTTGCCAATCAAACTTATTCACATTACATAATTCATTTAAATTTTTCTTTAATTCCAGAAAATTACCAATTTGTTCATTTTTAATGAAGTTCAAAGCACGACCCTTTATTTTACTAGTCTTAACTAATCGAATAAATATTTCTTTTGCATTTTCATGAACTAATTCTAAGAGATTTTCACATTGGAAAATGAAAGTATTTAATTCTGACGGATTTCCATCAAAATCTTTGATCAAGCTTATGAAAGAAAGCAAATCTTTAATTTCCGAACTCATGATTAGTATAAAAGATTACGCTATGTTTAAAAAATTTAAAGAAAATAATATAAAAATACATATTCAAAATACCGAATTAAATTTAAAATGGTTTTGTAAGCTGTATCTTCCCGAAAATTGTAAAATATTAAAAATGATCAACTTACAGTTTTGGCTGTGGAGAATTTCGAGCTCGGGCGTTTCGGATTGCGGCATCGCTGTCACCAAAATATGTAGTGGCCTAGGCTGGCCCTACATGGGTTGTTGAATACAGGCACTACATTGTTATTATTATTTTAAATTAAGAAGTTTACTTCACTTGTTTAAGGTTTATTAATAAGTACTGCATGGTAGCAGTCGTAATGCACACGTTACATTTCAGTATTCAGTATTCGAGTCAGGGACCTGAGCAGTAGAGAAGAGTAGTCAATCAAATATATTGTAATGAGCCTGGTCAGTCCTAAAACTAGACTTAAATAGACTAAAGTTAAGAAGGGGTACATTAGCCATAATTATGGAAAGTACGAAGTGCAATTATTATTGAAAAATAAGAAGGAACATCTACATGATGTTACAATGGGACGAGGGTGGGTGCAGCTAGGGCGGGCGGATGGATTTAGTTCACATCACCTGAGGTGAAATAAAGACGCTAACAAGTCGGAACGGGGGACGGGTTCGTGTATATCCGTGAAATATTCACGAGGATGAGCGTTTTGTAAAGAATCTCTAATTAGGAAATTTCCCGTTCAAACAATGCCCCGACAAAGTTGTCGGTCTTGAAGCGCATAAACTGCATGCTGCAAACTTTTAACATGTATACCGGCCCGGACTAACAGACTTGAAGAATATATTAACGCCAAACCTAAAGTAAAATTGAACTCTCTCCGTTTTTACCCTTATTAAATTAGGCTTGGTTCGCTCATCACCCTCTGTTCTTTTCCTTTTCTTCCACTCCTCTCCTCCCGCCTCCGCCTCAGCCCCTGTATAATATAACTTTCACTAAACTTTCCTAATAATGATTAACATAAATATTCACGGTGCAAATCGAAAAGACAATGCGGTAATAATTTCAAACTTAAAATTGCCCACCCTCTCCGCAAAGCATAATATTTTCGTTTATGCAATCAATTACAGCAATAAAACTGTAATTCCGACTAATTTGAAAAAAACTTCAAAGGGGGGACGCGGAGATGATGCAAATAAATAAGCGACAAACCGGGCGGATCTCAGAGGGTCGGGGAAGTCGAACGACCCGCGAAAGTTACCGCGCTCCAATTCATGTTTTCGACCAACTAATAAGCATCCTTCTGATATCGTCACGGGCACACAATCGCCCAGTAAACGTGTCCGTTGACGTTGAATCTCAACCCTCCTCTTGTGAGCCCACCCGGCCGCTCTTCGCCACCGGCGTCGCAACCCTCGCGAATTACGCCAAGAAATTAAAATGTATCGCACGACCCGGAATGAGGCTTGCTTATTCCTCACTTAAATGAGTTCCCTTTCCGGCGTGCCGCTGCCCCGTACTATTATCAGGGAGGAATGCGCCAGAACAAAGACCGCGTTTGATAAGAATATGGTTTACGGCATAATACGCCGCTGAATGTCTAGTTTGTCTTTCGAGCACAATGGGAGTAAAGCAGATAAAACTTAATGAACCGGTTCGCAAATGAGAACAATTATTATTTTGCGGCGGCTATACGATTGCCGTAGAGCGGCGGGTCTTATTATATGACCCGGGGAGTGAATTCCGAAACTCGACAGGGCATTTTTGGCAAATTGATTTAACCGCCACTTAGTTTCCGGCCTCCGTCTCGCTCACTCACCCTCTGCAGAAAGGGCGACCCGGTAAAAAGCCGACACAATCGGGCACCGAAATTGGGATATTAACATATTAGGCATGGAGTAATTACGGAATGTCACAACTCGCAATATGCGGACTAAAAGCGTCCCGTCGCGGTGGAAAGGGTCCCGGCTCTCTGTTCATGTTCGGTTCTGTTTTGGTATCAAATCGAATTAAGCTCGACAACCTTCTTGATGTATTATTTACCCCGCGCTGCATTAGGTGGTAATAATAAACGCGGGTAGATCGGCGCGCGGAAATTTCCTTTTGAATTAATAAACCAGTAGTGATGCATAGTAAGTGGAAGTGGGAATTTAATCATCGCTCTCTATTGTATAGTACGTGAAATCACTTTATTCCACGGGTCGCCTTTTAAAACGGACCCGTTTTATCAACCTAGTAAAACATTTTCGGTATTATTTATCGCTGGCGGTCCGATGAATACCAATTATATCGGAATCTTTCAAGACGCGTGCAGAAGTGGGTTGGATTATTATCGGGACATCTGGTGTGTATGTCAAAGCGACTTCTACGTGATCGATTTGATTTGCAACAGCAGACGTGTATAACCTACTACTGCTAGTAGCACCGTGCGAGGCTGAAACGGCCGAATCTAATTGGGCCCTCGACCGGCGATCTTCCGTGAAGGGGAATTCGAGAGGTGACGGACGGCATCGCACCGCAGCAGACCGGTGGCCGAGGTGCGGGCACATGTCAAAGACAGTTTTTCAATAGAGCCGTCTGATGCGGTCGCAGGGCGCGCCGGACCTCAACGTCGGCGCAAAAATGTGCTGATTTCGTTCGTAATCCGCGTGACAAGCGATACGACAGGCGACAAAGGCCGGAGAATCGAATTACGGCGAGAGGGACACACTTGTCCGAGTCCGATCGACAAAGCGACAGTTCGAATGACGATGCTGTATTGCTGCATTGCTGCAGTCCGACTCCGAGTGCTCTGATGGCGTGATGTTTGCGCCCGCGAGGTCCAAGGGAGCCGCTGCCTCGGTATCGGATCGCACTCGGAGCTTGTTGCTTGCTGTTCAGCGTTAAACGCCATCCGACCTCGAGTGGCGCAAATTCGCGACAAACACCGAGTGACAGACACTGACACTTACCACACCGGAGGCCGCCCGATCGCCCGTACGGCCGGCAATAATCAAAGGAAGGAAATCGTCGCCGTCACGTTCACGCATCGATTCGCACGCGAATGCGACGCCCGCTCGACGTTCATGGCTCGGCCCCAAAAAGCGTAATGAATGTGTACGGCCACGGCGGCTCCGCCAGTTCTTTTCAAGTCGTATGACGCAATAGCGAAATGATTTAGTGAACATGTACGCTAGACAATGGCGGTTCTAATGAATACCATTTGCATATCTTGCTCGTTACTTTGTGTCATCTGTCGCGTTACACGTCCCAAACTGTTGTAAGTGTATTCGGGGCCTTTTCGTAATTAACTCGGCGACTTGTCACCGTGCGCGATTCAAACCGACGATTATCATCATTATGACGACGGTGAGGTGTATGCCCACCCATCCGTGGATGCCGGGATTCGCGTGTTTATTTCGAATGTGACAATCGCACACCCTCTCAATTATCGAGGCCTCCGGATCCGCGTACCGGGGAGGAAGATAATGATGCGGTTTTATTTAATTTGCGAATGGAAAGTAACGCGTGCGTCTCATTTTTAATAAAATAAACCGCCCGCTCGTCGGCAGCGAACGAGGTATTTCTATTAGACCGTTTCGGACGTGACCAGAAAATCAAGTAATTAGTCGTATGGCGTCGGTCGGCCTCTGGTATGCACGTCGGAAATGGCCATCACCATCATCCACCCGGAAGGAGTGATCTCGATCATTGACTCATTTCCCGTTCCCCAATTTCAGTCGACGGCGACCTACAGTAGGTAATACACAGGGAATGCCACTACTAAATCTCGCTCAAATATTTAAGATTAAGAAATTGTTCCGTTACTGGCAGCGTCTAGGCTCACGTTCGCCTCCTTAATAAAGTGAAAATTGGGAATTGGGAGCCGAGGCACAATCGTCGCGCCCCTCTCCTCTCTCTCGCTTCAATAGACGAAAATACGTTTATCAAGCAAACTGAGTCAACATCAGACTCGACTCGTTCGCGTTCGCCCCTTCTGTCTTTCCTTTTGAGTTTTTTTTGACCCCTTACCTTTTGCGCGGTTAAATTATTGTTATTTTTAAAAAATTGGACGGCTCGGATGCAAATGGCAGCTGAATATCCGAGCGCTACCCCTTGAATAAATCTCGGCCAGAATATAAAATGAATAATTCAAGTGGGGGGTGGGTGACCGTGTGCGTAACAGGACCGTCGTTCTCCGGTGGCAAAAGCGGAAGCGCGCGGCGGGTTCCGTGTCCGGTGAAGAAACAATCACGGATCGATTATAAGCGGAATTGATGCCGAGGGTGACCGGACACCGTGCGGCCGATGGCGAGCATTATCGAGGAGCCGACAGCACCCCCTCCGAATGTATGGATATTTCGTTTGTTCCCCGTAAAACCGAATACACGAGTTCGGACGCGATAAGGTCCGTCGAATCGGCGAGCGGTGGCGCACCCCCGGGGGATCTCCGGATCTCGGCTTAAAAATCCTCATAAAAGAATATTTCTTTTCTCATATCAGAAAGTCGCAGCCCTGCAGGCAGCGCACACAACCTAAAACCTGTGGAGCGATTGTTGATCCATCGCGGCCACCCAGTCCGAGCTACACATTCGTTGCCGCTTTGGCACGGAATTGATTGCCCCTTTACAAATCTCCCGCCCACTCACGCGAACCTCTTACCAATAGGGCCCATTTTTCAATTATTATTTGATTTATTTCGACCGCTTGTCTTTCGCTTATACATCGTGTCCCGATATACGACAATCGAAATTTCGAACGAGGTGGGGTCGCTTCCGGTCCGCCATCACATACCGGGGGCGGCGGACTTCCCATTTCGCGTTTGAATATTCATGCGGGCGCGGCGCGGTAATAGATGGAAGAAAAATGGATCCGACGCGCCCGAAATAGAAAACCGAACGACGATGAACGGCGGCTAAGGGTGGCACCGGATTATGAGAGGGTAGTCTCGCGCGGCCCTAATTTATTCGCACGGCTCCGACGACGACGATGCGCCGGCGAACTGCACCGGCTTAGCGAAAACTCAACCGCGACCCGCAGATTTATGCCCGAAATAAGAAACACAACGTCCGCAAACAAATGGCCGATAATAAAGAAGGGGCGCGCCGTTGCGCCGGGCCTGCAGAACGGAGGAGCCGGGTCCGACTTTGATATAATTAACTCGTCTAATGCGCACCCACAGCGACCGTTTCTCAAAGTTCATACGGGTTCATTATTCAAAAAGTAATTGTCGAGATCGCGGATTATTATCATTATTATTATTAGCACAGTTCCCGCCAGATGTGACCCTCTATAGCTCCCTCTCGGCTCTTGGTCCTCGGTTCGGTATAAATGGTACACATACATACAACATATAGTATGGGTAGGGTAGAGAGCTTTGGCTTCGACGGTCACGGCCCGACTCTCTAACTCTAACGACTTCATTTATTATTTGACGACCGAATTCTCCTCTCGTTATGCCGATAAACATGCCACGCCATCAGCCTTAACCCTCTGAATAACACAATAAAGATATCGCACCCTTGAATACGCATATACAGATCGGAGCGGCCGGTTTGAATTCGATTGCGGTGATTCGGGGGCGCATCGGGTCTATGAAAAATGCAGCGACCGCGGAGACTGGGAGAGTTTAATGCAAATAGATGCAAAGACGCGTTGTCGGGGCGGGCCGGGAAAGAACGGGTGAATGCGGGACATTATTAATTTATTCATTCCCCGGGGAGGAGCGGTCGCGGGGGCCGACGACCGCAAAAGAATAAAGTAACGACCGCTCAAAATTGCGGGCCGCGTCGTACCGGAAGGCGACCGCGATCTTGTATTTATGTACTTACCTACATACATATGTCTATACTATAGGTACCGATCGACCGTGTCCGGCCGTACTCCCGTCTTGTTTGCGAAGGACCGCGGGCGTGTCGCACACGAGTTGCGTGCGAGAAACCGTGTTTTTACATGTCGTATCGTTACGCCGAGAGACCAGAAACGCGGGGCCCTATATGCGGATATCGCCCCGAACGCTCCGAACTGGGTAAACAGAGATAGGCGCGCGTCACCGTCGCTGTTTGATCATGCAAATTGTAGATTAAAACCGATTTCGCATTCAGAATGATTCGGTCACATTCCTGCGACCGCAACAGCGGCGCACCGCGCGCTGTACGTCTCGCGACCGGATTCGAAAAACGACGTCGAAAGGGAGGCGCCTTTCAATTACGCCGAATTCGGCATCGGCATTCTTCGCGTGCTTCACTTTTACACCGCCCGCATTTTATCGGGGCAATTATCTGAACGCGGGGGTGTTCCGTCAGCGGCGCGGCTAATTACTGCGGCGGGATTAACCGGCGCGATAACGCCGAACGCCGATCGGGAGGTGTCGATGATTTCGATGCACGGAAGTGTAGTCTCGAAGAACGAGGGTCGTCTACCTATCAGGAATTTCGAGCGTTCCCGCCGACCCTGTCGCCGGAATCCGGTCATTATTGAATGGGAGCCTCTCATCGTCTACGATTCATTCGAGTACTTGCCTTTTATTATTGACTCCCCCTACGATCGGTTTGTTTTGCATTGGGCCAAGCCAGGTGACTCCACAAAGGTTTGTACACATCACGTAAAATTGAATGCATACATGAAATGAAGATGAGCACCGTTGGGGAGTCCGCCAATTCCCCAATCTCTGTCGGACATCATCAGAGAGTTTCGACGGATTGTTCGGGCACGTCTAAATTATTCATGAAATGGCGACGATGATCAACTAGCGTTACGTCTACTCCTAGATTGACCCCGGCTTGGCGCATTTTTATCGGCACTATTCCTGCACGCTTCACTCGCAGTCGTGCCCTCTCGCTCACGCCCTCGGTACAGGGCCACAAATTTTTCATTTAAAATTCCCCTAATAGCGAACGCTTAATATTAAAATTTATTCCGACTATTTTTACGCCGCATAAATTAAGACCTTATCCTGATTATGGATTTTCAAACAGGCGAGTGTACTGTACCGGTCCGTATTTTGATTTCGTGGGTGGGTATTCTGGGTCTCGTTACGCCGGCGGGCGATTTTCCGTAGACTGCGGCGTTCCAGCGGAAGTAATCAGTGCGAGCGGACGACCCGGCGGTAACTCACTAATGGTCCGGGGCGCACTTCTTTATCTCCGTGTAACCGTGTACCGTGGCGAAGATGAGCGGCAACGTGATCACGTCTGGATAAATTTCGTCCGACGTGAATAAAATATCCGATTGCTCCGGCATGAAACAATGAGGCACCGAGCAAAGGTGAGCGTCATTGCCCGGTCATGCGGGATCAATACCTTGGCATATGAACATCGCGAGGCGAAACAACGGGAATAATCAGCCCGGGTCGCCGGCCGGCTCTCGGCATCAGGGTGAAAGTGTGTGCAACAGCGGCCGAAACTTTCGGCGTTGCGTTTGCGCTGAATTATGCAAATAGGCCAAGTTAAAATTGAAGTTCGTCCGCCGAGTTAGCATGTCGTGTCTTCATATGGTATGGTATGGCCATTCGGGGGGAGACTTCGCCGGTCCGAGAGCCATATATCTCAAAGTACAAACGCCGTTTCTTGCATGACAGTTTTTGTCATCCGACAGCACATCCCTTAGCTTCCATTGTGGTTTTCGGGCAAACGATACAAGTGCCGCAATTCATGCCGGTCCAGGAACTAGCATCCCGCTTTTTGCACCCGAGGGAGGTTTAAACCAGACCCGAAAACTAACTAAGAAAGATCCAAGACTCGACCGCCGCGTCGCCATCCTTGTTGTTGTTGTTCACCTTATTCCGTCAAAATTTCGGCCATAAATTGACAGCGGTAATTACAACAAAATTAATCAAATCGTAGAAGCAGTCGTACCGTGCCCGTGCCGTCTTATTTACACCTAATGTCAGAAGCTTGAAGGTTCGACTTTCCGGTAATCTGTCTGCTATTCGCCGTCATCCGCCCATTTCTAAGGGATTGACGCAAAGTTCGCGTTTCACTTCATCATCGCTACACTAACATACTTGCCTAACGTCTTGATCAATATCTTAATTCGTTACAAGTCTCCTGGAGGGAACAAAAACTAATCTCGATAGATAAAACAAAAGCCCCTCTAATCAACAACATCCAAAAAAGGCCTATTATATCTACGAACTATCGCACTACTATAGCACGGCGCTGAGGGGTAGTCAGAGCGAGGAGACTAAATCTGAATAACTCCCGAAAATCGAATAATCTTTTAAGCCGGGGAGGTTATAATGCGCGCAGGGTCTGCCGTTCCGGGCGAATGTTTGCCTCGTGAAATTGCCGTTATTGCAGCGAAATAACTTTTAAATATTAATCTCGCTGAATACTCGCGGAAGTCTCTTTCGTTTGTTTTGCTTTAAGGCCAAATACTCATGAACACTGGTTATACAAAACGAAATTAATGGAAATCAGCGAACCGCTTGATTAGTCGGGTTATTAATCATTTCTTGGCTTCGGATTTTATGTACACAGGAGGAACGACGACGGCAAATAATAATCGTCCTAGAGAGAGCCGCGAATTATTATCGAATCGCATCATCAAAAGGCGCTTGTCTGACGTACGATAATAATAATAATAATAACGATAATAATAATTTAAGAAGCTCGATTGAGTTTCGAACACGACAACTACCTATTAATTGCTTGTAATAATGCGGGCCTACGTTTCGGGGTGCTGTGTGGGTGGAATAAGACAGCATGCCCAGAGGGTTAGTTATAATATAAGATACTAACTGGCAGACGTCAGCCTCAAACAACAACTTGGAACCCTTACATTTTAATTACGTTCCGCCTTAAAAGCCAATAAAGTTCAGTTAGCTCACATCTCGCAACTTCTTCACTCCGTAAAATGGTCTTTTACACACCCCTTTGGCTCGCCATTAATGCCATTTCTTCTGCCAAGCGCCACCAGAAACATCTGCAAAATGGTTTTAATCCGGCCGATGCGATGTCTCCATCTCGTTTATGTTCACCCCCTCCCCCTTACCTCCTACGCGATAACTTCAGTCGATTTATTTATAAAACTGAAATAAAACCGCCAACTTTCAAACGAATGTCAACTGATTTGCAAGCAGCTATAGAAATTACACGACAACTTTTCCAAGTGCTATAAACTTTTGTCTGACTTTGAGAAAGTAGATATAGTATAATAGCCTGATGATTCCGGCGCGAATCAGCTTCTCAATTCTTACACGGATAAGCGAAATGATCAAGTGAACATCAACAGAGTGCGAAATGCCCTATTATTATCGTTGTCATCATAATTATCATTATCGCGAGTATTATTCACGTTGTTATTTCACAATCCAAGTCGGAAAAAAACATCACCGTTTCATAGGTAAATTACTTTTAATTAAAATCGGTTCAGATTCTCGCAATAATTCACAGTGAAATCGCTCATGTAATTTTGAAAAGAAATGAAAACATCTGCGTGTAAATTAGTTTGCGAATTTATTAGATGCTCCCGGAATATCGTCGTTAAACTGTTACGAAACGGTAAAAGGCTAAAAGTTAAGACAGTAACCGAGATCCCCTTCATGGCTCCGTGGCAATTTTCTAACTTTTTAACGAAATTGTCGAAATTTGTATTCCCTCCCGCCATTGGCGGCAGTCAGTGAAGCTGGAGGGTTTTCAGATTTTCCAACGCGGTTTAGAACTCTGAGAGTGTACTCTTATTATTCATGTGATTCCGGTGCATTTAAGTTGCGGCCCCGCAACACCATACCCATGCCGACAGCAAAACGCTCGATAATTTCTTTTTTTTTGTTGGTTCGTCCAAAGAACACGCAACTCTAATTTCCTGTTTCCACTAGATTCAAATGCACCATAACAACAAACTACACACTGTCCGGCGGCCCTCACAATTGCACTTAACTCCCGAACCATCAATCAGCCGCGGTCGTCGTAATCGGACAATGCGATTGACCCGGCAATCGAAAGAGAATCGAAAAATCTATCGAAAACAGTATGGACATGTGCAAAAAGCTTTCGAATTGACCGAGAATCGTGCTTTTAAAATTTTTGACATGAAATTTTTACGAAAATTTCAACGATTTTCGCAAAATTCAAAGTGGCGAAACTTTCTTATTAGTCGAGATATCGATGAAAAATTCAAACTGGCTTCTTATTGTGTCACCTGGAGTTGATACATGTGCCCGGTATTGGTTCATCTGAGGAAAAAAAATGTTCGAATTTTCGAATTTTCAACTTTTTGAAAATTTCAAAGTGCTGTAACTTTTTTATTTGTTGAGATATCGACGGCAAATTTGAATTGGGTTCTAATTGAGTCATCTGAAGTGAGAAAATGCGTCTAATATTGCCGTACCGTTGAAAATAGAGTAAAATTTTCAAACGGCCATAACTTCGTTATTAGTGGAGCTATCGAGTCGCACGACCCGGGAATCGCTTAGTTAGCTCAAAATCTATCGGGTAAAGTGTCTGGATTTCGATTTGGACGACATTTAGTGATTTTCGATTTTTTCGATAATCCATCACTTTGGGTACAAATTTTGCTCGAAATTTTCAATCGACCATAACTTTCAAACCGAAGCTCCGATCGGGATGGGCTGTCGCGCATTCGAAAGAGCGTCAAAAAATCTACGAAATGATCCTAGAGCGCATCGGAAAAAGGTGATTTGTCATGTGAATTATGGCCTCCGAAAAATCACCAAATCATCGGTCTCGTAAAATTAAAACCGGTCTTACTTTTGAACCGATCGAGATATCAATTCGGGCGACCCGGCATTGTGATTGTGAAAGAGTCGGTTTTGTTTCTGGTGATTTGTTTTGCGTTTTGAGACAAGTTCGCTTCAACTTCCTGCGATAATCTCGATCACCTCGGGTCTGAGCGGGACAAGTTCATGCGTGATGCTGAATAATATCCACCTCCGACTTGCCAGTTGATAAACTTCAAAGAGTTTCTATTTTGGGCAAGTGTGAACGTTTGCTTTGTGCGAAAACTTCTAGGAGTTTTGTTTGTAGGATAGAGATCCAGATCTCATATAAAATTGATTTAGTAAATATGATTCGGTGCCTCGGACCACGCGGTGATGCCGGCAGTAAATAATGTCCTAGTCGCGGAAGTATAGCAGTTATGCTTATAAAAAATAAATAACAACAGAACACACAGAGAGCGGAAAAGAGAGGTCCAATTTTATTGTCGCAGTCGAAATTTCCCGCTGTTAGTTTTATTGCGAAGAAGATGATGGCCGAATCGTTAAACTGGGTGTATTTAATTCGATCCATTTACATTTCGGGTTTTGTCATATTCGAAACCCAAAATGGCAACGGCTTGTTTGTTGCTGGGGCTCTCGACCGGCTTCAGCCGGCGTACATAATCCGGTGTAAAATCACGTGTCGATTCAGATTGTAGACATTGTATGTATGCATACATCAAAGGCGTCGTCGGTGACTTTGATGAGCGAAACGCCCGTCGGAAAAAATTCATACATTCATCCGAAATTACAAATGCAAATACGTTGAAATGACTATCCATAAAACAGCGCGGTTTTGAATTTAAATTAATGGAAACGGTTAAGGGTCAGAATTGCGGGGGATAGGAAGCGCGACTTGTTGTGGTTATCTTGGAAATAATTTAGGTTTCATATTTGGAACGACTATAATAAAAGTTTTTTTGTCGCCTGCATAATTAATTCGACGTGAAAAAAAAATACTGGAGCGTCAGAATATGTGTATGAGGGCGCACTTTAGTTTCAGCTCGAGCCAGGACCTTGACGTAAATGTAGATTGAAATTTGCACGCATATATGTGAGCAATCTTGTAATGTTGTGTCCTCTTGTTAAATAAATTACTTTTCGTTTTTACTTCTCCGGTAAGTACGGTCTCCGCACGCATGCGTGGCGATTTTTGTTTATGTGCGACCGCGGCGAGTCACAGGGATGGGTGGTTCTAGTACGCAGACCAAAGAAATATCCGCGATCTAGACGCCTCCATGACCGTGATCGTTAACCGCGAGAGGTCTTACCTTGGAAGGGCTGCAGTTGCTGTTGAAGGGCGCGTTGGTCATCGCCGGGGCGTAACTGGGCATGGTGAACGGCACCAGGACCATCGGAGTGGAGTTGGTCGCGACCTGCAGTTCGTTCGAATTGTTGTTGCAGCTACAGGCCGCGGTGACCAGTAGCTGCGGCGGTTGCACTCTTGCCGCTGCCGTCGTGGCTGTTGCTGCCGCCTCTTGGTGGTGGTGGTGGTGGTGATGGTGGTGGTTGTGATGTTGGTGCTGGTATTGATTCGGCTGTTGGTTGCAACGGTGACGCGTCTGCGGTGGCGGCGGTGCCGTCACTTGAACTGCACCCGGTACCTGCACTGGCTGGTTCTGGGCCGGGTAGGGCTGACTCCGGCTGGTTCCGGCGGTCGCCCTGCCGGAGCGGACGGGACCCGTCGAGGAGGGCGTGCAGGGGCTGGCGGCGCGTCGCGGCTTCCACACCGCGCACGGGTACACGCCGACCAGGCTGTAGCCCACGAAGACCGGTGAAGAAGCCAAGGCAACTGTTTACGCGGCCCCCGGTCACATAAGGAAAATACGCTGCACTTGGAGGACGCAGCCGAGTTCAGTCCAGTTCTCTGCGGGCGAGTCGTGGGGGCGGCGGGACACTGATGGGGGCACGTTCACAGCACGTCACACGCGTCACACACGCGGTCCCGTCCGAATCGAATGCGTCGGCGAAGGTGCGTGTGCGGCACCGGTGTGCCGGTCATGACACGTGGAGCGCGGCGCAGACGAGGACGCGGACGCGGACGCCGGTCCCGGCGGTCAAGCGGCTCGGTGCAGGGGGGCGGGCGCGTGATCGATCATCTCGGACGCTTCTGGGCGGCGGTCACTCTCGTCGCGGCGTCGGCGGCGGCGGCGGCGGCAGCTGGGGCTTGGCGCGTTTCAGGTCGCAGCCGCCCGATAAATAAGCAGCTACAGAACAGCTCGGACGGCGGAGACCGGAGGCGGCAGGCAACGCGCGCTCGCTCGCTAGGATGAGCGCGGCGGGCGTGTCGCAGGCTCCCCGAAGCCCAACGCCAGCGCAATCAATGAAATATACACTACACTATACATACCGTGCAGAAGTGAAGAGACCGGAGAGGCCGTGCCGGAACGGCGTACCGTATACTCGACTCGACTGCCGTTCCTGATATTTATACAAAACGCGCGTTCTTGCGCCTCGATTCGATTTGCCTCGCCACCTGGACATCGACTAAACCATCAATGAACACGCCGCCGCCTAATAAAAATGGTACACCGAACTTGAGAACAGATGGACAAACGGTGATCGCGTTTCTCATCAATCCGGCTCCCTGATGAGGCGGGACGAATTTGCATGGAAAAACTTGGGACGTCACCAGGAATTAACAGCCTTGAATTATTCACGGGCCGCGCGCGATTTATTATTTCTGCCAGGCCGACTCCACGGTCTCGCCTCGCCGTCGCGGTGATTGCAATCAATTTGCCTCTTTCATTCTGACTTTTAATTCTACGACTGTTTTTCTCATTATCATGTGAGAGAGCGCCCCCTGTACCGGGAGAGGAGCGTAACCCGAATTTTGCGAATTAAATCCGGTGTGCCGGTGCGGCGCGCCACCATCTGCATCGTCGCGATTGGCATTAGTTTACTGTTATAGGAGGGCAATTTTCGCCGGAATTAACTTTGCATGATTAAGAACAATAACATTCGGGAGAACCGCTAATTGTCTAATTGTTGATGATCTGAATGTTTCGTGAATAATTCAGCGGGCGACGCAGGTGCGCGTGCGGTCGGCTTTCACGTTTTAAAATATGAGACCCCCGCTCCCGTTCTCAGTGGATTTTCCACGAGAGCATTGTCTGTCTGACATGTCCCCCACCCCCGTCGAAAACCCCGAAAAACCCACCCTCAACCCGTGCTCAACCCGTATGAATGGAAATGATGTGTACATGTGACTAAAAGTCGAATACGGTTGAGAGAGTCAGAGTCTGGGGCGCCGCGATAGGCCCAGCATGTTGCGAGCATCTTCCGTGATTTATACACCTTATAAAGAAGCTCACCGCCGAATGCGAAAGCGGGGTCGTGAAACCACTTTGTTGCAATGAAATGAAGAGGAAAATGAGCTTCAAATGAGCGTAACTATTGCAATTTAACATTGACGCGCCTCAACCTCCTTCCGTACGGACATAAGACCATGTTAATATAAGAGAAGATTAAAATAAACGCCATCGAGTTAATGCGCTGTTGAATACCGTTCAAGCGCCATTGATTCGACGAGCCGACGTTTCTTTCGGATAAATGTACGGTACGAGGCATTCCGGCGGTTCACTTTCTAATTGTTTCGTTCTCCAGCCCTCGCGACGGTTATGGAGTGGAGGGTACATCGGCGGCGGGCTTTAGGGCACATGCACCAATCTACATATAGCGGGCTTCGGATCGTAAAATAACTCCCGCAAGACTTAGAGAGACGGCACCCTGCACCCTCCAGCATCCAGCATCCAGGAGTCGTTTCGGCTCACTCACATGCACGCCGTGCAAGTCGAATTTCTTCCCGCATATGCGGCCGAGGCGGGGAAGGCGTCTCGAAATGTGGCGCGGCCACCGGCAATATAACGGGAAGGGGTGAGCAAACAAAATGAATAAACAAAAGCCCGGATTACGGGTGAGCTTTGAGGGGTTCTCGCCAGAGCAAATACATCCTGACGCGCTCATGCTCGAAGCCGCATCTGTGCGGTGGCGTGCCGCTCGGAGAGTGTGCAGGGCACGTATATCCCTGGTCGGACAGCCGGTAGACCGCACCGGCCCCGGTTCGGTATATCAGATCGGCGACCATCCCGACTATTGCCAGCTGTCGATGCCACTCTGGACACTGGACCTGTTGTGCAAACAGGCGGCCGACCGCCGACCGCCGCCCGCGCAGACACGGCGTCCGCAGCATCACCTAGGCCGGCCGGAGAAGGTTGTCGTCTCCTCGACTCCGACTCCGTCCACGCAATTTCACGGTGACGTGATGGGGGCCGTTCCCCTGCACGATTCCCAATTATCGGACCGACAAATCGGTGAAAAATCGCCCCTCTATCTCGAGCCGGCTTCTCGCGCCATGTAAATGCGACACGGGGCGCGCGCGCAGACTGTCCGGAGCGTTTAAGTAGAAATCCTGAGAGGAAGGAGCATCTTGATGCGCTCCCCAGCCGGCTGGCCCCACTTGGCACCAGTTTCTGTCCTCCCCCGTTACTTCTTCCGCCGACCCCGGCTGCCTGATTTCCCTCAGGGTCTGCCGTTTTTGCGGAGCGCGATTATGTTAAGTGGATATGAAATTCATTGCTTCCCGTCTTCCGCCGTACACCGATACTACATTGACTTTCATAAACTATCATCGCTCCGAAGGTGGTATTAGCGCTCGACAATTTCCATTGCGGATCGTTTGTCGGGACGAAAAGGCGCTTCGATCGCGATTTGCGGGCCTAAACCGGATATAATGAATGGAGACACCCGACACCGCCGAAATAAATGACTAACCGCACCTAGTTCAGTTGAGTCGAGTTCCAAGTGACTTACACCGAGTCTTGAAAGCCCGGTTGAGCTGTCGTGAGTTGAGGTTTCCGCATACTCGACCGCCATCGCGTCCCTGTCCCCCGGACCCGACCCCACGGGTATTTCGCAGATTCCGTTAACTAACATTGTTCGGGACAAACTTTATTGTAAACATGTACCGGACCTTGCATTATTAAACGGACTTTGAAATTGGATTTTATGGGTTCGCAAAATAAATAATACCCGCGACCGATGATTTCCATCATCCAACCACCTATAGGTATAGGTAATAGCTCGAGGTGTGCGGATTTCGCTTGATTAAACTAATGGACGGGAAGTTGGAAATTAATTTCAGTGAAACTGCCGGAAATTAAGAAAGCGATGGGTTCCCGATTGTACGGAGATTCGGTTTGAATAAACTTTTATTTGTATAGTGTGTCGGTGCGATGTTCTTCCGATAACTTGCCCTGGTCGTGATGGGTGTAATTCATCAGAATGTCTTTAGAAATAACGGCAACGGCGCAAACTTATTAACGATGACGTTCCTTTCAGAACGCGGCGTCGCTTTAATCCATTGTGCTTTCTTTAGAAATGTTTCTGAAAAGACCGCCACAACACCATACACCGCAAGATAATATTATCATCAAACAAATAATCATTTATCAATGAAGGGTGGTCGGGTTTATACGTATAATACTCGCACTATGTTAGATAAAAACCATAAATTACAATATTTTGTATCTGGTAAAATCTGTTTTACCACAGCGGTGCATTTTTCCTTATTTTTTATTACAGCTTCTACGGTCTCGAAGCCCAGTTCCATAATGAAATTGTTTCCTAATATGCACACATTTTTCCAAACAGTTACTACTCTACTGGCTCTCTCTCTCACTCTCCGCTACATATATATCAGATATTATGGCTCATGTAGAAGCTTTTTCTCGCCACCCTGTTCCGGGACATTTGATGGAGGTCTAGTGTCGTCAAGTTTTTACTTACTTTACTATAACGCCATTAGAAGGCATTGTTTGTAAAATTTATGAAGCGTGAAGAAGCCGGTCGTTTTGTATATATGATATGGGGCCGAGCCGAAACAGAAAAACCGCCGCATCACGAAACTGCGAGACACGAAACGAGATGGAACGAGATGAGACAAAACGACATATTAATTTAAAGGTCTCGTTATCCTAACGCTCGAGTCAAAAGTTTGTATGTATGTAACGTACTTACATACAATAATATCGAGGTGAGATCGGCTCGGCGTGACTTTACGACCGCCTCCCGTTCCATTGAAATCCCGCAGAATACATTTAATTTAGCGCGCTCGGTGGCTTTCAAGAAAAAACTAATATAAAATCCACTAAGGCAAACCCATCCGTGAAGCCAATAAAAAGAAAGCTTCGTATAATACATAGACAAAAGTAAACACGGAAAGAAAAGATACAAAAATAAAATTGGAACATATCCTTATAGCCATAATCGCCACACGCTCGCGAGTTAATGTTCCATATTCGGACGACCATGTCGGCAATATGGCTGAAGTGGCCGGTCCCGCTTTATGGACCATCACCATTAAGTTACTGGGCCCAAAGCTTCGTATTCGCAATGAATCATATCTGTTGTCATAATAAGATATCTTTCGGGGCGACATCGGCCGTCTGCTGCCAGAAGCCCGGACTTTGGTCTTTGGACTGGCATGGCGGTTCGCAATTCGCAGTTCGCAGTTCACAGCCCGAAAAATGTACGTGCCCAACCGGAAACCGGCTAATTACCGAGATACGATTTATGGCCACCGGATAACGCTATCCCAATACATAACCTTTATGCACCGACTGACCTCCCCCAAGTCCCCCTCCCCCGTTCCACCGATCGCCCATCGTCCACATAGTCGACTAATCATTTACCAAAAAGGACCGAGAGCGAGAGAGGATATTAAAAGAACCGCTTTATTGTTACATTTCAACATCACATACCGGGGGGTAAATCTATACGATACGGGGATGAGATGGACCAGTAAATTCGCAACCACAATCGATCATAAGCCATTTCCGGTTATTACTAGATGCTATGAAGCGGAAACGATATTTCGGGACGATCAGGAATGAAATAATACTCCATAGCGCGTCAACATATCGTCGATCTCTAATTCCCATAAAAAAGACCGTTTTATTGACATTTAAAAGACGCGCTCCTGTTGCGACCGGTATGCTATCCTAGTGCAATTTGAATAAATGAATAGCGATGGGCCCCGAGCCGGAGGTTACCGGGGGGCAATCGATTTTAATTTTTGATCGCTCGATCACCATGAACTTCCACGGGGAGGGAACAATCTGTCGTTGATTATTTGTCCGGGCTGCTTAATTCATAAAAATTACGGCTAAGGGAGGGTCTGATGTGCGACGAAGCGTTCAATTCTTAATTCATCTCTCGGGATGGAGTAGGAAAAGAGCGCCACCCTTCAAGAGTTCAGGATCGATGTAGACTTATTCTTTCCCAATTGATGAATAATCAATTACTTGTTTTACAGGCGGGCTCGTCAAATGTGCGCCACCTGGTTTGTGTTTCTTCCGATTGTGGCACGCTCTCTGCGTCTCGTTCGCCCTCGATCGGCGTAGGGTGGAGATGGAATAAGCGCACCCCCCGAAACGTGGAAACGTCGTCTCGGTGGGGTCGGAGATAGACATCGGAAGCGCTATAACGGCGCGCTAAAAATTCGCCCGTATTTACTCAGCGCGACGTGCGATATTTACGGAAAGGGTTGCGAAATGTGCGCGATCAAGTAGGGGATAATGCCGCCCCTACCAGTGTGTTATTAGAAAGGCTTAAAATCCGATTTATCGGATGCGATCGTGGCCGCGGTTCTCGCATAACAAAAATGTCGATTCGATTAAAACCCAAATTCCACGGCAAAAATTACACTCATATGTTATAGACACGGTTGGGGCCTGTAAACGAGCGACGAAAATCCCGAAATAATTGCGTCTAGACGTTGGATATCGGTGCTCGTGATTGGACGTGAGGCCGATACTGTAGTTCTGAACGACAATTACCACGTTATAAAGACACTGAAAGGGCTCGATCGACGGACCCATCCAACCCATTCCATTACGAATCGCCGGATGTTATCACGTGTGCACGTTGATTTTCGGAAATTTATCTCGTTGCGCGAACCTTTGAGAAATTGAGACGAGCTAAGAGCCTCCGTCACTAAATCAAAATAATGTCGCCGGCGCGCTTTAAAAACACCCAGCCGACCCCGAGAGTGTGTGGAATATCTGAAATCCTGGTACGGCATAGAAGCGGGGCTGAAAAAAAACTGAAAAGGGCAGCTATACAGCGCGATGAGATATTCAGAACCTGCTGAAATATAGAAGAAAATTCAGATCGAATTTACTGTTGTATATATCATGTTTGCACTACAAGAGGTCGGTGATACGGCGCTGACTAGATATTGGGGGATTTATAGGCCATTTTTGATTGCCTCGTCCTATTCGTATTTCTCGTATTTCTCGTATACCACGAGCACACACGCAGATTGAGATGATGCGATGATGAAATCGCATCTGCTCTTGAGTTTATGAATTTTTCGCGCGCCAAACCGTTGATAGTAGGGACCCATTTCGGCAGTAATTTATCTTAAATTACGGACCGAATGTCGTTAGAATTATCAGGGCGGGAGACACTTAAGAGTGGAGTCAGTCAGTTCAACGGAGAGCTAACATTGCACCGAGAAAGACGTTGATGGACGAGCCTTCTGGTCGGTGCTACTCGGCGGATCCTTCGCCCGGTCGCAGTTAGCGCTCCAAGCCAAAGGGGTGCACTGACCGCTCCTCCCGATGCTCTTCTCCGCCGTCGTCCTCCCATTAATCATCCAAGGAGCGGCTTTGAGGACACGTCCAGATAAGGATGTAAACATCACAGACGTAACAATGGCCATGTGAAATGTTGGCCACCACTTGAAGATAGGAAAGGTCGAGGGGAAAAAGGGTCGATGCGACGCCTAATTCCCGGACCGAGGCCCACGCGTCGACCCTATGCATAGTCAATTACGAGTAAATCGGCATGCAAAAGAAACACAAAAACTAATAATTATGGTGTTCGCACTGCCGCGCGTTCCGCAGCGCGCCGGTTTCTGTAATTAGTTGGACACAGTGCGGAGGTCCGGAATTATTCAGGATCATGCATATGTTGAATAATGCCCTCTGCCCTATCCGAAACGCATTTCTCGACCCGGCTCGCAGCGCACCAACTCTTAAACATATTGCGGTCAAAACGAGGGCATATTGAAGGAATTAGGCACTTCGCCATTAAATGTGAATTTTAAACGATTCCGCCTTACAACGGCAGCGTCGTTGATGCAAATTACACATAGAGCACGGCCCTAAATGCTGGCACATCTAATGCCCCATGGTCGATCCGCCTGAAAGCGCCGTACCATTTAGGAACGGGACATCAAAGCTCGTCCTGTCTCCGAATTTGCATTTCCATCAGTCACACGATGACCCCCCAAGAAATGTAACATATATATTCACCTGTTAACCGATGCCGTTTATTTATGTGAGAGACGATCCGATGGACTACCCCTCCTATTTAATCATCGCCGGCCGATACGGGCTTTACGATTGTTTTACGCATCGCGCCATCCACACGTATTCACAATACATATAGATAGTCACTTAAGCGCGAAATTTAATTATTCAAGGAATATCTTAGATGGTGCTGCACTAATTAAGCATGGATCCCTCGAGGCGTGTGTATGTGAATTCCTTAATAAATATTTTAATTCACTTACACAGTTGGTTTAGGCTGGCGGGCGCACAATGGCCCTCGGGGGAAGAAGATATGAAGCCAGAGGCGCGCTGCCGCAAGGTCGTTCCTATTAATTAGCGACATTACGTCTTCGAGCTTCCTCCAATCTCTCTCTCTCTTTCTCTGTCTCGTACTGTGTGTACGTGGATGTGTCAGGTTTATTGCAAAACTCCGACCGCCTTTCCTTTTGCGCGAAATTAGTACTCGGTCCAAAAGCCACCTCCAGTCCGGGACTTTCTCCACACGATAATAACGTATCGCATATTAGAACATACCTAGGCGGTTTTCGCGAGCCTCTGCAACCACTTCAACTGATCTGCGACGGTCACGGTTGCCGTTCCCGCTAATTACTGCAGCAAGGCTCTTTATTTACCTTGTCTGCCGGTCGCCGGAATATCTCTCCGTGTTTGCAGAGAGCTTCAATAGAATTCATAAGGGATGACGGCGAAGGAAATAACCGGATGGCGTGTGTTTTTCATTTCGAGACCCACTCGAGTGCATATTCGTCACCCTACCCCCGGATTCGCCGTATTCCGCGTCACCGGAGATATTATTCCCTATCATACGGAGCAACCTGCGTCCGTTTCGCGTGCGACGAACGCTTACGGTGGTGGAACCGAAGTTTTCGGTCGGACCGTCGGAACTCGGAATTACCAAACAGAGGCGGCTCGTCGACGCGTTTAAACAAAGAAACGCGCGCTCAATTGCCTCTGCTAATTCCCCAATCAGTCGATCTCCTCGCGGTTTATTTACATAAAAGGAGCGAGCGAAAGGGAGAATAAGCGAGGACGTTTGTGGTGGATGTTCACGTGGTTAGTCATAACATAACGGAGGGCAGGAGGGGACCGTCGTCGACGGTAAGTTGATGAGCATTTCTGGGGCGATATCTGCGCTCTGCGGCTCTGCCCGGCACAATCCACTTTGTAAATGCTCTAAGAATTGAAATGGGCCTCATTTGCATGTCTTAATGAGCATCTTTGAGAGCGGAGCACGGTCTCCTTGCTGCATCCTTCTCCCTGGGCCTAGACGGCAGCGGCGGCGGCGGCGGGGCCCCGACAGCTCACTTTCCTGCCCCCCTCGACTCAATTCCGGGTTTTAATATTTAATCGAAACGAAACTGTGCGTTTATAAAGTCTCGTTTCGGTTTCGGACGTCGTCGAGAAGTCGAAAAGAGGAAGTCTTCGTTGGCGGAAGCCCGAATGGGTGGCGGGGGCGAACCAGCGGCGCCGATCCGGGCCCTCCCCGGTGCCCTACGTTATTCATGTGTTGTTCGTGTTTTATGAATGAGCCATTTGTAACGCGCGCACGTCCGTTGTCGCACCACTAGATCGGCTTATAGCACCGTCACCATAAAATGTGGCGCGATGTCAGGTGCGCCAGTGGCCGACGTTAAAAAATATCATCCCTCCGCAGACGCAGTCGCATGCACATCACCGGAAGAGAAGCGAGTCCCCGGCATCACATCAGAAACCATTAAAAGCTCCTCAATTAGAAGAACTCAATGGAAAAACTGGGACGATTTATTTATGGTGATAAAGGATGCCACCTCCGTAGTGGTTCTGATGAATGGGCACTAATTAGACACCATTAGCGAGCACGCCATTTGCCACTTGTATAAGCTTATGAAACGGAACGGGAACGCGGCGGCGGAACGCTAACTAAAAAGCCCGATAGCTTCTTTATCAGGGCAACGAGAGCGTTTATTAAAAACGACGATTGCGAAATAACGAGCTCGGTTCGTTTCTAATTGCGTTTTAAAATCGACGAGGCGACGGCGACGGGCCCTCGGGGAGGGGGAGGGCGCAAAGAAGGCGACCCACGACCGCAGACGGAACTCCGGAGGGTCGCGGCGGCGCCAAAACCAACAACGGGGGCTCCAGAAACAACACCGGCCGCTCGAACGAAAATAAAAGTTGGCACTTCGGTCCGGCGAACTACACCCGGGCCTCGTCGACCCAAAGGCTCAATTATAAAATATGTGTGTCTGACACTTTAATTAGAGCGATGAAAAACGACCCTTTCAAACTTGTTTTAATTTAGTTCTGCATTGGTCGATCGCATCAGATCGCGAAACCTCGAGGTGTTCCATATTATACGTATCGAATAGCACATAACGTCTTGACGAAGTGAATTGACGGAAAGGGCGGCGGCAACTCTTCGGTGCGATCCGGTGGTCGCAGCATCTTATGCAGCTCTCCCCTCGCTTCCGCGGGCTGAATTTCGGTCGGCGAACGAGCGTTTTCACTTTCCCGGGGCGCGCTAAAGTCTTCTCGGTGAAATATGAGGGATGAAACAACGCCGTACGCCCGGTGCCCGTGGTGGTAGGTGGTGGTTCGGAAGCTGGGGTCGCGACGGCTATTGATTTGTCGGACACGCGCCGTCACATGTGTAGATTACACTGGTCGGCGGTGGTGGTGACCGCCGCATGCACGGCGCGGCCGTACGCCGAATCCCATTGCGTTCCGCAATCTGGACACCCTCGGACGTTTTGCATCCGCCTCAACTTTTTCCACCCCCATTCCGGATAAGAAAGCTCTTTTCGCTTTTCGCATCCCTCCGCCCCGGCAGCGCCGCACCGACCCCTCGACCGGAAGCGGCAGTTTCGTTACCAACACCCTTCTCTTCTACTCACTTACTTACTTATATACTTTTACCGGGGGGTGAAAAATGGAATCAGGTGTCCAGCCTGGAACGAAACGACCCTTTTGTGTTATAGTGCAGGCGCAACTCTAACCATCAGGAGATGCGCCGCAATATTTTCCGAGATACGCATAATGGACCGACATAAATATCGATCACGTACAGTGTACCGAAATTAATACGGCCAAGATATCGCATTCATCTTGCCTCCCGTATATAATACCTGGCTCGACCGGTATTATATTTATGGGGTACACTTGAGCAATACAAACATTATTCAAAATTTCTATACTTATATAGGTTTGAATTATCGAGTATTTATATTTGAGATATTCATATCATACTTGTCGTCTTTTAAATTATTCATGCGGTATGTAAAATACAATCTTATTCGCCCTGAATTTAATTACGTATTCTCGCTGGAGGAAAAATGTTCCAGCAGCTGTAACTACCAAGTTTCAATTTGAGCTTTTTCACGGTTCCGCCGCGTCGTTGCCAGTAAAAGGGGGATTCGCCCGTCTGTCTGACTGCAGATCAGTCGCATACACCGAGCGAGAAAAGTAGAAAAGGGCTCAGTATCAGCGCACAGTCAGGAAACTACGGAAGCCCGGTCGGGCCATCATACTTCTGAGTTCAGACTTCAGTGTTCAGACTTCTGAAAATTTGTGGAAATTTCGTTCATAAAGACATTTCACAACAACATAACATACTCTAGTTGAGGAATGATATACATTTTCTTGCTTAATAGGTTTATCAATTCGAATTTTGAAAAGTTATTCGGAAATCTAAAATCAGAACTCAGAAGTATGTACATATGATGAGCCGACCGGGCTTCCGTAGAAAACTAATAATCTACGTGAAACGACGACTTTATCATAGCGGAAAAGAGGCGGAGGACGGACGTCCGTCCGGCCGCGTCTTATCGGTTTAACCGCTCGCATCGCGATACGCGATGATGCCGATGCCAGCCACCCGAGATTGAAGGAACGAAACGGCCTCAACTTTTTATTTATACGACAAGTATGGCCGCTTTATAACCCACGCATTTAGGTGTACTGTTTTTATGGCTGTTTTATGTGTTGCTTAATGGAATGGTAATACTTCCACATACTCGAAGTTCGCCTATTGCCAGAGTACCGCTAACAACTCGACGAGTTACCGCGTCGATTCTTCTCATCTCGAACCTCCTTTGCGGATACCCGATGTATATGTATAATGTATTACGGTGGAGATTTGATTACGGTGTTTGTGCCCCGCATCAATTTCACACCGTTCGAATTCGAACGCATCGCGGATTTGATTCATTACCCTGTGTTACAGCGGCAGTCGTAAGAACGGGGGCGAGGTTCGGTCTCGTTTGGCATAACCCGAACCCGAATGGAGAAAAATTGCGAATAAAGGGAGAATTTAATTAGAGAGGCGATGGGCACGAGGTCGGCGGATCGGGTGTGGGGCGGCTGACGGCGGCGGTGACCACAATGGAGTGCAACAGTTGTGGGGCCGCGCAGAAGGGCCACCGAGGCGTGAGGGGGTGCCGGGTTCGGATCGCGCTATTTTTGCGTCAGGCTGCGCATATTGCGAAGAACGTTTCTATGGCTATATCATCCCTATCTGACGCTTGTATTATTATTGCTGACGCGCAATCTGCACGACTTAAATTACATAATGTTGGCACGGAAACTCTCGCAGTATTGTTCGGGGGGAATTTTTGGGAAAGTTACAAAACTTATATAGACTGCCGGATGAGCTGGGAATTGGAGACGGCGCTTGATTTGAATAAATCTTTCTCGGAATTCTTTTACTTGTTACTATGTTACTTCCAAAAAGTTTAACTCGCCCTCTAAACAATATATTTCGCTTGTGTCTCTCTCACCCACTCCCTCTCTCTCTCTCCCTCTTCTCCTATATCCCTGAATTATTTTTCCTCTTCTTTGTTTCACGCTCACAAGTTTCGTATTACATCCATTCATTTGCATAAAAACTTTCCTACACTGTGTATAATTTAACTCTTACTCTTTTCAGACAGAAATATTAATCCGTTAATTCTGCAACTCCTTCACTGAAACGCATTCCCGCTCCGATCCGCGCCATTTAATTACACTACATCCGTGTCCACCCACCCCCTGACAGAAAAGAGGCGGCGCAGACTGGGGGATGCGGTTTGTCGAACCGCTGCCGATAGTAATTTATTTAATTGAACAAATATCACCGTTCAGGTATTTACGCATACATGAGTATTCTATATGTGCTATGTATGATATGAGGGCTGGACAACATTCGAGCATGGATACATATGTAAGGGTGGGTATTTACGTACTGGTTTATTTACAAACATCCGCATATATGAGCATCGATTTTGCGCTAATTGCAATTACGCCGTTACGACCTCCATGTTAAAAACAACGTCCGGAATTAAGCACAATTCGGGCATAAAAGCGTTTAAAAACGAGAGGAGCATGTGTGTAGTAACACAAACAGACTGTTGCAAACGATAACGCGAGTCTAGTGCTTTTTGTCACAGTTAGCAACACATGTAAAGCAAACATTTTGAGTAATATTAATGCGTATTCGTCCGCATATTCAATAAATCATCGTATGCAGGGATGAACACCCCTATATATCAATCACAAATTCATGGTTACATTAATAACTATGTACTCAAAGTTAATCGCCGTGATGTATTTTTGTCCTGACCGCCGATATTATTCATGTTACATGTCGAATAGCCACGGTCGCGCTCCATCACCAATTCAAATCCCGCTATTTGCATAGAATCCGACGAACACGAATTTATATAAATTATTGCCAGTTCTATTTACGTTTCGGCGGCACGTTCGACAATTTATCAGTGCCGCTTTAATTAACTTCCCCTCCTTGACCATTTAACCACCCGTACCTACCTACCTACCTACAGCCCGGTCTGGTGGCGCGTCCACCATTTTCGTACGCCAAATTCGTTCGCGTTCTTCCCATGTGTTTTATTAAAAACGAAAAAAATGTCTCCCGGTGGCTGCTTAATTGCGTTTCTCATTGTTTATGGGGATGACGACTGCGACGGGACGCGACCGCGCGGCGAGGGCTGCATACAGGAGGGTGGTCAATGCCGGACGTAATAAAGCTATAAGGCGGAAGGGAGCGGGCGCACTCGGCTCGCTGGCTCGTGATGCAGGCCGGCATAAAACTAGGACCATACTAGATTTCGCCACCGGGGAACACGATTACTGCAAATGGAGCACATATCAACCCCTTCGGTTTAATTTGTGCAACTGTTCAATCTGAAACCGGCAATAATACGATTTCCCTTTGTGCCGTCTCTCTATATTAATAATCACTTTATTAGTGAACGCTCCAATTTGGTATTCCAGACGAGTCTACAGCGAAAACTGCATTGTAGTGGCAATTAGTCGCCGGAACGGAACACGTCCGCCCGATCGCATTGCCCGCAGTGCCGTAATATATGCAACTCAAAATACAGCGCGGCATATCGTACGGCAGAGGTGTAGCCTATACTTTCACATCGGTACGGCGGAATAGGGTGAGATGGAACGAGATGAGATAAGATGAGATGAGATGAGATAAGAGGAGAACACACTGCAGATAAAAAAAAGGAAAACACGGTGAGTTTTGTTGGTCTTGTTGACAAGATTGATTTCAGACAGCGATGCATGGACGCTGTGCAGCGTCGGGCGTCGGGCTAGGAGCACACGCTCTTTTTTTGCGGCAATACGTTTTCATGACCCTGTCAAACAGGCAACAAAGGCATTTCCTTAATAAAATGTTCGCGGCAGCATTTCCGATGAGCTGGAGCCCGGGATACGCGGCGCACAAATTTACGGGGATTCTAATGAGGGCGGCCGGGGCCGCCACCCCCTGATATCATTTGTATCACACTTAGGTGGGTTAGAGTGACATCTGAAATAGTGATTTAGCGATCGCCTGATTGCCCCCGAGACTTGGGACGCCATTCAGCGTCTGCCGCAAATAGATTGGGGACTCTCTTTTGTTAACTTTTATTGGATTCCATTTTGATGTCGGATTCGTTAAAGGAGTATCGGTTTTTATTTCGTTTTATACTGTCGTTTACTAAATACGTGTTGCATCGAGCCCCTTGCCGAAGACGAAAGGACGCCTCTATTTCGCGGGGACAATAAAATTTCCTTCCACTCACTATAACAAATACCCGCACACAATCGCACCCCGGTCTCCAATAACGTCAATATTAACATCGGCCTTGCGAGACCCATTCAAGAACTGAACACTTTTTAATTTTCCACTAAACCCATAAAGACGACCGCTGAGAATATCGTATAAAATGGGATGGTTCAAACGGCACCGTCCCTCGTCTAATCATCTTCAGCATAATAATGCGAGAAGCACGGAAGATATCGTGCACAATTATCATAATTGCCTTGCCCAATGAGAATACTACGTGCGATATTTTGGGAATACGAGAGAACGGCGCGTGCATTATCATCCTCTTATCCCGATGGAGATAAGTGCCGGTTACGAATCTTCAATCGCATACGGCATAGGTAATACACAGTTGGATAGAATAGACCGATATATGGTAGATAAGTCTCGCGAAGTGTTCCACATTGCAGGAGACAAGAGAAACCTGGCCTTAGGGAGACTACCCAGGAAGTGGGGCATGATGAGGTCATCCTCCTCTGAAGACGTACACCACACGTAATGCGTCATTAATTGACGCCGATGGTAGTCCTCATACATTTCTTCCGAAGATTCCTTCGAAGGCTGTTTCCCGACTCGATGGACCTCCGGACAACCCGGCATCTTTACATGTCATACATAACACATATTTAGTGGAACAATTCGAATCCTCGCTTTCGCTTTCGTCCGCAGCGAAACAATATCCGCGACTTGACACAGATGTGAAATTAGGTTGGCTCAAGTTCAATATATAGTAAAATATTATATTGCCATCCACAGCAGAGAAAGTCTGAGACGAGATAATGAGATATGAATAACTCTCAATGCAAACGAGCTAACCAAATCAGACTTTCGATTGGGATTAGCACAATCAATTTCTTAAAGTGTAGCATTCGGACTGCCGGTACCGTACTATTAATAACTAAAAAGTGGGTCGATTTTTCGCGGCCGAAGCCGATCCCAACATTTCTAATCTCTACCGATGATGTGATGAGGATGATAACCCGATGAACTCGTTGCACGGTTAACCATTACGTATTCAGTCATACAATACGAACGCGTACACCTGTAATAAAATCGATAATAAACATACCTACACGACAGGGTGCCATTAGTTAATCACATGTATCATTAATGCCGATAAATTAAGTGTCGGACGATCGTAGCTAATGTATTTGAAGTCTTCTGCAGATCGTTATTATTTATATGCCTATTTCGCTTGGAAATTAGATATTAAGGAAATTAACGAACCGTGAAGTACTGCCTCATCTTATTCATTAGCGATCATATGTAATTCGTCTTTGATTATAGTATAGTCGGTCTGCATTTCGAACTTGGGTTTGTTTTGGGATTCATAAGGTGAATCGAACGGCTATTAAATGACCATTACCGTATGTAATGTAAGGTATCCAATAATAACAATTGGCGGTTAGCGCAAGGGTTTCGGTTACTCCAACCTGCACCTCTCACTTCACTTGCAGCTTTTGTCTTGAGTGCCGGGTCGCCGGTTCGTTATTATTATAAGGTATAGTTCAGTAATTAACGGGTCAATCAGGACGTAGAACGGATTAAACACTCGGGATAATACCAAAGGGTTATTGTAATTTATAAACGCAGTGAAATGGCTCGAAAGTTAAGACGGGAGACGAATGGGGAACGAATGACAACTCCATTCAGTCGGGTTTCAGTCGGGCCGACTTTAACAAGAGCAGGAAATGAATATTATTTGTCACTCCGCTGGAAGTACTGAAAGGAAACTTTAGAGTACGTTTTATGATATACTAAACCTTTATATGGGGCGCATAATTCGCCACCGAAACCGTACATTTTTCGTGAGTCGGGTGAACTCTATTATTTCATTTAATCTAATAGGGTTACTACGTGAAAACTCATAATCATCGATTCAAATCGGAAAAATTTTACATGCTGGATGAGAAAACTAAATGGGCAAGCATCTATTTTATTATCGGGTGCACCATAAAATGGTCCTTCGTGTTACTCCCAATCCGGCCCAACTGGAACAACGGGAATCTGAAATTGAATTAGTATCGGTTTCACTCCATCTAGACTGGACAGATTCGGACCTCACTGTAATATCTCAATATTGTGTTTGTTCTCTTTAGCATGCACGTCCGTTAGTGGCTAAAGGCAGCGAACAAAGTAATCATGAATCAACGAATTAATTGATAATTCAAAGTGGAGTGATATCACTATCATCAACACGTTTTCTCTCCTCCATCTCCGCCCCTGATTATAATGAGATCCTGCTCATTATTATTATTATTTTTGGGAAAACACGCACACGCACGTGAGGTGCTAACGATTTCCGTCAAAGACGGTGACCCGAACGCCGCCCGACCGCATCAGCCTTGAACTCAATTTCCGTAAAAGGCTATCCAGTCCTCGCACCGGAGAAAGTATGATGAGTCTACCACTTTTTTAAGTTAAGTGTGAATACCAGAAACCCCACTCAAGCGACACGTCGTAATTATCAAATTTACATTTACCTAGGCACGTAAACGACCAATCCCCTTTCGGCCGAACCTCCAAACTTTGGTTTCATTCCACATATGTGCTCTTTAATTTTGGTATTAAAAGTAAAAAAGGGTTTTCTGCAGGGTATGAGGATTTACGAAATATTATTACAATACAATCATGAATGTTACTAATGTGCGAGAGTGGTGGAATGGGATAATTTATACAAACGCTTGACCCCATTTCGAATCGGAGATGATGAAGGCAGAGGTCGGGTCCAAGTGACCACCCCCACCACACACACACATACACACACACACACCGAGATTACTTTTAACCCTGTGGCAGGCGCTAATGAAATAGAATTATCCCCGTCTTAAATGGTTGCTCATCAACTCAACAGATTACTCAACTTCGCCCTTCGTTATTTGGATTATCCATTCAGACCCTATAACAGGCGCGCTAAAGCACTCAATAATTGATTTGGCACCTCTATTCGCGATCTCTCCGGGGTGAAAAAGCAGACAGGCTGACACAGTACTATTAAAAAAGTTTTATTGTATAAAAAAGGGTTTGTACATAAATTAATCGAGTCTCAATCAAGAGTTAAAATGCAATAAATAAAAAATCACTAAAATAACAGGTCACTTCAGAACCGCATTGGAATAATAATGTTAGGTAGGTTCGGAAATGAGTTGAGTGATTGAGGAATAATAACAATCATCCGAATTCTATTCAGGCCCCGTGTATCCATCGGACTGCGATAGAACTTGCTCCAGCGGTCACTGGCGTGACTAAATCAAAATTAAATATGGAGAGTCTTTGAGCACAATAATAATTCGAGACCGTCTAATTCTTAGGATCGCTGGCATTATCATCATTACCGTCGTCATTATCGGAGTCGGATTTTTCCGGTTTCAAATCTCTGTAAACGTAGCTGCCGTTGGGCGTTTGGAACGAAACGTAGCTACCGTATTGTTGCCCGTTCCTGACCGAGCTGTCTTCGTCGGCATTGTTCACGCTATCGTCGCCCTTCTGAGGATTGTTGTGGAAGTATAACGCGATCTCGTTGTTGTCTATGAGGCGGAGATCCACGTCGGTGTCCGGTTCTGGCGTGACGGCCGCAGTCTCGCCGCCGGCCGGCGAGATGGCGGCGGCGGTTTCCGTCACGGCCGCCGCCGGTGCCTCCGGGGCCGAAGGTGGGGCGGGCACGACGACCGCGTTCGGCACGGAGTGCTGCCCGTCCGCGTCAACCGCGCCCGCCGAAATGGACTCTTCGGCCTCGTTGACAGCGTATTTCGGTCCGCCGGGATGCAGTTGCAGTACCGGCTGACCTAAAATCGTCGCGTCTTTCTGTTGAGGCTGCTCGATCGCGGACAGAATCGACTGCAACAGGCCGTCGTTCAGCACCTGGGCGTGCGGCACTTGGCCCTGGAGGCCGCCGGATTGCGCGCCCAGTCCGTCGGCCGATTGAATTTGCAAAGTGTAACTTCCCAGAGACCCCTGAAGAGGGATGTTGCCGATGTCGATACTTTCGGACTTGATCAGTTCGCTGCCGGGGGCGAAACTTTCGGCGAGAGCTTTTCCCTGGGACTCTCCTTCCGGGATGGCGTTTATCGAGGCGCCCGTGTGGACGGTTTGCGAATGGGCCGTACTCAAATCCGTGGGATTACCGTACGTGAAAGACGGCGATGATTGATGGTACCCACCCCCAATATTCGTAGTCAAGGCGGACAGTGATGCCGTGTAGGAATTGGCCGCGGGTACTCCGTAAGACAGAGATGGAACCAGCTGAGAGTGCTGCGCTTTATGCAAGCCGCAATCGTGTGGGATATGGTGGTAACCGAAATTGGATATTGTTGAACCGAGATTGCTCGCCCCTGACGTCAAATCTATTGTCAGCGGGGGATGAGAGTGGTCCAGTCCCACGGTGATCCCGCCTTGGTGCGTACTGTCGGCGGCCAAACTGAGGCTGCTGCCGGCGTGAATGGGTAAACCGTACGAACCGTCGATGCTGCCCAGAGGGGCCGTGTAGCTGGTCAAGGCTTCGGCGTGACCGCCCGACGCGAATAAAGACCCGAAATTATAAGAACCCGAACCAGCCGAAGACGAGCCGTGCGTTAAGCTCTGAAAAGAGACGGGCGGAGCCGAGTTCGGCAGGCTGTACAGTCCGGACGGCGCCCGCGGCTCTTCTTTGACTGGATTCGGTAGTTCCGGAATCGGCGGCGGGATGTAGGTTTGGCCGCTGAAGCTGTTTGAATAAGAACTCTCGATGATACCATGGGCGTCTTTGTGGGCGGTATTCTGGCCGATCGACTCGATTAGTCCTGCGGGGACCGGTTCCCGAAAGATTACGGGGTGTCTGGGCGGGTTAATCTTGAGAGCGTTCAAAGGCGCGCCGTATTGACCGCTGGGCTTCGATAATAGCGGCGTGCCGTAATGTCCGCTCGGAGGGACACCGTAAACACCACTAGGTGGAATCAGACCGATCCCGGAAGACGATAAAGACAGACCGTGAGAACTGTGGGAACCGTGCGAGTGGTGAGACTTGAAAGAATTGCTCGAAGACCCAAACGACGACGACAGTCCGTTATTCTTATACGAATGGGCGGCGGCGTAAGGTCCATTTGCTGAATACGAGTTCAATGGAGGAGCACTGTAACTGTCTGATGCACTGATCGAGTAGCTGCCGCCACCTCCACCTCCACCTCCGCCGCCACCGTTTCCGTGGCCGTGTCCGTGTCTGTGTCCTTGTCCGCCTGTGTTAGGGAAAAGTTCATACCCTATACTCTTGATGACCGACAAATGATCTTGTCCAGCACTGATACCGGCCGCCGAAAGACCCAGAGATAATGACTGGTCGTCGTGATGGGAATCTCCAGAAGAACCGACGATTCCACCAGATCCGGTTACGGAATTGAGGGGAGCTCCGTATGAATCACTCAACGAGTGTGACCCGGATGAATGCGATGAAAGCGACAAACCGGAAACTCCGTGCCCCTGCTGATGCCCATGCCCATGCCCATGCCCATGCCCATGCCCATGCCCGTGCCCGGATCCTTGTCCAAATCCATTTCCATGTCCCTGCTTGAGTCCTTGATTATGTCGTTGTCCATGTTCTTGTCCGTGTCCGTGTCCCTGTCCGTGTCCGTGTCCCTGTCCGTGTCCCTGCCCCTGTCCTTGTCCCAGTGAGATTCCCTGCCCATGTCCGTGGCCGTGGCCAATTCCTAAAAGTGGAGCAGGCGGTGGGACGAAATCGGTATTGAACACGAGATCCCCAATGCCGTGAGATTGTCCTTCGGGGACGCCGTAACTGTCAGAAGGTGGTCGCGAAACCAAACCAGGAATCGGTTGCCAACCGTCGTATTTGATATCAGGCGGAGTCGGTGGTGCCGGCGCTCCCGGATGCGGAGGACCGTGCGGCACAGGATCCGGTGGTCCGTAATGCTGACCGGGCGGTGGGCCGTAGATGTCCGTCGGCGGTCCGTCGTTGAAATTGGGTGGACCGTACGCTTCGTTGGGAAGCGAAATGACGGCCACGGGTGGCGGCTTCAGCGGATTGAACAACGGTTTCGAAGGACCGTGATGCTTCGGCGGCCCATACTGAGACTTTGGCGGCCCGTAACTCGGCTTGGGCGGTTTCGGGACGAAGATCGATTTGGGTGGGCCGTATTGATGACGAGGCGGAGGCCCGTACTGTGGCTTGGGGCCGTGATATGGAGGAATATACGGTTTATGGGGTTTGTCGTGCGGCGGCGGTGGAGGGGGAGGTCCGTACGTGTCCACTGGCCTAGGGGGTCCGTATATTTTCGGAGGAGTGCCGTATCCGCCAGACGGAACCGCCGGCAACGGGGGCGGAATGTCCGGAGGAGGTGCCGGGTAAACTATATTGTTCGAAGGGACGTCCGGGACGCCGTAAACGGGAACCGGCTGGTTCGCGTTGCTCGGCCCCGAGGGGACGTAAGAATCGGATCCGCCGGCCAGAGGTGCGCCGTACGAATCGGTCAAAATCGGAGCATCTCTTCGGTTGGCCTCCTGCTCGCTTCCGGCAGCGATCGAGTCTGCTACGCCGCCCGTAGAACTACTCAACGAGGTACTGCCGGTCACTTTGCCACCTTCATTATTATTACCGGTACTGCTCGTGTTTTCCTCGATGCTTGAAGTCGTTTTCGGATTATTGACGACAGCTGCGATTTGTTGCGATGCGAGGAGAGTGCACAAAAATGCAACGAATGCCTGGAAATAAAGGAAGCGGTTAACACGAATGCTTATTAAAAATGATGATTAAGCAGGATTTTCGGCAGTTTTATTACAGTCTGATAATTCTCGAACGAAAAAAACTATGATCTGATGAACGTCATTACCGTTTAGTTTCATTTCCTCAATAATTACACAGTTCAAATTACCAGTGATTTTTTTACAAATTATTGTGAACTTGACTGAATTGAACTTTGTTAAATTTCGATTCACAAACTCAATAGTTGTGATTATTAGTAAAATATATGAAAAATAAGCTACAAATATTTTTCAGTTAAATTTCGAGTGAAATTTCGAAAAGCGTAGGTGGAATTAATCGGGAACAATGTATTGTTGTATTTGTTTGCGAACGCCGCTGGGCGGTTAATGATTGCGAACCTAAAATTCGCCGGTAGCATTCGTAATTAGAATGATTACAATAATGCAAATACGATAGTCAGTTGGTTAATGGAGTACGTGACAGGCCCCTATCGAGAGGTGCCTTCGGCTGCTGGGGATGCCGAACCCGCGACGGGGGACCGACACAACTTTGCGTCATGTGCAACATATTACTCCGCATAATGAGCCTGAACGCTCGGGAATGCCTTATGTTTCTCGCCATGCACACCTAGTTGTTATGTACAGCGACCACTGATCTGGTTTCAATTGTAGATTGTGTGTACACAATTGGCAACGTTTGTGGATCCCAAACCGCTGTTCAACTCGAATCACTAGAACACTATACCTCTCTTAGCCGGCATGCAGTAATATTCCCGGGCATTAACGATCTAAACTAACGAAAGGGCTCTATATGAAATTTCCTTCAGTTAGCTACATTACTATGCATCATCATTCGGGGGATTATTATTATCACCAATAAGCTCACCTGCAAAGTCCTCATCGTAATCCTAATCTAAGATAATGATATCCTTTTAAAAAGTCGCACTCACTTATAACTGATTTCATGTACTACTACTATTATACTAACGTGCGACCATATCGGTGGGTTTTCAAAAAATAATCCTGCTTTGAAAAGAGATGCCAGTTATATACATTCAGCGTGCAAGTTGGGATAAAGCCCCCTCTTCGTCGGTAAGTAACCGATGTCTCGTCTCGATTCTCGAGTTAAAGCTTGGAAAGGTAGGGACGCCTCAAGACGCCGAGATCGCACCAAACCGAACTAAACGGACAAGCCGCGACCAGAGAAAGTAGGATGATGAAAGTAGTTGCTGATAATAAGTATCACAAAGCGGTGTGATGCGTCCATGAATTATAATGGAATACGTTCTAAAAAAAATCATCTCGAAAACAGAGAAACAGAGAGGCCGACCGCAGTGTTTTATTTCGCACTCCACGCCTAAATTACAAATTATAATTCTCACACGATTTGTTTCCGTTTAGTTCGAGCACATCTGATCTAGCTTTGTAATATAATATCTTTTATTTTGATGAAATCCCGATTTGGCCCAAAAACTGTGTCACAGGCAGATTTAACCGGATTATCTTGGCGTATCGAGAGAACCCACTTAAAGGACCTAAACTCGTTGGATATATTATTATCAGGAATGCTTCCTCGGGGTTATTTTAAATTTATTTTCGAAATTTCAATTCACAAACATTTCACGTTTCAAATATCAAAGACTTTTGAATTTCCAAAGTAAACCATCTTACACAAACGCTTTTCTCGAATAAAAATATGTCACAATACAATCGCGACTTGCTCTTCGTGTTTCAATTCCTCGTCGCGTGTGCTTTAGGTTTCTATGTACCAGAAAGCATTGCGCCCTTCCTTCCTACCTAGATGGTGCATTAGCTTCTTTGTCTCTACTGCTCCTCTCCAGTACAAAATTACCGTCCAATTTGCATATTCATCCAGAAACGAGAACAATTATGCGCTTATAAGAGGCGAGATAGCTTAGGTGCTTCTACGGTCTCAGGTTATTATTACTACATTATTGTTATTAATATAATTATCATTTGTTATTATTACTATTATCATTATTATTGAATCAAATTATCGCAATGATTTTTGTGCATATGTAGTTCCCATGACCATTTGTAGGACCATGGTTGAGTTCCAGAACAGCGCTTACATAATAACGGGTGAATGTATTTTAATAATTAATACAATTAAAGTCGACAATTGCAGTCAACTCGAGCGTATTATTATTGGCGCCGCCGCCGCCGCCCCCAATTTCGAAATGCTTGGAAAATAGCATAAAAATAATGCAACCGATCGGCATTAACATGCTTAATCATTCCCAGGAATGCAAATCGGCGTTGTACGGGTTTTATGCAAATTCCAAAGGTAAACAACGATTATTTAACTCGTGCACCTGCGGTTTTCACCAATTTAACGGTGAAAAATTTCGATAACCCGACCGTTTACAACAAATAATAATGACAGCGCGACGCGATCAATTCGTTCCGTCCATTTGAGTCTTTATTTGCAACATTTCTTCGTGCCGCCGCCAGTGGTAGCCGTTCTCGGGAGATTGACTAAACTTCTTTCGGGCTCTTCGGTTTTCTAATTAGCCGCAATAATTACCACGTTTTTATAGACGTTCGGCGTGATTGTTAATTTTGGCGAATTTGACGGATTCTCTTGAAAGCACGCACTTTTCTCTAAAGATTGGTTACCTGCTTATCATCATCAGCAGCATAACGTATTGTAGGGATTATTCCTCTAATTACACAAAGAGTCGCTTCCACTTCATCATTATTTGTGGATTTGGAAGTTATTCATTTCTTTGTTTTGAATCATATTTCATATTACTTAAGGTAAGCACCCCTAAAACCGTGCGGTTTTAGCTGTATTTACTCGCTTTAATAAATTTTATTGGGTAGTAATGGTGTTAATTATAGTAATTATTTTTGTGTTATGCAATTTACATTTAATTGCCCTCGCGAGATGCACCAGTCCTGCTCAAAATCCGATAGTAAAACGAACCGAACTGAATTAACTGGCCATCACGGCTCTTTGATCCCGCATGGTCCGCGCACTATAAGTGGGGGCTCGAAATAGTTATTGCCAATGTTTTTGCAATTGCCGACTCCCATTGTATTGTAATGTATGGAAATAACTCTAACATTCGTCCTGAATAAGCTCACTTATAATGGAATTAATATAATCATAAACCTCGTCGTCATCATCATGCGCGCCTCTGGTCTGAGGAAATTTTCTCCAATTTACGTTATGAAATGAAAAGTAGATACCTGAAGCTATTTGAGTGGAACCGTTGATTCAGAAATAGAAATAAAGTCATTCGTTCCGTGTATGTGACACACAATTTTCCTCGCATGGGTACTTTCTCTTATAAAACCCAGGACCAGACGATCAAGAAAAAAGAAGCGGAAGAAGCAGCGGTTACTTCAAGGGTACGCGAGCTTTCGGATAGTTTCTTCTTCGAAATGTCTTCAGCCTTCCAATGCGTACACGTGCATCGTCACCTCTCTATCAATTAATTAAAATGACGTCATTTACTTAGGGTGTTTTCGTCATTAGGCTACGGACGGCTATTAAAATAGCGTCTCCGCTCTCCCATAATCATCAATATCGGTGGAATTTCTTTTGCGATTCGATTCGATGATGTCAATTTTTAATTGTGCATGGTGTAGCTTTTCTCGCTCGAGGATCGTTTTGTTAATGATAGATGAAATATTGGGCGGTCCGGCTGTTAACGCGAGGACGGGGACTAACCCGTGAAAGAATGTGGAGGCTATCCAGAGTCAAGTTCAGCACGGTCGCCGCTTCAAGGCCCCGCTTTCTCCGTTGCAGGTTATTCAAGTGTATAGATTTACACCGGATTCGTACTCGATTTGTTAATGGTGAAGTCATGAGAAATCATCTTAAATGTGTATGTCACCGGCGCGGAATGTAGTCAACGCGGACCACCGCATCGCAGCCTTATTGTTCATGAATTTCCATTCGTGTTGCAAATCCCCGGCACACTTAGGAGATGTTCCTAAAATAATCCGTGTACCTACTCTCTTTACTGTAACTCATCTCGGATCGCCGGTATTGCCCAACAAAGGACCGATTTGTAACAATTTGAGACAATAGCTTTTGCAAAAGTCACCAGATTTGCGCATCGCTCTGTATTTTAGGCCGGTGGCGTAATCAATTTCGTTACGGTAATTATAATCACAGTGAAGAATCGAAGAGGGGATTCTTGATTATGTAGGTGAGTCGGGTTCAGTATGCAAGTGCGGCCGAAATGTGGGTTAAATGAACGGATGTGGAAGATTCACTCTCGATACATAATGTCAACCGCGAAATCGACGAGAAATGGCGCACCTTCACCGATTTTTCCGCCGGACCCGGTTCGATTTTTACGTGAAAAGTGACAGTAAAGTCGGGCAAACGTCTCCCGCCCGTGTTTTCTAATTCGAACTCGCCATCACCGCCATCACCGATATAAATAATCGCCGAGTGCGGCCTTAATTAATTCTTGTATAAATTGCCCTGAATTAATTACGGAACACATCATTTTTGTGCACAATTTGTCACACCACACCGGAATTAATCGGGGGAGCGACTTTTTAATTTTAATTAAAATTCGTACATCGTACAGAAAGCGATTATTATTGTTACTATGATTATTTCTCATTTCTGTGCAAATTAATAACTGTCTGCGAGCTATTTCATTGAAGTCGCTTTACCCGTAATGTGTAGCTCATACTTACCACAGTTAAGGTACTGACAATTTTATTTATAAAAGTAATATACAATAATCCTCTCGCTGTGCACGCCGGCTTTCACTCTAGAAAACGTCCGAACTTTTCGCGAAAAAAAAAAAAAAAACGTAATCATCATCGATACACATCAATTCCTAGTTTGGGCATTCATCAACACATCGGCACCCGCCCGTCAGAATATTACCTGGACTTTAATCTCCAGAGGAAAAACTTCGCATGCCAAATTCCCGTCAATTACTCCATCACCATGGACGAGAGAACGAACATCCCCGACCCTCAAACTTTTGCACAACTCTCTCCTGTGATGTATGCACGCCATAGCGCAATGCCCGGCAGGAACACAACCCGAATTATATTACTTTACATACCTGAATCGCCTGTAGTGTTTCTTAAAAAAAAAAGTGAAATCATTGGGGTGCACCGAGGGCTATGAAGGCCGGAGCTCGTAAAAGTGTATGCGTTTTCAATTTTCGCAACTAATGATGACGAGGTCTTCTCCTAAGATATGTAGGTGAGATTTTTATCAAATCTATTCGGTTATTTCGTTTTATTCTCGTGATGTCGTTTCCGCCTCACCGTCTCGGTGCCGTAAGTGCGTTGTTATTCAACTCGTAGAAAAACAGCGAAGCGTGTTACTTTATTATGATTGTCGGTGAGAAAAAAGTAATCTTCAACAAAACAAATCTAGTCTAGTGTCTTGTCTACACAGTCCGTTCCGCTGGAGTAGTCCGACGATTTAATAATTTCATTAAAATGATTATGGCGACGACGAAGGCGCGATCAAGAAAATTTGCCATTGACCTACGTGGTATAGGCAGGTCATAGCGGGAATCTATGTCACGAGGGCAACCTCCGATAGGTGTTCTCTTCAAAACGCGCCCATTCCACCTGTAAAAGCCTGAATACGCTTCCTCAACTTGCCGCTCACATAAGAAAACCGACCATGGTAAAATAAGAAGACGATGGACTTTAAAGCTTTGAACTTTGAACAAGCTGGCTTGATAATTATTATCTTAATTTTAATAACACTTCTGGTATGGCCGTAATGAGAATAATTTCCCTCGCGAATCGAGTTCGCTCAAGCTTCTGGCGAGAGTCGAGTGCCCGGATTTAATATAAATATCATGAGCGACTTTTCCGACGAAAACTATGCTAAATATTTTTCATCCGACCGCCTCAATATTAATAATACCTATATACCTGAACCAGTACCCGATGCTTTTAATCTAACAAAAACAACTTTCTTCGTTTCGGAAATTAATATAGCGAAAGAGCCGTGTCGTCGCATTTTTTCGGAAACGTTATTAAGTATATTACGAGACATTATAATAACAATGTTTGAATTTCAGGCTCCCCGAGGCCTTTTCGCTTCGCTCTCTTCGCGGCAAAGTTAGGTACGTGAGCGCCATCTGCCCGGCGAAAATCCAATTACGCGAGCTTCAAAGCTCCCGCATTATTCAAATCGAGAGGTGGGATGCAAGCCGCCGGTCGCTTTATTTGCCTTAGGCTCAAGCTGTTTTACTTGAAATTACACTGGAACTATTTGACCTTCCATAGACATGCATAATACAAGCTCATTTGTCTTATCTGTGAAAACTTTGGCGGTCACGATCCAATACCACCCGGCAATAGGTAAATGCGAAAAAGCGGACCCGTCGAAGGTGCCATTCGTGATAACGAAGGTGCCCTGGAATTTTCGATTTGCGACATTATTCTCATCTCAATTCGGTATACCTCCAACCATACCTTTTTCATCGGGCAACCTAATGGAGGTTTCGCCAATTTCGTGGCCGGTTCCCAGGGCGAGTTTTTAGCGTTTACCAGTCCACAAAGTCGGTTCACGGTGACTCTTTGATATTTCTCGCAGGAATCCAGCGCATCACGCGATTGGCATCTTTTCAATTCCAGTGTCAGCTAATAGGTAAATTAAACGATTACCCTTGTGTATTCTGTTCGATTCATCAATATCAATATAAAACATAAGGCGAGTGAGTACCTTAACATCCGAGTCTATGTCTTTGGTGACGACTACTTTCATCGAGATCGTATTCATGCGGTTTATCATTCCCACGTGGACATTTTGGAATGTTATCGGCAAATCGTAGCCGGGGCAAGTCCCGACAAATTTATAGATCCTCACGGTTTTTGGCTTCGGCTTCTATAATAAAGTATGATATTTTTAGGCATCTAATTTTTCGACTTGCAAGTTACCGGTAAATTCGGATTTCTCACTAATACCACAGCTTAGGTATCTATCTAAACTGTGCTAATACGGTTAGTTTTTGGTCCTTGCGCGTACCTAATCGGTATCAAAATTTTGCTTCGTTGAAAGCCATTACCGGTAACTTTACTATTCCGTTTTACCAAAACGTCGAAGATTTGGGAGTCCGATGCCGCGGCGATCAATAGAACGGCAAAAACGAGATAGGGCACTCTGATCGGTGGACGAGACATGTTGAAAATACGCAGCGATGTGTCCAAAACCGTGGCGGTCGAGCGCATTTAATTAAAATTCATATCCACACGCTATCAGATTTAAACCAAACCATCTGATTATTTTAATTACAAAACGACCTTTGTTGCCTAATGAGGTCGAAACTTAATCACCAGCCATCACATTTATTTTATTCCATTTGATTATACAAAAATACAATTGCATTATTTCATGTGACCATCCTAAACCGTATAATAGTTTTCGTATATAAAATTCCGATAATAATAATAGTAATGATAATAACAAGTAACAAAACTAAAAGAAGATAAAAAATATCGAGTAGTTTTAGAGTTTCGAACGGAGATCCGCAACTTTCCCCTGGAGATTGCGTTGGAGTTCGATCAATTTCAGTGCGAGACCCATGTTCCCTTGGATTTTGACTTTGCCCTGGAAGAAAGCCTTTTGCGGATTCAACTTGCCCGTCACCAAATCGAAAATGTCGACGTCGCTGATCGTGAACGTCACATCAGGTTTCTCTGGAAAAACGAATGAACCGATTAAGGGATCACAGATTCTCCATGTAATCACTTACGTTTCGAGTTAATCTCGAGGCTCCCATTTCCTGCTTTGACGTTTATCGCCCAATAGCCGTCCTGCCCAGTGGAACGTTTAACTTTGAACCCGTAAACGCCCTTGTGCTTCTCGACCAGACTGTCTTTCCCCTCCAGGGCGCTTTCGAGCAGTCGCAAATAGGGCGCCACTAGCCCTTGCAGATCGTCGAGAGAGCCGGCGGTCTTGCGGATGCCGACGTTGCGCTTCTGGTACTCGGGGAAGCCTAAGCGGTAGAGGGCGACGACGACCGCTCCTCCCAGGCCGATGTTGTGCTGCAGGGCCAATTCGGCGCCCTTCACCTGCCTGGCGTCGGCCTGGCCGCGCAGCTGCCAGCACAGCTCGGCGCACTGCGCGAGCCCTGTCGCTCCGAGCGGGTGCCCTTTCGAGATGAGGCCCCCGCTGGGGTTGACGACGTACTTGCCGCCGTACGTGTTGTCCCCGCGATCGATCAATTCGCCCGCCTTGCCCGGGGGGCAGAGCCCCAACGCTTCGTACGTGATCAGCTCGTTCGCCGAGAAGCAGTCGTGCAGCTCGACCACCTGGACGTCACTCGGATTGCAATTGGCCTTGCGGAATAGACGGTCCGCTGCTGTTTTCGTCATATCGTAACCGACCTACGGAATAACAATAAATAATACAATTAATTCATTATTATTCCCTTATTGTGCGCGATAAGATTGTCATTATCATATAATGTACTTACGTACATAGTTATTTCAAGCTTTATCTTAATTTTCTTTAATAATCAAACAAAGGTTCCTTATAAACAGTAAGTGTAAGTGATTGATCTTTAACCAATGTCAGATTGGTGAGCCCAGAAACTCATGGATATGATTAACTCAATTAGACCGAGTTTTTTTTACTGTTGCAGCGATTTCCGTTTTCGGATTTGAAGGGCTTATGCGAAAATCATTCAAACATTCTCACCAATTTCATTGAGCTGTTGTCGGTGAGAGTTGAGGCGAGGTCCGTGCACATTTCCATGCCTACGATTTCGACGGCCTGAGCCTCGAGTCCGTGGCTTCTGACGAAGCGCTCGGAGGCCAATATGGCGGCGGCGCTCCCGTCACTCGTCGGACAGCACTGCAGTTTGGTCAATATCTCGAACACTTTCGGCGATTGCAGGATTTGTTCGAGGGAATATTCCTCTCGAAATTGCGAATTCGGATTGTTCACCGAGTGTTTATGGTTCTTGTATGCGATTTTGGCGAAATGCTCCAACTTGGTGCCGTATTTTTTCATGTGTTCTATTCCCGCATTACCGAACATTTGGGCGGCGATCGGCGATTCGTTAATTCCGACCAATTCGGCCATCAATTCCACGTGTTTATCCATCGGATTGGTTCTATCTAAAAACTATTCTGCCGTTTATTCATTTCCTTGATAAAAGTCAATCGATTGATGCGAAATTGCGGCATGTTGACTGATGACCTCATACCATTTTGACCCAGGTATTCCCTCAAATTCCTGAATGGAGGCTACTTTAAAATCAATCAACATGGCTGCTTTCCCACATCAATATTTGATGATGTTGAACGTACTTTGGCCGACAGGCTCCCTCTTTCCATTTTTTCGAACCCAAGGGCAAGGACGCAATCATGTTTCCCTGATGCCACAAATTCCTTGGCCAAAAGGAGGGCACTGGCTCCGGTCGAGCAGTTGTTGTTGACGTTGAAAATCGGAATGCCGGTCATTCCGACCTCGTAAATGCATCTCTGGCCGCAAGTGGAGTCCCCATAAACGTATCCGGCTGTGGCTGCTTCCACTTCGGAGAATTTCACTCTGGAATCGGCCAGCGCTTTGTTGATGGCTTCTTTGGCGAAATCGGGATAGTCATCGCCTCTCTTTCCCGGTTTCTCAAACTGTAATTATAATCATATATCGCGTTCTCCAGTAATAACGAGATTCTGCCGATTATTTCGGTTTATTTGGGTTACTTACTTTGGTCATACCGACACCGACAACGAAAACTCGCCCCATTTTTGATTATTCTGCTTTCTGGTGATAGTAACAGTGTAAACTCCACTTTGGAACTGGTCCCTATTGACGCAAGTTATTGAAAAAAATTAAAATGAGTTTACTGGAATGAAAACAGACTTTGACACTTAACTTAACCTTAAACCTTGTCCGCGATGGCAAGTCGTGATTGGTCGGATTATTGTTTTCAATTATTCATGACAACTTTAGCGGGAAATTCAAATTCGATGCTACTTAAGTACTTTCCACTTAAATTATACAATTACACTGGATATTTATATATAACTTTATTCTTTACAAATTTGTAAATGTACAAGTTCTGAAAATAATACTCATCAGTTAATCTCGGTTAATTTATGACATGGATCGAAATAATGCCGAGTTTGTTTATTGAGAAACAAAATCAAAAGTTAATAATTGATATACCAAAATTGATTCACTGTAAGTTATTGCTGGGCTTAAGACGCCGTTTAAAATACATTAATTATGTATTGGCATATTGAGAAAAAATTAAAATGCAGCTCTAAAACAACAATTACCTATTATATTCAATCAGTAAATTATTTAATTTCATCGGATGGAAATTGACTTGGCAGTTAAGGCCTTTTTTGGCACATCATTTTTTTGGAACTTGTAATGCTACCATTATGACAGATCGGTCAACATGGCGGTTTGTCAAGTTTCATATAAACCGTTGCGTGCAAACCCTGAGCGTAGAAAATTTCGTTTTAAAATTTGCACAAACACAAATTCAACATTTAAAAAAAACTTTAGCTACATACATACTGTCGCTTTTAACTATAACAACAGCAGCCATAAATTGTTTTGATTCTGTTCTTTAAACTCTGTTCTTCAAAAATAACATTCTGTACAATTTGTCTCAAGATTAATAATAATAATAATAGTTATTAGATCATAGACTAGAGTTTCACAACTCAAAAGGATCATTTCACCTCTAAAATGTTCTTCAAATCGTCGGGAAGAGAGCTGATAATATCCTGTAGTCTTTGATTTAATTGTTGTTTCACGCGCTCACCGACCGGAATGTCGTGCTCCTTGCATTTGCCGATTTTACTTCGGATTTTCAGCACCATATCGACTACCTCCACTTCGGGTTTACCCTGAACCCAGTCTTTGAGATCCTGAAGCATCAATGAAATGGTTAATAGATCAACACATTTCCGCGATTTTCAGTAACTTACAGCATCTGAGAGGGCTTCCAATTGCAATGCTTGCAATTTTAACGCCAAATCGGTATAGCGCATGTTGAACCAGCCATTGAAATTGGGCGACCTGAAGAATCTCCGGTAGAGTCCGATCCAGTCTCCTTTTATACCTGTAGTCAGTTGGGGCCCTGCCGTTTCTAAGGTAGCGAGGAAGTTGTCAGGGTTGAACGGTAGAGGGGTGGGCGCAGCCTGAAATCGACAGAAAAACTTAAACCATAGCACTTGAAACCCATTGACAGTTTTAGTGCAATTATATTAATGGAAGGCGCACCTTGAATGGTGATATGTTTTTCTGTAAAGGCATCAAACTGGCTATGTATCTTTCGAGTGGAATCATGAAACTCTGCGTCAACTCCAGGAGATGTCGCCTCAACAGAGCCGTTTGAACTTCGCCCGGTCTTTTCGAGGTGATGCCGCTTAACAACTTCTTAATTATTGCCTTGTCCTTTTGCAAGTATGGCTTATAAGTCGTGTATAGGCCAGGAGTATTGTCGAGCATTTTGGTGTTACCCTGCTTTTTCAATTTGAACTTGGGCGTTTGACTCATATCGGTTCCCAGTCTTATCGTGTGTGGCCAATGGTGGAGGATCTTGGCGAAGAACGGGTTGGTCACGCCTAAAATCAATGGTGGAGGCCGTTGCGCTTTACTTGTGAACTGTTTGAATTCGCTGTCGTGGATAGTGAAGTAGGGCCGATAATCGCCACAAAACTTGACTGGTGATATTATCCTGAAAATCACGTGAAATCGAGTTCATACATTTTGACAAATAGCGATAAGAAGCTGTCAATTTGACGGTCCTGGCAGTCAAAATGGCGGCTCTATTCTCATCTTTAACCTTGTTAGAGCCAAGACCATGGAGGAACATTGTGTCGGGGAAGACGCCATCACTACTAGAGGCTCGGATGTCAAAATGACCTCCCACAGGAGATGAATATGCGAAAGTATTGGTTGCAATATTTCAAAAAAGTCCAAATCTTCAACCGATGCCTGAATCTGATTTTCCGCGGTTTCGCTCAAGGCGGCCATTTGCCGACTCGCTGAGTAACTGCCAGACTGAGGAATATGAATCTGAAAGTATATAATAATTATGAACCAATCGATTTCTTACACGGAATATTATACTTGAAAAACTGAACCAAGTAAGGGTAAGTTCAGAGTCGTTCCCGGTGTAGGAGGGGGCCATCTTTCGATATTATAGCAAGAAGCTTCTAAACTAAGTTCCCCATGTTCGAAGTATTCGGGGGCTAATAGGCTGCAGATTTTACTGAAGAAGTTGTTAAAAGGCAAACGGGATAAAATCACAACACTCTGCAAAAATTGTTTTTGTTAGTTTAAATTAATTGCCATCCGATTTGAATACCTTTTGAAAGTATCCTCTGGGTAGTGTGATGTCTTTGACCTGCCTAAAGTAGACATAGCCCCAATAATACGATGAATGAATTTGTAAAGCAGATGGACATTTGGCATTGTACAAATTATGCTCCGGACGTAGTTCAATTTTTCCTGGACTGTTGGGCAGTCGCACAATGAACGTGGTGTCTCCCATACATCCTGAATTCGAGTCCGGGAACGCCAAATAGCATAAATTTGATATTTCTTGTTTCGTTAAGGTGATGTGTGCTGGAAATATGCTCTAAAACTATGCCAATTAATACATTTCTAATTGTGGAGTCTCAAAATTACCTCCAGGGCTTGTCCTAGTTCTAAATCGAAAGTTACAATGCAAATACAGTGAATCCAGTTGCCGAAATGCTCCCAGGAATGGTCCGCGAGTTCTTCCTGGATGTTGTTGACCATATTTTCACTGGCACTCATTTTAGAGTGAAATTAACGAAAATGTTAAATTATTTTGTTCCATTTATCACAAACATTCTATTTGAACGCAAACATTTCCTATCACATGCTTTTATTATTAATTTTTGGGTGCTGCTGACCCCACTTCATCCCAAAACAATAACCATACAACATACAAAACACTGACACTTATTACAGAGGAAACCCCATTGAGAAATTCCGTGAGAGGGCGCCTTAATATAAGAGTTTATTGCCATAAGTTAGCTAAAAGTGTTATTAGAATTCGTTCGGATCTTGGTTTTAAACGGTTTTAAACGATTTTTTTTATGATATCGAGCGCATTTGAAGACAAATTAAATTATGAATTAATTTTGAAAATTATCTGAAATGTATGCAACTAATAATACACGTAGCCATCATGCCGCGTGGCTTCGACGGTAGCGCCAAAACGCTCGAAGCTCATAGTTCAGAAAAATTCTGTAAGATGGCAGAGTAATCGAATCGAAAGACAGTTTCTGGACGCATTCTTGGTTGCCTAATTACCGGGATGTGCGCCTGTCGAATGTCAACTCCCGTTGACATTCTATTTTCCCCTTTATCGCCCTTTGTTCACTAATTTCAATATTTTTTTGAAAATCATGTTTATTTACACAACCGGATTCACCACAAATGACTGGTAATTAAGGTCACCGAATAATGACCGTTGTAATAGCCGCCGAGGAATTCGATTCGGAGATCACCTCCAAATGTAGTTGTGTCCTGAAAGTTCCACACCTCGTTCGGCCCCACAAGATAAAACGACGAAATCGGTATTTATAACGGGCGCAAATCGTGCTGTAAGTATGATCAGATTAGGAGGATTCACCGTACCTCTCATCACCTGAGGTTGCGCGAACAATTTCTATTTATAATTATTGAGACGGTCGCGGAAAAGGTTAGCAAAAGTCAGGGATTCGTTCATCACGCATTGTCCCGACCACTGGCCGAGATTAATTCCATGAATTTTATGTAATTAAAGTATTAAATCACATGCACACGCGATAAGGCCGAGAATAATTAATCTGGGCCTTGTTGTTGTCTGTGATAAAACGAGTGACCCCCGGGAGATAATTGACCTCAAGATGTCAGTCGATATAAAACGGTAACGTTGCTTTTTGTCCACACTTCGAGTCGACGATTCCGGCGACTGGCGAGCTGTGTGTCCACTACTCCACTTGTCACTTGTAACTTTGATTATTCACGATTTTCTAATTGAGCTTGGCTTAGTGTGTTAAAGTTGTTTGCTCAATTCGGAGTGCCGTTTCTATCCGGTCTGAAAATTGTGCGTTTTAATTGTTCTGTCTTCACCCTGGCAGCAAAGGGAGGAATGCTGAGTACCACTAAAGACTGTCTTGGTCTTCGAGTCCGTCTCAACGCCTTGCACCAGACCTGGAAGTGGCTCCACCAGACCATCACCTTACATGAGTACCTGATCTCGTTGACAGCGTCCCATCAAAACGCTTGCATGATCTAAACGTCTAGAGACTAGGAATCTTTGTGACAGGCACAACTTGTTTGTATCTGATAAAAAAATGGCATTAGTGCAACGGCAATCGTTGAAACTGAGCTCGGCGATCTTCCGATTCGGTCGCGCCTTCTCGACCGGCGACAACAAGGAGATCAAGAAGTCGGTGTTCATATCGCAATCGAAAGACATTTACGCCAACCTCGCCCTCGAGGATTGGCTCTATCGCAACATGGATTTCAGCGACCATCACGTGCTGATGCTGTGGCGGAACGACCCCTGCGTGGTGATAGGCCGCCACCAGAACCCCTGGCTCGAGGCGAACGTGCCCGAGTTGGCCAACATCACCGACGGGGGCGTCCGGTTGGCCAGACGCAACAGCGGCGGCGGCACGGTCTTCCACGATCAGGGCAACCTCAACATGACCTTCTTCACCGCCCGCGAGCACTACGACAGGAAGTACAACCTGGACGTCATCACCAGGGCGGTCTTCCGGGAGTACGGGGTGAAATTGGACCAGACCAAGAGAGAGGACCTCACTCTACGCAACTGCAAAGTATCCTTGAATCCAGTAAGTGGTTTGTTCCGCTCTGAAGTCTGCGTAATTCTCGGTCGTTTCTGCTAATCAGCATTCGGACTCGCCGTCGCCGATAATTTAACGCAAAAATATTTTCGGCCGGTCAAAGTCCGTCAATGATAATGACGGACGGTGACAGTGGCGGCAACCGACATACAAATGAACCGGATGTTTGTCACTACTAAATAAATTCCTTAACGTTAATTCAGGTGTCTGGAACGGCGGCCAAATTGGGACGGCCCAGCGCCTACCACCATTGCACCCTTCTGGTCGACGTCAACAAAGTCGATTTGAGTCGGGCCCTGTTCAAGCAAGACGTGGGGATCGAAACTAACGCCACCAGATCTGTCAAGTCGAAAATCATGAATTTGTGTGAGGAGAGTCCGAAAATGAATGTGGGCACCCTGTTGAAAGCGGTCGGATGGGAGTATTTAAGAACCGAAGCCCTCGCGGTAAGAGACGGCGGAATGGAGCTTGCAAATAAACAAAAGGGCTTCCATATGATCAACCCCACTGAACAGTGGTTTCCAGGTAATTATTACCACCGCTCGATTATAATCGACTTACAAGTGAACTCGTTGAATTTTTCTCAGGTATCTCTGACTTGAAGAGCGGATTGGAGAGCTGGCAATGGTGTTACGGCAAGACCCCGAAGTTCAGTATCAGCAGGAGCTTCCCCATTCCGAATAATCTGTCCTCAGGAGTCGGCGATGGAAGGGAGGATTTGAAAGTGACGATGATGGTGGAAAACGCCACCATTTCGGACGTGACCCTCCATGTGCCACCCGGTTTGGCCACGAACGGTTTCGAAGGAAAAATCAGCGTCGTGACCAACCTGAAGGGTTCGAAATTCTCTCACGACGCCATGGCCAACCTGCAGTGGTCCATTGAGGGGTTGGTCAGTGAGCGGCGGAAATTCGTCACCGATTGCGTACGTCAAGTAATGACTTCCGTATAATATACAGCGGGGCGGGAGGATTGAGGTCCGTTTTGACCCTTTCGCCTTGCGATGATGACGTTTGTTCACTAGTGCCATTTTTATATTTTCTTCAATTATCTTATTTTTAATTGCATTATTTTTAGGGTTATCGCGGATATATTTTTATCATAGTTTAGGATTACCGAAACCGTTTCACAACGGTCAACAAGAATTAATCATATCATTTCTACTTATTATTAATTAATTTTGCTGTCTCTTCGCGTTGAGGAGCCAGTTATATTAAATTTCTTTACTATTAACTTTTCCGTTCCTCTATAATAATTTAAATAATCCTCACTTTAGTGATCTTTAATTTTAAGTTCTGGACATGTTGTGCCGTTTGTCTTGTAAATAAAACTACTATTTAATAAATAATTTCATTAAATTCTGAATTCAATTTGAAAAATATCTGGATTGTATGCAACCAATAATACAAATAGCGAAGACTCAAACCGGTCAAGTATGGAGATGGACAGCGCCACTGCAAGGGATAGTGCCGCCTTATGTGAACTACGTAGTTCATACGGTTGACCGCAAGATGGCCGTAGTGTGGCAAGATTCGATCACTTTGCCATCTTACGGATTTTATTTGAACTACAAGCTTCGAGGGTTTTGGCGCTGCCGTCAAAGTGGCGCGTCATGGTGACTACGTGTATTATTGGTTGCATACATTCCAGATAGTTTTAAAAATTCAATTAGGACTTTATTTTGTCCTCAAAGATGCTCGCTATAGCTTGTTCAGAACCAAGAACCGAAACAATTCTATAGTTTACGGTTCGATAGTTATGGCGCCGTTGGCGAAACACCCCAGTCCAGTTTACGCTAATCTTGCCATCTTACGGCAGCAGTTCCAACTACACAGTTCGTCTTAGTGGCCGCTAGGTTTTCCAAAGTGGGGTTGGAAGTGTCATCTGTCATCGTTGAAATATTTTTCATGGTTTTCCATAATTAAAATACGAAAACTACGTGGCATCAGGTGAAAATCCAAGTTTTTATGTGCTTGTGAGTTAGTTTCGTAGTAAAGATGGGCCTGGCTATATCCTCTGCTTTTTCGCGATTATTTGGTCGCAAACAGATGAGAATTCTGATGGGTGAGGCCTAACCAATATTAAAGACAACCGCACTTGACCAACATACTTCTTGTTTGCAGTGGGACTGGACGCCGCCGGCAAGACCACGATTTTATATAAACTCAAATTGGGAGACGTAATCACAACCATTCCTACCATTGGTTTCAATGTTGAAACCGTAGAATACAAAAATATATGCTTCACGGTTTGGGACGTCGGCGGTCAGACGAAAATTCGTAAACTGTGGTCTCACTATTTCCAAAACACCAACGGGCTGATATACGTGGTAGACTCAAATGATAGAGACAGGATCGCCGAGGCTGAAAAAGAGCTCCAAAATATGGTAATCACAAATGTGTTCTCTCGTTGTAATTACTCTTAAATATAATATGAATTTGTAGCTGAAGGAAGATGAGTTGCGAGATGCAGTCTTGTTGGTGTTCGCCAATAAGAAGGACCTCCCAAATGCAATGGCTGCAGCCGAATTGACTGATAAACTCAATCTCAATCAATTGCACAACCGTCGTGTAAGTTACAATATGAAATCCTCTCTTGTGAGTCATAATTGTTGATATTTTTAGTGGTATATTCAATCCACCTGCGCTACAACTGGGGATGGACTTTATGAAGGATTGGACTGGCTCTCAAATGAGCTGGCAAAATAAAAAATCCATCCTACCCTTAGCATTTACTTGCAAAGCCGCCATTTTGACATTCACTTGGAAGAAAACAAAATGCTGACACTATTCATCACTTGTTAAAATGGCAACATTGCAAGTCTGCAATTACTTCAATATTTTAAAAAAAAAACGTTATTATTAATACTTTCTTAGTTGAGCCGTTTGTGATTTATAAGAATAAGTGACTGAATAAAAGTTCATATAAAAAGTCGATCATTTTTATTATTCCAAGCAGCTGTACAAACAAATTATTGCGCTATTGCGCAACATTTCATTTTTTCGTTTTGTAGTAAAACTAGAGAAAAATTTTCAGTCATCTACAATTCTGCATGATATCATATATAATCGAAATAATATAATAATACAACAGCAGGATAAGCAAAAAACCTTAATTAGTTCTCAACTGATAATCACCATTTTGGGTAATATACCTGACCCAAGGAAGAGCCTGGTAACCACTCTTTTCGATAATTTTCAAATAACGCACCTGAAAAAAGTAATTATTAGATAGGAAAAAGTCACTTTAAGGTAGTTGAAATTCGAGCATACTTGTATTCCTGATGTGGTGAAGTAGGGTATTTCGAACTTGACTTGAATCGGGGGTTTTCCTTCAGTGTCCTCACACTCAACACTCGGGAGGCCAAAATGGGCCCTCATCAAGTACTCTTTACCTCCAGGGAAGGACTTAATCGTCCAAGTAATTGCGTTCTGTTCAGGCGCGTACTTGACACTGCCTATTGTCGTTTTAAACTTCGGTGAATCGGCATCGTGAGGTACTGGAATCACAATTTCGACGTTGTTGGCCGTGGAGCGTCGTTTGAATTGCGATTTGGCTTTGATCATGTATTCGACACGACTGTGGGCGTGGCGCTCAATCACCGATTCAATCCAAATCAGAGGTTTTACCTAGAAGAGTTTGTTTTAGAACTCCAGCCATCTGTCGGGACATGTAGTACTTACATGGGTGTTAAGGCGATATGACATAAGTTCGAATTCCCCGTCTGGAGGTATGAAAGAAATGGTTCTATCGATTTCGAACCTGGAGAGACGCACACATTGGTGGAATTTCACATCTTCAAGCTCGACAGACTTGGATTTTCCTCGGCCGGTGCTCTCAAATAATACTTTATCATTGAGACCAAGTCTCAATTCAGGCATTCCGCTTAAATACACCCTCATTTTGATAGCACCGACAATTTCACTTCTCAACACGTTTCCATTGGCGTTCGCCAATAAGTTGACAGATTCGATCACATCTAAAAATACTTCGTTTTTCCTGTACTTGATCCCTTCGGATCGCCACGATACGGCATTAGTGACAGCTACCGGAATGCGGGGCTGGATCTCGAGCTTGTGTCCCTCCTGTGTGATATACTCCTGTAAAATTTTACTATCGGTAGTTTGCGGGTAACCGAAATCCAGCAGTTCATCAAGTAGCTCGTAAATCACCACGAAATTATCTCGTATGCTTTCTTCTTCGAGCTCTTTGAAATATTCCGTCATAACTTGGACGATTTTATGTAAAAATACGAAAACCAAAGCTATGTTTGCATTCTTCTTTGTGGTGCTCACAATATAGAGGTTATTAGTTTTAATATAGGCAAAGGTGCAGTCCATCGTCTGTAAAAGTGGTGTTAATAGGCCTTCTTCTTCTTTTTCCATAAGGAGAGGCATGAATTTCTCAATAACTCCCAAATCGATGTCGCCCCGGTAATTCCTCGATATAAGGACCTGAAATATTACTCAAGTAATCTGATAAACCTCTTCGCTGATGCAATCAATACCTTGCCCTTAACATCGAGAATGTAGATCGCTGAAGAAGACATCCTTATCTGAGGAGAATCACAGGTGTGTATGTGTGTGTATGTAATAAGGTGATTAATGATGCCACATGAGCAACCACGTTAATTAAAATGAAACCTCTTCTCGAGAAGACCGCTGCCTTTCCACAGGTCGGAACTTAAGCAAAACTGGCTCGTTCACATTTAGGAATGGAATATTTCGATTAATTTCAGCTTAAAATGCTTTTTTATCGGAAAACTTGAAAAACACGTCAAAAGTGGTCGGCTGTCACTTTTGACAATTCATTTGACACTGATGACAGAAGTCAATAAACGGTTGGCACACCTGTAAGTGCACCGCGAAATTTAAAGAGCTTGGAAAATGCTCGAAATTATTGATTGAAAGTGATGGAAAATGACCGGAAATCACTGGAACCACAACCGAGTGCATTTTCTTCTTATGTCGCCGTTGATTCTCGATGGTTCACCTCATCGGGGTGTTGTAATTGACGGGGTAAGTGTGCGAGTATTTCGATCCGCCGGAGTTTGATCCGCAGAGTTACCCAGCATGCATCATGAGTGGGAGTGATATGTCTGGCTGGTGCCGTAGGTGAAGTTGATTTCCGCTCGAAAAGCCCGAAATTAATCGGAAAAACAGCGAGAGACGAGTCCTCGTCGAACACCGAGTCGATATCTGACGTGTATCCAGTCAGGAAATGCATCCGAAGTGCGAATTGCACTTGGAAGAGCTGTGACGGTAGTGGCGGCCCGTTGGTGACGTATTCTCCATTGTACCTCTCTTCCCGTGTCTCGACCCTTGGGGGACTGCTTGAAAACATGAAAGGTACATTTGAACCCAATCGAACGCATAATTCCATTCGCAACCCCTTGGAATTCGTCGGGGGCCGCGGGGGCTGGCGGGGTCGCGGGGAGACTTGCGGCTTTAGGTCGCCACTTCCTACTCTGTCTGTAGTGTAAACCGTGGAATGTAAACACTGTAGCCCCGCCCCATCACATACTATTGTCATTTATAAATCAATTCCTATTTTGCTAGAAACCCTTCAAACTACCCTTAATTGCCTGTTTTTTTTTACCACCAAATACGTCGCAGTTGCATGTAAGTGTACGCCCTTTCGGGGTGGAATTGTCGCGTCGAGCCGCGGGATATTACGAATCGCGATAACCCTACTGTACCACATACACATACCTACCTCAACCTCCTTTCTCTTTAGTTTTCGATTAATTCAGCATTTCTCCGATTTAAATGACTCCAGGTCTTGTCGTCCTAATTAAACCACAGGTGTGCTTCTTTAACAGCCACCCACGTCAATAAACACCACCTCCTTGGACCTAGTTATTGGGAGGAAAGGATTTCGGGAAGCCGAAGCCGTCCCAAGGCGTTATCTAGATTCCCACTCAATAGATGGAACCGCATTCGGAATAAATTGTCGTCTAATCAAAGCACAATCCAACCTAATCCCCCGATCCATTTCCCCTGCCTCGGAAAATTTTGATTATCGTCTGACGAAAACTAGTTGTGGTTCCTCTACTTTTGATTCCTATTGGGAAACCCAGCACTCCGTTTCACAATCTTGAATGAATTATTATTCCTGGGAACAGATTACCCTCTCCCGTTGCCGGATATTTTGAATTCTTATGTTTTCACCCTCGTTTTCACCACTTTATCTTGAGGATTTGTGTTTCAGCATGCAACCTAATGGCTGAGATCGATTCGGATTCCGTCTACATTTAAGCAAAATCGTCTATTCGAACGATTTCGTTTAATCTAAGGTAAATTGTGTTAGTTATGAAGAAATTTCCTCTCACTCTAATCACACACACGTTAACATTCGCACTTGATTATGTTTGTTTCAATAAATCCACGAAATGGTACCTTTTTGAAATGAATATAATCGCTGGTTGTCACATTTGGTTGCTTACCTTATTATGTCTAATACCTGTTTGCATGTATGTCACAGGGGAAAAAGCTTTCAACATGTCTGGTAACCAACTTATGGATTCATGTCTGTAAGTAACACATTCGAGAATAATAATGTTCAGTACACTAGTATCTAATAACCTACAGTATTTATCTGAGAAATACCATCATTTAGTCACTTGGAATTGGTCGAGGCGTCTGTTATAAGCTAATATTAACTTTTATGATAACGTTTCTGGTTGTCATTAGGTGAATAGTTTGTTGTCGGTTATGGGTTCGTCATACTCTCATTGGGTGTAGGTGAATCAGTAAATGGATGCATGCCCGTCTTTAGAGTTGGATTGCTTTGCTAAAACATGATTGCTTATTTTACACTGGCAGCTTGGTGAATCGACGGGTGGAACAAAGACAAGAGCACAGCATCACTCATACAGAGATCACGCAAAGGTAGGGCCTCCCCGCACCACCATTTAGCTTTCTGTTCAGAATCATTTCAAAATCTTTAATCATAATATTTATTGAGTAGAAATAACTTGAGGCTTCTTTTACGCTATCGTCGTCTCAAATTATAACCCATTCATCGCTCCATTTTTTCTGTATTGTTTCCAGGAGAGTGTTACAAGAGAAGGTCCCCGAAATGCAGCATTACAAGTAAGTAAAAGCGAAAAACGGAAACGCATGAGGATGAGGAGTGCCGATTATGACTAGTCCGATGCGATCGATATTGTGATTTTCATTTGGTTTGTGTGCACAGGGGTCCGGACGCTGGCGGCCCAGTAAACGACACGACCTATCACACTCACAGCAATGGACATTCAGAACACTCACCGAATTCCAGCCACATGTCTGTTCATAGTGACGAGCCGCTAGTGCGTACACACAAGCAACAGACCACCCAACAAGTGACCACTGTGACAAAGGTTGTGCGGGAAGTGCAGCAATTGGGCGAGGGCCAGCCGGGCGAGTACATTCCGGTACCGCTGGGCTCGTACGCTCACCCCGCCCATCCCCGCGGTCAGTACGTCGATTACATGGAACAGCCGGCCCACCACATGTACTCCCAGTACCACCAGCATCCCCATTACCAAGACTACGAACCGTACAATAATCCTTATGGCGGGTTCATGGGCTACCCGGCCGGGGCGGAACGGCCGCCGACGCCGCCGAGTCCGAGCGAGCACAGCGGAGCCCCCTCGCCCTTGCCCATGAACGCCCAGCAGGGTGGCGTCCCTTATCTCAGTTCCGGGTACGACGAGTTGCCCGAACACTTCCGGGTCACCCCGTCCCCGGGCGGTCCGATCGGACTCGACCCCTACCCGGACGACCCGGCCGTAGTTTACGGGTACGTGTCGCCCTCCCCGTACGGGACGGCCCCGGTCCACCAACAGCAGCAGCAGGGCCCCGCCTCGTACGACGCGCGTACCTACGAGGACGGCCTGAACGGGCCGCTGGCGGTGCCGGTCGTCGCGCCGATCCGCATGTTCGAGGACGACGAGCTGCAGAAGCACATGAGCAAGATGTCGCTGCACGGGCACGGACGGGCGCACGCGATCGCCTCGCCGGGCAGCGTCGGCGCCGACGACGACCAGCGCGGCATGCGCTGGCGCGACCCCAACCTGACCGAGGTGATCGGCTTCCTGAACAACCCGAACAACGTGATCAAGGCGAACGCCGCCGCCTACCTGCAGCACCTCTGCTACATGGACGACCCGAACAAGCAAAAGACGCGAGCCCTCGGCGGCATCCCGCCGCTGGTCAAGCTGCTCGGCCACGAGAGCGTCGAGGTTTACAGGAACGCGTGCGGCGCTTTGCGGAACCTCTCGTACGGCCGGCAGAACGACGAGAACAAGCGCGCCATTAAAAACGCCGGCGGCATCCCGGCTCTGATCAATCTGTTGAGGAAGTCGATCGAGGCCGAAATCAAAGAACTGGTGACCGGCGTCATATGGAACATGTCCTCGTGCGAGGACCTCAAGCGGAACATCATCGATGATGGTGTCGGCACCGTCGTCACCTACATCATAATACCCCACTCGGGCTGGGACCCGCAGGGCAACCACGGCGAGACCTGCTGGTCGACCGTCTTCCGGAACGCTTCTGGGGTACTCAGGAACGTCAGTTCGGCCGGCGAGTACGCCCGTAAACGGTTGAGGGAGTGCGAGGGACTCGTCGACGCGTTGCTGTTCGTCGTACGCTGTGCCATAGACAAATCGAACATAGGCAATAAGATCGTTGAGAATTGTGTGTGCATCTTGCGGAATCTCTCTTACCGCTGCCAGGAGGTCGAGGATCCCAATTACGACAAGAACCCGTTGCCTACACAGAGTCGAGTCGCGGCCAGTCCCAAAGGTGACATTTTTCTGTCAATTTTGAAATCGGATCGACGGAAACCCGGGTGCAATCGTTTTTTGCACCTTTACACTGGGTGCGGGGGAATTGTTTCACTTTTTGTCACTGTTTTGTAGAGAATTTGTGACAACCTGAAAAACATAACGTGATTGATATAAAATGATTGCACCCGAGAGTCTATAAAAACCGGGTGCAAAAGGTCTGTGGTCAAGGGTTCTTTGCCTAGAATGCCTAGGTGCATAGCCGCCTGACGTAATTCTTGTTCGCAGGTGAAAATCTGGGCTGCTTCGGGGGCTCGAAGAAGAAGAAGGAGTCGTCGCAGTCGTCGGAGGTGAAAGAGGGCACGTCCGGGACGTCGTCGACGGGCGGCAACGGCAACGGGCACAGCGCTTCCGGCCGCGGCGAGCCGGTCCACGGCATGGAGCTCCTGTGGCAGCCGGAGGTGGTCCAGTCCTACCTGGCGCTGCTGCAGAGCTGCTCGAACCCGGAAACGCTCGAGGCGGCGGCCGGGGCGCTCCAGAACCTGGCCGCCTGCTACTGGCAGCCGAGCATAGAGATCCGGGCGGCCGTGCGCAAGGAGAAGGGCCTGCCGATCCTGGTCGAGCTGCTGCGCATGGAGGTGGACCGGGTCGTGTGCGCCGTGGCCACGGCCCTGCGCAACCTGGCGATAGACCAGCGCAACAAGGAGCTGATCGGGAAGTACGCGATGCGCGACCTCGTCCAGAAGTTGCCGTCGGGCAACCCGCAGCACGACCAGGGCACTTCCGACGACACGATCGCGGCGGTCCTGGCGACTTTGAACGAGGTCATCAAGAAGAACGCCGAGTTCTCGCGGTCGCTGCTGGAGGCCGGCGGAGTGGAAAGACTGATGAACATAACGCGCCAAAGGCAGAAGTACACGCCGAGGGTGCTCAAGTTCGCCGGGCAGGTGCTGTTCACCATGTGGCAGCATCCCGATCTCCGAGACGTTTATAAAAAGCACGGATGGAAGGAGCAGGAGTTCGTCACCAAGACAGTGGCGGCCCGGAACGCGGGCCCGAACTCGCCCAACAACGCCAACAGCACTTTGAACAGACCGATGGCCTCGCAGAGCGGCACTCGGTACGAGGACAGGACGATGAAGAGGGCGCCGCCCGGGGCGCGGGCCGTCGCTCCGGTCTACCAAAGGGTGAGCACCCACTTGATTTCATCTGCAGTACTTCTCCCCCGTTTTCTCGAATAATCGTCTCGATTCGGTTCCAGAACGAAGATATCCCTCTGGCTGATATGGCTTATCCCGAAACGCAGCCCCCAATGGGGGGGCGCTCGTATCCTCCCGGCTCCGGTCCAAACCCACCCCCAGTAAGTTACTAAGCCACATGCACAACCCCTACACGTCCGTGTCAATTTTTAATCGAAAAAAATTTGTAATGAATGAATCGCGTATATTATTAATATTATACTATTTGTATTTCTATTATTTTATTATAATTATTATCATTACTATTATTATTGGTGAAGGTGTGGATCTGGACTGAGCATCCCTCTTGCTCAACCTAGCAATACATATGCATACATATATAATATGATATTATCGATAATGGCAAATCTCATTCATTCCATGTAGGTACTTACATCTCATACTAAAATAATTAATATCTAAATATGAAATAATTACTAATAAGTATACTAAATAAATGAATAACGAACACGACGGCCTCGACGTCCGAATGCGGCGTTCACTTTAGACTGTTGAAAATTATTATTATCTCGATGTTCATGTACAGTACAACTACAGAGAGTAGGGTGAGGAATTTTTGTAGCGGCATCCTGTGTTCTAATAAGTATTGTATCAAAGCAGAGGAGATTGTAAGGATTTTTACATTTTTTACTGATTGATTGATTCGATTGATTTTTGGTCAGGCGAGAGAGAAACAGAAAGAGAAAGAGAGAGAGAAAAAGGAGAAAGAGAGGAGTAGTCTTCCTTGTATTCATGAATAATAAGCTGTGTAAAAATTTGAGGAGTTAGGTGTGTTTGTAAAACCTGTAGCATGTAGATATATGATTTCATGACTTGCGGTCGGACGAACGAACGAACGAACGAACTAACGAACGAAAGAGCTGAAATGAGATGAGGTTAAGAATTAGGTGAGGTGGTTTTTTGGGGGTGGCAGCGAGCGAAGGCCCTGGCAGCAGAGCGTCCTCGTCGGCGCCCACCGGTGCCCAGGTAAGGCTCTGTGGCAGCTGCTCAGGGCCTTTGGTTGACTGCGCACAAGCTGAGACGAGAGGTCCTGCCCAGCAGCCGCCGCCCCGTTCCCCAGTCCCCCGGTGAATCCGACTTGAATGTACCAAACCGATTGTTTCGTTTTGCAGCCGGAACCGCTTTACGCCCAAGTCAACATGGAGAAGAAGAGGAACCGCCAGTCCAGCCTGGGCAACGCCAACCATCTGGACGAGCCCCAGCTAGCCAGCATGCCGGCCGGCAAGGACTCCTGGGTCTAACGGCACTTGTTATATATCAATGTTCTGTCGCATGTTCAGATATATAATGCACTGATTCATATTAAATATGTAATATTTAGTTTGTGGTTTACTGTGATGAGCTTCAAGTGAAATTGCCTGTACATATTATTTCGCCTCGAATTTTTCTATTTTTCTTTTTGTAAACTTTTTTTTGATTTTTTATTATTACCCATGTATTATTTTTTCTGTTTTATACGATGATGAGGTTTATTTTGAATAAATTTATTATACATATACATACATACATACTTAAATTATAGACGACTTTATAGATATAATTATAGAAATCGTTTTCATTAATTATTATAATAGCGTTTGCGGCGAAGCATTCTTTGCGACTTTATCCTATAACTTGATCATTTGTAAAGTGTCTCAAATATTTGAACCAATTTAAACATACCATAGTCAATTTTAATATTGTTTCTAATAAATTTATTATAATTTAAAAGTAACCACCTCTCATTTCCATGCAGACACCTCACTTACTTGTTTACTTGTTATTTAATAAATAACGGAGGCGTCAGCCGGTTTTTTAACAAAATTAATTATTATTAGACCGTCTGATGTGACCTCTCGATGCCACTTTAGTCTGCTGTATGTGTGATAATTAAACCCAATTTAAAACTCTGGAAGAGACAATTTCTTGAATTTAGTCGACTCTATCCTCCGTTTAGGTAAGTGAACTCTCTGTAGAACAATCACCAGGTGTGTTTCTTATCTATCTCGAAAAACATTCTATAGAAATTCCGTACATCAAGTTCATTTTCAATTGCCTTATTTTGAGATAAGATACTACTGTTAGGTCAATTTCCAATAGACAATAACAAAGATCATACCGTACAGGTACCTAAATATAACAAGTCCAAAAAATTTCCCTACATTCGAAGTCGATGATTAAGCACGATGAGTAATAATTGATAGATAAGATAATGACTTTTGAAATACATTCAAGTATACCGTTTACCAAACTTTCACTTGTGCTTTTCCAAGAGGAAATTAAATTGTCGATTAGATCCACCATCGACGTGTAAATGGACATCGATTAATCGATAGTTTAGTCCTTTTGAACAATCGATTCTTTTAATTATTACGTAATTTCTTCTGCGATACCTCTGGTACGTTCGTAGTAGGTAGTGATGATGAAAGATATCGAGCTATGGATGATGTCTGATATGGAATCTATCGATATTTTCTTTGTTATTTATTGACGGAGAGGGACGGTGATTCCTAATATAAAAATGCCGCCGCCGTTTCAAATAAAATGGGATGTTGCGCACCTCGACGCCGTTCGTCATTAAATTTCTCCCACAATCCTCTCTCCAGTCCCTCCCAAAAGCCGCACCAATCGAAAGGTTCCCAATAGTGCGGGGACACGGAGAAAACCGAGTGAAGGAATAGGCTACAAGAAAAATTACTCGCAGGGAGTCGTGGCTCGTGCTCGTAGGCGATGTTTCGGTTAAATCCTATCGGAATGGGAGTTCTTGGCTTGTGCAAGGTGATTTTCGGCTCGCAATGATCCCATCCCCGTTAGTATTTCTCATGGGTGTCATGTTATTATTCTTATTCTCCGCCAAACTCGTTTACGTTCAAAGCCTATCTACAACAATAATGAGTAAAACGTGTAAAATATTGTGATATAGATTAAGGAATATTTAATTAATTGAATGACCAAATTTTTTTACACGAAGGATGGCGCCAATGATTTACACTTCGTACGGATTCGCAATATTTTTTTTCATATTTTGGTGTGCCATGTGGCTCTTGCATCTCATAGCAATCTTCTATGGGTGAGTACGACCATGTAGAAAAGGTCCACAAGACCGCGTAGACTAATCACTTCATTCATTCGACTTTACAGTAAATACCGGCTCCACAAGAAAGTCAACAAGCTTCCTACTGATGAACCCTACCCAGCGGTCTCCATACTAAAACCATTAATGGGGTGCGACGAGAACCTATCTTCCAATTTGGAAACGTTCTTTACCATGAACTATCCAATGGTAATAAACGACCATAACTCTGATCATAAACGAATATTTAAGTTCGATTATCGTTTTTTTTTTTGTTTTATAGTACGAACTGCTGTTTTGTATCGAGGACAAGGCCGATTCCGCCATAGAAACAGTTAACAAACTCATGGAAAAATATCCCAAAGTAACGGCGCAAGTTTTTTTAGGAGGCTCGACCGTCGGTGTCAACCCAAAGATTAATAATATGAATAGGGCGTATGAATTTAGCAGTTATGAATACATTCTGATTTCGGACAGCGGAATCAAGAGTAAGTTACTTATCGTCGTCATATCACGCGCCTATTTCCGTGCAAATATTTATACTGTACTCTGTACTTATACTGACGCCACACGTTCTCTGCTTGTTTGCTTTCTTTAGTGAGGGAAGATACCTTGTTGGACATGGTGAATCACATGAATTCGAAAACGGGGCTAGTCCACCAGATGCCTTTCACGTGCGACAGACCCGGATTCGCCGCCACACTTGAAAAAGTACCTTTCAGTACCTATATGAGTCCCTCAGTAAATTGTTCATTCGCCGTGTTTCAGATATATTTCGGTACTGCACAATCTAGAATTTACTTAGCTGCAGACTGCTGCAGGATCAATTGCCACACTGGCATGTCGACTCTCATGCGCAAGGCCGTTTTAGAAGAGTACGGCGGCTTGAAAACTTTCGGGTGCTATTTAGCGGAGGATTTTTTCATTGCAAAAGCTTTCATAGATAAGGGATGGAAAACTGCCATTAGTAGTCAGCCGGCCATGCAAAATTCCGGCATTTGCGACGTAGAAAGTTTCCAGGCGCGGCTCACAAGGTGACCCATCTTTACAGGAACCCTTTTGTACGGAAATAAAACGTACGTTTCAGGTGGGCAAAGCTGCGGGTGGCCATGCTGCCTCTGGTGATCGTATTTGAGCCACTTTCCGAATGCATGGTGATAGGTGCCTGCGCTGCGTGGTCCGCCAGCGTTCTGTTCCAATGGGACTTGCTCGTTTTTTACTTAGTACATATTCTACTTTGGTTCTTGTGTGACTGGACTTTGTTATGTGTTGTTCAGGTCTGTATCGTGCCATTTTGCCGCTATATTGGAAAGACTAATTTGTCGTATTTTTCCAGAATGGTTCATTGCCTTTCAACAAGTTCCATTTCATCGTGGGTTGGCTGTTCAGGGAATGCTCAGGTCCCTACCTTTTTCTCCACGCGGTTCTCGACCCAGCAATAAAGTGGCGCAATCGAGTTTTCAAATTGTCTTGGGGAGGAGTCGCCCAGGAGATGAACCCTAGGATAAAATGTTGAACTTCGCTTATGATCCGCAACTGTAATTACATTATCAAGGATTAGTCTGCCATTTTTCCCGAAAAACAAACCGCCAACAATTCACAATATTACAAATGAACCCCCCCGCCACACTAGAGACATGGATACTCTTAATTAGGTACGCAACAGAGAAACGAAGAACGGACTTCTCTCGGTACTTAAAACAACTAAAATACGACTTGAGACCAAACTCGGAACCCAACCAATCAAAAAAAAAACAAGAAAAAAGTAACAATGTGATAGTAGCTTAGCTTATCGAGTACCTAACTACCCCTAAGGTTAATTAATTTAAGCCGCAATTACAAAGCAATACATTGTGATAAAGTCCTCCCATTGCTTATGCTGCTGTATTATTGTCTGTTTATATGTACTTCACCAGTTTAATTAGTCTTAATCTTAATAATCTGACATCACTTATAGTGTTACTTAAGTCTTGATTGAACCTGATCGATTTACTTATTTGATTTTTTCTTATACAACACATTATTTCAATTATTATTATTTTACGTATTTATTATATTGTGAAAAGGGTGGGTTCATACGTACGTGTAGTTATCATTTCAATTCAGGAAGAAAAACCCTTTGTACAGGGCGATTGAATGCATTTTTCATATGGAGACCACGATTTCGTGTCTTCCCCTCCTGAAGAATCCATCATTCGTTCGTCCTGTACACAGTTAATTACCTACTGTAAATATACATATCAAAAGATTTGTGGAATTCACGTTAAGTTGCTTTAAATTATTGATGCAGTCTCAATTGTTATTCTGTACCAAACGCAAAACTTTAATGTTCAGAGTTAAATTCAAGACTGATCACCAATTATTATAATTACGTTTTATTTATTTGATTTTTCTTGAGATCGTTTTGTATGAAGTTGTTTTCTCAATAATACATAGTATTTTAAGTACTCTTCGCTTTTTATTTCCCTTTATTTATTTATAGTTTGCTTGGTCTTGGCACACTTGGCTGTAACCGCAATTAGCGAAAAATCCAAAAGATGCCCGCGGCTGCAGTTTGAAAGCGCGTTTTCTCGAAACGCGCGTATATCGTTCGAAGAGGAGGAGGAGGAGCCGATAAAAGTGAAACTTAGGTCGCACCATAAACGGCCTTAGGTTGTAAACTAGGAATGCGCTTTTCCACTCGGAGCCACAGGCTCATTGGGCCCATAATTATGTCAAAGAATGCCGCCGATCTAGGCTTAGGTAGTGGAATCGACGGGTACTCGGCTAAGTCAGGTTGGCCACTTTCTACGCATGTTCACAAACTCAGTTACCATTACCTCTGACAGGTAAGATACGATTGCCTGCCTACCTGTTAGAGTGTAGAGTGCGGATGCCATACGATTTAATTCCTACAGTACCAATAACTACACTAATCCCCTGGTGAAATATGTGCTCAACTCTCGAATTTTTCCAGCAATGATCGAGTCGACCACTTGAATAACTTTACGAGGGTGAGTACTGGGTAACTTTGAATCGTTTTTCCTTGTTCTGTTCGGATCAATCCTGACGATGTGGGTACTGTTATTGGGACTGTATTCACGTATTCTGTTATTATGGTCGCCACGATGGCTTTTGCTGCTTAGCGCTCTCGGCTTAAGTATTTTCTCGCATATGCGCCCGCACCGTCGACACGATCCCGATTTTATCCAAGTCCGCTGATCCGATCCGGAGTTCGAATGGACTTTTTCGAGTGAAATTCCGTCCAACTTTTAATTAATCAGCCTCGACGCACCGCCATCCACGCCCTTCTTTCGCAAAATTGAGCTCGAAAATGTCCTCACCTGATTGTTATTCATAATAAATATGCAGTTTAGCCGTAAAAGTCGCATGTAACAATAACAGTAGGTATACGACGGAATCGCTGATCGACATTCCGCACATTCCTTTATGACTGAAGGTGTGGCAATCGGAGAAAATTATTTTCGTACATAGGATTTCTATACGAAATTTTTCTACGATGAGTTGATAGATAGGTATAGGTACGCAAGGCTATATTATTAAATCGTTTCAGGTAGGCATCCGAACAAACAATCGGGGAATTAAATCGAGTGGTGACGGAATTGTTTTAAGAAAGATAAATCGATATCTTATCAGAATTATTTTTATTGTAATAATGACGGACACGCGAATTTAGATATCACTACATTTTTCAGGTATTCGTTGTTTTATTAGATAAAATCGAGTGAAATAGCGACGATGGCCTACCGATCCAACGGGTATTCGGGGGACGATCTGGACAGCCCCCACGATGAACGCAGCAACGAGGGCGGCGACAAACCGACCTACCTTATGGAGCACCTTGCTACCTTCACCGTCACCAAAGCCACCGGGATCATGTACCCGGCCGACGGAATGCGCCGCCTTTTGCAAATGGAAAAGACCAACGGAATTTGGTCGCAAAAGATGCAACTCTGTCTGGACCGCCAATGGGTCCTAATAATGGATTACGAAACCGGGGTGAGTAATGAGGCACGCGACAAGTTGACAAAACTTAATCTAAAAGTGCAATTTTTCGACCGGCATTAGAGTGTAATGGAGAGGTTCCCGGCAAATTCTATACAAGAACCGACCGCTTTCACCAGCCACGACCCGATGGAAATGTACAACAACATTTTGGTTTTCATCGTGACCAACAACAACGCCCAACATCCTTCGGAAATGCACATCTTTCAGGTAATTCAACGAATCATCAATTTTAATCATATCGACGATAATCATCAATTCGCAGTGCCAAAGTATATCCGCGCAAGATCTGGTGGAGGACCTGAAGCAGCTCCGCATGGGGAAGACTCTAACGAGGAGCCGCAAAAGCAGCATCCCCCCGCCGACGCACAAACCCCCCAACAACGTCATAAACCCGACCAGGGACCCGCGCGACTACTCCGACTCGGAGCTGACCGGGAACAACGACGATTCCAGCTCGACGACCAGCGAGAAGTACGAGAGGGACGTCGCGATCCTGAACCACTGCTTCGACGACATCGAGAAGTTCATAGCGCGCCTGCAGCACGCCGCGGCGGCGGCGCGCGAGCTCGACCGCAGGCGGCGCAGCAGGAAGAGCAAGAAGCGCGACATGGGCGACGGCATGCTGACCATGCGGACCAAGCCGCCGCCGGAGAAGGAGTTCGTCGAGATCTTCCAGAAGTTCAAGCTCTCTTTCAACCTGCTGGCCAAGCTGAAGGCGCACATCCACGACCCGAACGCCCCCGAACTGGTGCACTTCCTGTTCACCCCGCTCGCCCTCATAGTCGAAGCCTCGCACGACACCTACTTCGACTCGCACCTGCCGCACAACGTCGTCTCGCCGCTGCTCACGAGGGAGGCCATCAACCTGCTCATGAACTGCGTCACCAGCAAGGAGACCGAACTCTGGCACTCCCTCGGCAACGCCTGGCTGATCCCTAGGTGACTACCGTCCGGTCCGGTCCGGTCCGTCCGATTGTGATTATGACACGTTTATTTCGCAGGGACCAGTGGAAGGGGCGCGTGTCGCCGTACCACCCGATCTTCATGGACGGCTGGTCGCCCGATTATACGATCGTGGACGAATTGGACCCCAACGCCGACAACAAGCACTACAACGAGGGCCCGTACAGCGGCGACTTCAACGACTTCGACCACCAGGAGAACAACTTCATCTACGACAACAAGCACGAGCCGCACCACCCGAAGATGGAGCCCGAGAGGGAGCTGCCGGCGAATCTGGTCGACAGCACCAGGAGCGACATTTCGGTCGACTCCATCGAGCGCAACGGCGGCGAGGAGCGCGGTTTCGGCCGCAGTCAGGAGGGATTCCTCGACGAGCTCCAAAGGCGCGGGGCTAATATCGTGCAAGTCACCTACCCGAGGACGGCGAATAACGATAAAGAGCTCACGGTAGTCCGTGGCGAATTCCTCGAGGTATGTTATAGTTATAGCACGTTCCGCGCGATCGGAATCGAACTGTCGCCTAATTTTACCATGTTCAAGGTTCTGGACGACAGCAGGAAATGGTGGAAGGCCAGAAATAGCCGTGGCCAAATCGCCCATGTGCCGCACACGATTGTCACACCGTACAATTCGGGCGGTAATGATATCTTCAACAATCCGATCTACACCACGCAGAATTCCTACATTAATCGGAGCGTGAGTCGAAATTGCCAAATTTCTCAATTCATCATCGGTAAGGATTTGATCGTTTCCACAGAATTCGCCCATGGAGAGATTCAGCGGTGGGCATCACAGCCCTAATACCCAAGTTGAGCACGTCAACCCTCCAGTTTCGGCGACTTCGGCCGATTGGGTCAGAAAAGAGAGACTCGGTAAGAAAGGCGAATTCCGCTATTTTTGATGACGTCCGTCTTTTGTAAAATATTGTACTGTATTGTTTATCATTGTTGCTGTGTATTGTTAATGTAAAAGTGACAGAAGCGTCGGCTTCAACAGCAAAACGTACTCGATTATTTTTATTACCTAACTTATTCATCACACTTTATCGCAATGTCTTTTTAATCTTCAATAAGAGTACTTATACACATAGAAATTAACGGGTGTGACAATCAATTCCGTCCATACATACGTGTAAATTGTACATAAAGTAAACCCCAATTATTTTTACTACACTATATTTACGATTATTATGATGATTCTTTTTTATATTTAGACTTTTATTAACGATGCTAAATAAAATTTCTACAGGAAAAATGTGCGCTTTTTGCTTTTGTTCGTCTCGAATTTTGAATCTATGTCTCATTACCCGTCCTTACGGTATAAGGTAATGTGTCTGATGATTAGCTAACATACATACTTGTGTAGTTCGCAAAGGTCTATCGATAATTGAACCAAGCCGATCTTGTTTCTACTGTGTTTACGCTTGAAGTACCCGACCCTACCCTTCGCACAGTTACGTAAATGAAATACCTGAACATCTCCAGTTTTTTCTGCCTACTCTCCGTTTTTACGTCGTTTTGCGTAATATGCAATAATCTTATCTCGGCACAATTTACCAACTTGCGTCAAGGAATCGTAAACGATTCCCATGGAGATCGATTGATTTGATTACTGTCCGATTTAGAGAGTACTAATAATGTGAGCGGCCCTCCGCCGCCTCCACCGCCACCGCCGCCGCCGCCGACGCTTTCGGCCCCCATAACGCCGGTCGCCACCCTGAAACGGTCGCATTCGATAAAATCGACGACGACGAACGGTGGAGATCGCATGCAGGACGAACTGAATTTGGTGCTGTCCGAAATTCGCGATCGCAAAACGAAATCGCACATAGAAGTGCGGCAGACGCCCGAAGTGTACATCAATCAGAAGTCGAGCCCGACGGAGATCCAGAGTTGGCTGAAGGCCAAAGACTTCGACTCGCAAATTTGCGGCAAATTCAAGGGCCTCGCCGGGCACAATCTGTTCGATTTGAACAGGGGGCAGTTGGAGAAGATCGGCGGACGCGTCGAAGGCGCCAGGCTCTACTCACAACTGAGCATCCAGAAAAGCGTGAGCGGGGTAGGTGACCCAAAACCAACAGAAACCGAATACTCATTTAATGCACAATCTCATCATGATTTCAGTATCAAACGGTGCGAAGTTCTGAACTGAAGGCGATCCTCGCCAGAGCCAGAGAGAAAATCGAAGGGCCGTTCTGAAAAATTATTTGTGAAGCTCAGATAATTCGACATTTTTTTTTTATCTTTAAGTTCAAATATATATTGTATTTTCGTTCGACAGATAGTGATTATTTAGGTAGGCCTGCTTGAAGCAGTTGTGACTATTTCTGTGATGATGCGGTTTGCTTGCTGAAACACCACCGATCGGTAGTAGGTAAGTCCATTCCATTCAACGAGTTTTCCAAACACGCGCAAATAATTTGTCTACTGATTACTCCGTCAATAATAATGCCATTTAATATTGAACCAATTTGTGTAGTTGAATTGGTTAGTCATCACGTGCAGGCGTGATCTGGAATTTCCGTGGAAAATTTTGCGTAATCTAGGATTTCGGTCTGGAGAGACAGACGCGAGCGAGCTCATCATGTATGCACCTTTACTAGGCTGATAGTTGGCTAGTTAGTCAGTTAGTTAGTTGACTAGTTAGTTTGTTAATGTGTGTGTGTGTGTGTGTACAACTATTATTAAATATCGTAAGTTAATTGTATTTTTATGTGTAACAACCTTGAGGCCACTGTATCGATTTGTTGATTTTGTGAAAATTATAATAAAAATGCACGGTGCAAGGAGAGGTTTTTGATTGGGGGTGTCGGGCCGGGGTCGGGCCGATATTGACCAAACTGTTCACAGAATATGTTCGTGGTGGCATACAGAGTATGCGAGCGCGTTAGTCATCGGGTCATCGGATTTGCCGGAAAGAACGTAAACTTATTGAGGTGCAATCGATATCATCTCCTATCAATATTAAATAGGGGTGATTATTCCGGGAATGTTACTAACGGAAACTAAGAAAAACGGCATTTTGTAAAACTATGAGCGGAGTAGACGACTATCGTACGGCCGCTAGACCCAAATTTATAGCCGCGACGAACGGTGGGAGATTTTCGAATATTTCCATCACTTACATCATCTATGACGACATTCACGAAAATAACGTCGACCTTTCTGAATGCGAAAGTGTTAATTCGCCATGCCTAACGTTATAATAATGAACATTATTTTAATAATGTACCTAATAAAATTGACGAGAAGAGGATGATCAATCGAGTCCAATCACTCTCGTAATAATATTATCATCTCGACGATGTTCGGTTCGAATATAAAAATGAAACTGATGGCAATTTCGCTCACAGTTAATACCGAAAATAAATTCATAATTAATGTCCTGGCTGTCGTATAAATACACGAAATTAGTACGATAATAGCGACACATAAAAAGCGGAGAGGGTTAGTTCGCACTGGAATTATCGCGCTTATTATTTTCCAGAGATAAGGTAACTGGTTAGTAAAAAGTAAATATTGTAAATTTAAACACTGAGTAAAGTATAGTGAGCGCAGGTATCAGTCATCGCGTCATTCCTCGCTTTAAATTTTATCGTCGTAGGTAAATAATATGATGGCGTATTTCTCGCATAACCATATGATGATGCATACAGTTATAGCTACATACATACTTATAAAGTAGGTGTTGAGCGTTGTGACGGCGTTGGTTTTGTTTGGTGGATTAAGAAGAGACAATGGGTGATGGATAATTATTTCGCAACAGCCGGCGAAACGGTGACCCGTTTTAAGGTCCATTGGCGCCCGGCTCGACGGTCGGCATGCATGATAAGGATTCTCGTCGTTTTCTAATTGCAGGTTCCTAAAGACCTACCTGGCCTTGGGGTGGAGGTCTCGAGGCGAGTGTTTGACTGAAAGAAATCCAACACCGAACCGACGCCCCTGCCTTTGCGTATATTGCCTCAATAAAACTGATTATATTTATGAATCCCGGTCGGTGTTTGTTTTAATGCTGATAATGACGAAGACGTTGTAGTTTTAATTGATGTGAGAGAGTGTGAGCGTGCCAAAAAGATCTGAATGTGACTGATGAAGTGAAGTGTCGTATACGTCCAGTAGGCCCAAAGTGTTCGCTTTAGTAAGTATTGTTTTTAAGTGGGTATTCAGTTCATAATGATTGCATGGAAACGAAATGGGTGGGTTCAGGTCGCCGTGGATATGCAATCGATAATATAAGCTTCGCTGCCGCTACCGCCGCCACCACCACCACCTCCGCCGCCGCCGCCGCCGCCGTCGTTTCCATTCTGTCAGAAAACGAAAGCTGTATGTGCCGTAGATATCATTCCTCCTCGGAAAGGGAAAAAAGCTAAATATTTGCTACCGGAACTTTCGATTGGCGGTGATGCATACGTGGCCGGATCTGACTGCACGACCGAAGCGGATTTTTGCCAGTTAGCGCCGGTGATTGCCGCTAATTCGCTAATAGCCCTTCGAATTAGGGAAGCCGACTAACCGTTTTAAATCGATAAGAAACACCATTACATCAATATCGACTAGGGCTGGGGCAATAAACCCCTCATACTCGTCGTTATGAAATAAGAGGATATATATCCATTAGGTCATAACATTCGATTTGGATTGTACGAGTATGCAAGAGTGCATATATCGGTTAGAATTTCTAGCGATCGAGCCGCGAACATGTCACGTTAATCCTTGACCTCACTTAACAGATCAAAAATTACAAAATAAATGTATTAATAATAGTATTAATAATAAAAGCTGATTTCATTCTGATTGGTCGCCATTTTAACCACTTAAAGGTGCCAAATAACACACCGTGTAGATCTAATTAACCCTGTCACAGTTTCCATCAAGTGAGGCGAGTTTCTAAACTGAAATTTGCACGAAGTACACTGACTCACTGGTAATTTCTCTGGAATCGATGCTATTTTTATCCTACAGAATTTATGACGTAAAAGATGATTGTGGGACGGAGCGCAGCATGGATAAATCCGATTTACCTAATACCTGATGGGTTCTTTAACTATGTATTTTAAAGTTGCATCCGTATCTTTCATCTTAGTAAAATGGCATTCGCGGCGGCTCCTGGGGAATAATGACTTATATGTTTGGTTCCGTCTAGAATGTTTTATACCATTATAGCGCCGCACCGCTGAGCCTTTTTTTTTCATCAGTCCCTGAATTATTGAATTAAACGACGTGTTTTATGAGGCCACTCGCCGAATATTCGTCGTTATCATCAGCATTAGCTGGAAGCCACTTATCATGACTGATGGCAGTCGCAGTCTAATGACGCTGCTAGAGGACAAGTCTTCCCAGAAATATCCAATAGTCGTGAGAGATATCGCTATCCCCCGGAATAATCCGGCTTGACATCGAAATTACGCACGATATTTTCCTAGAAGATTCGCCATTCGCATTTTCAGATCGCGTATGAGCTCTGCACAAAACCGCTCTCGAGTGTCGGGGCCCAAGAGCAAACAGACGATAGCCACCGGAGTCGGAGTTAAATTGTGGTGGATGCGCCGGGCCAGCGACGTTTACTATCGTATTATTATCGGTGCATCGTCGTATTTGTTTTGGGAGTAATTAGGCGGTTCACATTTTAAACAAACAGATAGAAATTTAATTGTGTATTCGGCGATTATATTGATTGTTAATTATGTTGGTTCGGGTATTTATTATTGAAACGTCCTTGATGGACGTTGACGGTTGGATTTTGTACTGGGATATCGCGCGTCTCGCTGTCGCGGAGAGGGCGAGGGCGAGGGCGATTGCGATAACCACACCCTCAGTTCGAAGGACGTTCGCTTTTGTACGTAAAGCCATTATAGGGATTAGGTGCGGGTGTAGGTATGTATGTAAGTACCACCCGTGCGTGCGGGTATCTCGTTTTTTATTAACTTTTTTCGTTCTGTCGGTTTCGTTTCATCGAAATGAGGCGAAGGGGTCGGAGGGGTTTGCGGAATATCCGCGTGTTCGGTACACGTATTATGTATGTATGTAAGTACGTAAGTACGTACGACATAGACTTTGGCCGGCGCGGCGGATCCAGGAAGTGGTCGGGTGTCGGATTATCGGATCTCGCACAAAAGGTGGGTGGCGCCGCGGCGCACCCGGAGCGAGAACGTCGTCAGTTGGGCGATCGGCGCTGCGTCTCTCCGTCTCCGCTCGATCGTGTTCGAGAGTTCAGTAGTTCAGTTTCGGTGACAGCTTGGCTTGGCTTCCGTGTGGCGATACCCCGGAGCGAAATTGGTCCGGGCGTCGCCTTAGAGAGCGTCCATCAAATTCGCGTGGTGGCGGCGTATTCGGATTCGGTGGCGTGTCCGTGTCCGTGTCGGACTCGAGGCGGCCGCGGCCTTTGCTGAATCGAATCGAATCGAATCGAATCGAATCGAAAGGAAACGTCGCGCATGCATGGTGGCCGGGCGAGCCGAATAGTCCGGATTATGGCCGCGGATCCCGCCGACTCCCCGATCAAGATCCGGGGCGCGCGCCTTGGCGCCGCGACTGATAGAGGGCGTCGGCATGGCAAACGTAGTGCGCCTGCCGTCTAGGCGCCATCGCGGAGAGTCAGACTTCCCGGTGGGCTCGCGGGCCTCCTAGCGTCGCGTCGTCAACGAGGTAGACCCAGAACCGGAATCGGTGCCATCATCCGCATCGTCGTGTTCGTCGTTTCGATCCGAGGGTGAGGACGAGGGCGAGGGCGAGGGCGACGTCAAGTCATCGAGCATCAGAGAGACCGCTCCGCCTCCACCTCCTCCACCTGCCATCACGTCCGCTCCACCATCGTCGGTCGTCGGCGGAACGACGCCGAAGCGAGACGCAGACGGCGAGAGACGAGACGTCGACGTGTGCTCGTGCCAGGGCCAGGACCAGGACCAGAATCAGAGTGCGGACCGCGGAGCACTGGGCACACCGAGCAGCGCCCCTAACGGAGGATTCGCGACAGTTCCATTCCCCAGCTCGGACCGTTCATGTCCACCGGCCAGAGCGGCTCGGAGTGGTGCGAGCGAGTCGAGTTTGAGTGTCGTGCGTAGTCCCTGGGTGCGTTTTAGGGCGCCCGGCTCCTGCTATTCGACACCCTCTGGCGACAAATGTTTACTTGACCGTCACTACGGAACATCTCGACGGATTGGACCGTGACAAGGGCTCGGGGCGACCGCTACCGCAGCCGGGACATATTGGACCAAGGCATAAAGTAAGTCCCTCGCACACTGACCCCGATGCCGGGTTGCCGAAGATGGGGACCCGTTTTGCGCCCCAGTCGCTCCGGCGCGGCGCGGCGCGGCGCTGGGTCGCGTTGCGCTGCCGGCCGCCGCGGCGGCCGCCACCGTCGCCTGGCGCCCTCGTCGTCGCACCCCTCGTCGTGTCGGTCGCCGGAAATAGGTCAAACTGCCTCAACAGACTGTGGTGGGATGGGCCGATCCCTCGCTCGCACGCTCGCGACTCGACACCGACGACCAAAATCCGACCAACATCATCGACACTTCCTTCCTTCCTTCCTTTCATCAATACATGCACCCTTCTCACATCAACCAACACCACTATCGAACATCATCATCATCATCATCATCTAATTCATTACGAAGAAACGAAAAAAATTGATTAAGTCGAATCGATCAATCATCGGGGAGGGTGGGTGCACGGTGCCTTCCTCCGACCACTCGAACACAAGTCATAATGTTTAGACGCCTATTAGCGATGCGACATTACGGATTACGGTAGTTGACGTCGCGGCGCCCCAGTCCAGTCCAGTCCAGTCCAGGCTAGGCCAGGCGAGGGGTCTTGGCCCGTGCGCGCGTATACGCGATCTGGCAAATGGGCTCAGTCAGGCCGCAGAACTGTCGATCTTCTCGCTTCCTCGTTCTCGTACCCTCCGCGGCGATACGGATACGGCAGGCGGTCCTAGTGGGACGGGAAAAGCGGCGACGTCTTCCCTGCTGCATTCGGCGCTCGCCCCTACCTAAACGTATACCTATCAGCCGCAGCCGCGCTCCGCTCAGGCTCCGAGCTCAGGGCCGAGAACTCGGCGGTCCGAGTCCGAGAGGTCCGCGAGCCAGAGGCCGGCAGACCGCTTCCCGACGCCAGTAAATACCAGTGCGAACCAGTATGGTCCGTTCGAGGTGGTGACCTTTCGATTCGCGCCGCGTCCATGTGACTCCCCCACAGCCCCTATGTTGATTACAGTCTGCCAAAAGCTGAATGCTGCCCCACGATCCGATTTGTGTTGATTATTTCCTGAGACCGCACACCTCGAATTGTGAGTAGAGCGAAATCGATCGGAGCTTCTAGTGCCAGAGTCCGGTGTTGCTCGCTGCGGAGCGGGGTATCAGCAGCGTGTGTGACGTCATTTATCCATGAGATTCCTGACTAGCATGCATTATAAATAACCTCAATACCTCCCGTAATAACGATACCAGACCAGACCAGACCGGACGAATATCAGCCGGGCCGTTTCCACAGAGCAGGTGTACCTATACCTAGGGCCGCACCACCAGCTCCTGAACATCATGCACCCCCAAAAAACAATAACAAACATCTGCATCATCATCATCTTCTTCTTTATCTGAATCAGTAGAGTCTTTTGGGGATGACCTCCTGGTCTCCTCGACTCTGCTGACGTCATCACCAAACTGGAAGCATCCATCGCGTTCTCGTTATTACGAAAATTTCTGGCTGATATGCTTCCGGTGTGGGCCCTCCATAATCTGACCGGATTTACGGTTCGATAATGAAAATACGCGCGGACCATAATATATAATAATACATTTGCGTAAGCATATTTATTTATGCGGTTATAAGTCCTACACTTTCCTGTCGACGAGATTCGGTCACAATTGATGTTAACTGCGAGATTCGCGTCCCGATCTATACGGGAATAATAAATATACTACAGAGGCGGAAAGCAGCGCCGCGACGACAAGCGAGCATTAGCGTCGGAACATCGGCCGGCGAGTCCCAGATTCAAGTATACAAAATTAACTGAAGCTCGACGCTGGCGTCCACGTCACGGGGCCCGTGCGTGAACTAGGTTAAAACCTCTTGAGGGACGGCCCGCTCGTTCCGGCTTATCGTTTCGCAGACCCCGAGGGTGATGCGAAAAGGACGAGAAGGGTTTTCTTATCGCGTTGTTGGGACGGTCCAGGCTCGCACTCGCTTCGCGAACTCGTGACGTCCGGCGTCGCCGTCGCCGTCGCCGTCGTATCTCGGCCGCCTAGGTTCAGTTCAGGCCGGTGTGTTGCGTGTCTCGTGTGGTGTGTCCGACGCCAGACCTACATACATATAATACACGTCGTCGGATGGCGACCTAGAAAACTACCTACGCGGCGTTCCCCTTATATCCCATTTGTAATACGAAAGCGATTCGTCTGCGTCTAGGGCGCCCTTCACGCTCAGATACGACACTTCATGCCCAACGAGAACAATTACTGAAACTTCGCGTCGCCGTTTCGCAGTAAGATACATTGTACGAATAACGAATAGCCTGGATGGTTTTTATTAAAATTCTAAAGCCGCACGTGGTGTGTGTGTTGCGGTGATGTGGTGTGGTGTGCGCCTGAAGGATTTTCCATCGGCCATCCCCGAGTCGATTTCACACAATTAATTCTGATGCAATTTCACTTTGTCTCTGGTGAAGGAGTAAAGAAAGACGACGGATCGGTCTGCGGTAAATCGCTCCGCCATATCGATACCGTTTCGCGCTCTCACGGTTGGTGGGCCCGGTCGTACCCGGCGTTCCTTCACTCTGCGGACGGAATCTTGCGAAACGTCGTGCCTACCTCTACATATATAAGTACCATACCTACATAGAAAACACACCAACTACCAGCTATACAAGCACTACAGGCGAGTTGCCGTCGACGGAATGACTAACTCCGAACTCGAACCGAACCGCTACACACCCGGTACGCGGTCTGACCCCCGGTGCAGTTTTCTAGCGAAGCGGTGAACAGGCCGCTTTGCTGTTAGCTGTTGCTGTTAGTCTGGTTTGATGCGTTATCCGTAGCCAAGCCCAGCTGTTGTCCGTCCGTGGTGCGTGTCTCTCCGTGCATCTTTTCCGTTCGTTTCGGTACGCGGTGGTATGTCGGTGCGCTTTCTCGCGGTAATCGCCCAAAGAACCTGTTAATTAGTCGCGATCGTTTCGAAATTCGGGCCCCAAAATGAGGTCTGACGACTGAGCATCGTTTATTGTTTCGGTCTATTTTCCGTCCTCCCGAGAACGCCTATTATAACGTGAGTATACCGCATAACGAGACGCACACATCATCGGCACACTATAGCGGAGAGGTTATGGTCATGTCGAGAGGTATTTTCGAGTTTCGCGTGTAATTTCCGCTCGAATTATCGCCAAGCTATGTAGAGTTGCCCGCGCGTTGTAAGAATTCTTCCACCATCTATGCCTTCGGTATTTACCCACCTATGTATAAATTCGTATGATCATATTATCCACCAATCTGTCCTGTAAATTGAGAAATTCTCGAAGGACCTACATACCTTTGTGTCTACTGTGTAGGTAGGGCAGGATACCTTTGCACGTTTCTCGATAAAATGATTTAATTCAATGGAGCGGGCTGCGGGCGGTACCCGATTATGAGGCCCGGTTAAACGTCCGAATTGGGGCCACGTGTGTGCGAACGGTCTTATTGCCAATTATATCAAAACCGACTCGTCTTCTGTCAACTTTAAACCGCATTAATGAGATAAAAATGCGATAAATGGGGCGATTTACGTCCTCTTCAATACGCCAACATTTGTACTCGTATTACCGTGCCTGCGTTTTCTAGTACCTTTACATAAGATCGGCGACTGCCATCAGTGGTGTTTATGTTTACCTGGATGCCTATATAACTTACCAGCCTACCAGATAAAGTTTTATTTACGGTCTCGATAAATTGATTTCTAATTTCGACGTGTTCGTAAACTTTGCTAAACGTAAACCGTTTACTAGCCGAGGTATTATTTACGAATTAATGAAACCGGCATCAGACGATTATTATTCATACAACAATTTTTTACCCTACACTTTCGTGCATAGAGTATTTAGTACCTACCTATCATACATACGTAAGTCTCAGGTAACTGAGGATAGTACCTATCATAGCCGCGAACAAATGTTTTAATATCAATTTGTGCGAGGTTAGTGATTAAATAATGTATTGATTATTCCTTTTTTTTATTGATAGATCGAGCTGTGAGAAATGGCTACGATAGACGGCCGTCCCGCGCAATATGGAATTACGCTGAAGCAGATGCGCGACCTCATGGAACATCGAGGTCGCGAAGGAGTAAATAAAGTTGCTGATTTTGGAGGAATACAAGAAATTTGCAAGAAACTATACACATCGCCCAGTGAAGGTATACCTATAATTTAATGGCGAAAGACAGAAACATCATTTCATGATAGACGTCATCATCAGGATGAAGGAGCGCACCTAATACAGAGGCGCGCTCTCTAATAATAATAATTACCCTTCGCGCGTTTTCGGGGTTGTTATATAAATTGGGCGTAGCTCGATTGCCACGAATGCATTTGGTTAATTTTAAACGGCCGTTCTGTTTTGCATTTGTCCCGTTTAGGTCTTAGCGGGTCACAAGTGGATCTCGACCACAGGAGAGAAACATTCGGATCAAACTCAATTCCTCCCAAACCTCCAAAAACATTTCTTCAATTAGTATGGGAAGCGTTACAAGATATTACCCTTATTATTCTGGAAGTAGCAGCCATTGTGTCCTTAGGTCTTTCTTTCTATCAGCCGCCACAAGATGACACCGGTGAGTACTCCTCGCGCCCTTATTGCGCCCCTCGAGTCGTTCGTTACAGCAGGCAAGGGTCCTAATGCTCTTTTGTTGACAGGTATCGAAGATGATGAAACTAGTCACGGTTGGATTGAGGGTTTGGCCATTCTTATCTCCGTTATTGTAGTAGTCCTAGTAACAGCATTTAACGATTATACGAAAGAAAGACAATTCAGGGGTTTACAGAACCGGATTGAAGGGGAGCATAGATTCAATGTGATCCGACACGGCGAGCTTTCGCAAATTTCTGTTAGCGATATTGTTGTGGGCGATATTTGCCAGATAAAGTACGGGGATCTTCTACCGGCCGACGGTATTTTAATCCAGTCCAATGACCTGAAGGTAATCTCGCCTGTGCGCTAAATCGGTCCGATTTTTTAATATTGTTGACTGACCATTGACAGGTGGACGAGTCCTCTCTTACCGGGGAGTCGGACCATGTGAAGAAAGGTGAACACTTTGATCCCATGGTCTTGTCGGGAACTCACGTCATGGAAGGGTCGGGCAAAATGCTGGTCGCCGCCGTCGGCGTCAACTCCCAAGCCGGAATCATTTTCACCTTGCTGGGAGCGGCCGTAGACGAGCAAGAAGCCGAAATAAAAAAGATGAAGAAAGGTATGACCGGCCAGGCCCAGACGATCGCAGCATGTTGCTGTCAATTTGTTGGAGTTTCGTGAACCACTCGTACTGTCGGCATTTTCTATCTTTTCTCTCTCTTAGAGTGTTTCAGTCCAGTTGTTTCCGGGAAAATGCTCACAGCGCACTCGATTCAATGTCAACATATTTGTGTTAGTGCACACCCTCCCCCCCGACCCCCTGTTAATGTTCTTAATAATGGTACCAAATTTCGATTGCCGATCGATAGGATCGTCCCTTAACTTTTTGCGAACATCTTGATATATAGAAAATTTTCTTTTGTCCCCGATCTATTTTTTCAGACCGCTCCAAGAACAACCACAAATTCAAAATATTTCACCAAAGTCGTAAATATCTATAGTTAGGTGTACGTAATAATTGATATCGAATTGAGATAATCAATAAATCATTGTACTTGGGGCGGTTAATATTATATTCGTATTTTTTACCCATGTCAGGACTTTGGGAGTGTTTTGAGATTGCTAATGTTCTCCTTTTGCATGTGTTTTTGTACAGAAGCTAAAAAGCAGCGGAAGAAGAAAAGCCTAACAGGTGAATAATTTTTATTATTATTATTCATATATTTTGTTTAAACCGAGTTGAACTTAAAACCGATCAGACCTAAATCAATAACAGTAGTGGTGACATTTTAAAAGGGTTTCTTGAATTAATAACCAGTTTTTAAATGAATTTAAAAAATAACTTGATTAACTGAGATGGCATGTTTATGCGGTTTGCTTTGACGACATAAAACAAAACCCAAGAAAAAAATACAATAAAAGAAAATATGCTTGTTTCTATCTGATGGCCGTAATAAAGACGTTGTTCCTGTAGGAGGCGATGAAGAGAACGTAACCGGTAATAGCCATATGAATTCTCCTGCACCTGTACCTAACAAGCATAACGAGAGTGATCAGCAAGACGCGAAAGAGAACCATGTCGCTTCTACTAGTACGTCGGCGGAAAGTCATAAAAAAGAAAAGTCCGTTCTGCAAGCCAAACTCACCAAGCTTGCTATACAAATTGGTTATGCCGGTTCTACTATCGCCGTACTCACTGTAGTCATATTAGTTATTCAGTTTTGCGTAAAGACCTTTGTCATCGACTCAAAACCATGGAAAAATTCTTATGCCAATAATCTGGTACGTCATCTTATAATCGGTGTAACTGTACTTGTCGTGGCTGTGCCTGAAGGTTTGCCACTAGCTGTTACGCTTTCCTTAGCTTATAGTGTCAAGGTAAGGTCCACGATCCGAATATGAATTTTCACATCGTTCTAATTGATATGCGCCTTTTTAGAAAATGATGAAAGATAACAATTTAGTAAGACATTTGGATGCTTGTGAGACCATGGGTAATGCTACCGCAATTTGTTCTGACAAAACTGGAACACTAACCACTAATCGTATGACTGTTGTACAATCCTATATTTGTGAGCAACTGTGTAAATCGATGCCCAAATTTTCTGATATTCCTGCCCATGTCGGAAATATGATTTTGCAGGGTATCTCTGTCAACTGCGCTTACACATCAAAAGTTATGGTGAGTCTACCGAAAATCTTCCCCTCATGATATGAATAACGCCAGTTTTCATTTATCGCAGCCTGGTGAAGAGCCCAACGAGTTACCGAAACAAGTCGGTAATAAAACCGAATGCGCCCTTTTGGGATTCATAGTCGGATTACAGAAAAATTATCAAACCGTTCGTGATGATTATCCCGAAGAAACGTTCACCCGCGTATACACTTTCAACTCGGTGAGGAAGTCGATGAGTACTGTCATCCCGAGACCGGGTGGTGGGTACATATTGTTCACGAAGGGTGCTTCTGAGATGATTTTAAACAAGTGAGTCTTTATTCCTTACAAGTCGGTCCGCAAAAATGTCTCATCATGTGTCTATCAATCAGGTGTGCCTTCATATACGGTCACGACGGCCGTCTAGAAAAGTTCACCAGGGACATGCAAGAGCGATTGTTAAAACAGGTCATAGAACCGATGGCGTGTGACGGTCTCAGGACAATTTGTATTGCTTTTCGCGAGTTCGTACCGGGCAAGGCCGAAATCAACCAGGTGCACATAGAAAACGAACCGAACTGGGAGGACGAGGACAACATCGTCAACAATTTGACATGCCTTTGCGTCGTCGGCATTGAGGATCCGGTACGTCCTGAGGTACCGGACGCCATCAGGAAGTGCCAAAAGGCCGGCATCACCGTCAGAATGGTCACCGGTGACAATGTCAACACCGCTAGATCCATCGCCACCAAGTGTGGCATCGTCAAGCCCAACGAGGACTTCCTCATCCTCGAAGGGAAGGAATTCAATAAGCGCATCAGAGACAGCACTGGCGAAGTAATCATTATTCGATCGGTCTTCACGCATAATCAAACTAATATCGCTCCCATGATTTTCTGTCGTCGATAGGTGCAGCAACACCTTTTGGATAAGGTATGGCCTAAGCTGCGCGTATTGGCGCGGTCTTCTCCCACCGACAAGTACACCCTCGTCAAGGGCATCATTGACAGTAAAGTCAGCGATAACCGGGAAGTGGTCGCCGTCACAGGGGACGGCACCAACGATGGGCCCGCCCTGAAGAAGGCCGACGTCGGGTTCGCCATGGGCATTGCCGGCACGGACGTGGCCAAGGAGGCCTCCGATATCATTCTGACCGACGACAACTTCAGCAGTATCGTCAAAGCCGTGATGTGGGGGAGGAATGTCTACGACAGTATAGCCAAATTTTTGCAGTTTCAGCTTACTGTCAACGTTGTTGCTGTTATTGTAGCATTTATTGGTGCCTGTGCTGTGCAAGATAGTCCCTTGAAGGTGGGTGACCGCAGACCTATGCCACCATCCATTCGTACGTAAAATGGCTAAAACCAATGTTTACTTTTGCCAGGCGGTCCAAATGTTGTGGGTCAACTTGATCATGGACACTTTAGCCTCTCTCGCTCTCGCCACGGAGCTTCCGACCAGCGACCTGCTCTTGCGAAAGCCCTACGGCAGGACCAAGCCGCTGATTTCGCGAACCATGATGAAGAACATCCTAGGACAAGCGATCTACCAATTGACCGTCATTTTCGCCCTACTCTTCGTGGGTAAGTCTGCTGATCCGTTTATGCGTTGAAGTTGTGACGTAACGGCTTTGTCTCGGACATTATAGGAGACAGGTTGTTGGATATCGAGTCAGGTCGCGGTGCCGAATTGGGCGCGCCGCCCACCCAACACTTCACCGTCATCTTCAACTCTTTCGTTATGATGACTCTCTTCAACGAGTTCAATGCGAGGAAGATCCACGGTCAACGCAACGTGTTTGAAGGCATATTCACCAATCCGATTTTCTATTCCATTTGGATTGGCACATGCTTAGCTCAAGTAATTAAGACAATACTCCTGAAAGTTCGCGTCAGCTAAATCCGATTTATTGTAGGTGTTGATCATCCAGTACGGCAAGATGGCCTTTTCGACGAAGAGCTTGACATTGGAGCAATGGCTCTGGTGCCTGTTCTTTGGCATAGGAACTTTGCTTTGGGGGCAACTGGTAACGACAGTTCCTACACGCAAAATCCCCAAAATTCTTTCGTAAGTCTACGGCGGTATCCTGAGATTCATTTTGACAGTTTCGCTTATTCTGGTTGATTTTGACAGTTGGGGAAGAGGTCACCCAGAGGAGTACACCGAGGCCATCAATATCGGCGAAGAGAAGTTCGATGTCGATTCCGACAAGAAACCGAGAGCCGGTCAGATATTGTGGATTCGTGGTCTAACTAGGTTACAAACACAGGTAAGTACGTGCATTGTGTACATTGCGAATATTGCGATGTTATCACACAATTGTAGCACAAAGTGGGTGGGAAGCTGTGGTTGAGGGCATTCCGTTTTTAACGGCTCTCGATTCGACAGCGTCTGGCCCACGAGCGTGCGAGGCATTCTGTAAAATGAGTGATTGATGAACAGAGCTCAGTCATTTAGGATTTGAAATAGGTAGTCAGTCAGACCACATCAGATGAGGCCTCCTTCCTTCTCGTCCTGATCCATTCCGACCCTCTATCTCTCTCTCTCTCTCTCTGTCTCTCTCACACACACTGTTTCTGTGTTATATTAGTCAATTGATCAGCATGACGGTGCATTGACATCTATGACAATGTGTGTGCAATTGAAATTCATGATGTGAGAGGGTGAACAAGAGGCCGCAAGGCCGCGACTTTGAACTTAACAACACTTGGTTATTGCTACCGAATTCTCGCATTCCTATACCGGACCAATTTTTATTTATTAATTACATTTTTGATTTGGTTTTATCTTATCATAAACCGACTAAATGTGTGTGCGTTTGCGAGTGTGTGTTCTTGCATCATTCACTAAAACATTTGAGTACTTAGTAGGAATCTTCTACTTGTACAGGATGATCGAGTGAATTCTTCATGATTGAGGTGATATTTCGTGACGAATTTGCTTGGTCGCTCGTACTTCAAAATTGATTTTGATGAAAATTCGATGTGTTGTGTGTTCAGTGTCGCAATTTTTTTCTCCAAAACATAATTCGAAAGTTAACCCGCCCACATCCTTATTTTGCTGCTTTCGTTGTCAGTGTTCCTTGTAGTTTGTATAGAGACTATTAATATGTAGGAATCTTCGTTTTATGTTAATCTGTTTTAATTACTGTGATTTAGGACTTGAAAATGCGACGTCCATACAAAAAAAAGAGTGTACTTTTTGTTTATTTGTGTAGGTAGTTACGTAATCACGTCACTATACTCGAATAGAGAGCAAGACCATTTTGATTGACCAGCAGTGGATATCAAACACCCGTCCTCGTCGATCATTGTCAGTATAATTTTGTTTCCGTTTTTTGACAAGTTGGTGATATTTTAAGGTGGCATCTGTTTCATAACTAACACTATTATACTCGTCCCGATTTATTTTGGGAGTACCCCTATACTGTCCAGCGTGTGATCCAGGCATGCTTTCATCATAATTGGTATCATATTATACTCTACCATTGATACTAGAGATATAATTGGAGAAGCAACACTGCCCCGTCACCTACATCACGTAGTTACTTAGCCCTTATACTACATCTCTATCTTATAGCCTAGTCCCGCGGAACACGTAGATTATATATATATAGAGCAATAAATAGCAATAGCGCCGAACGAGTGGTGGCACTGTTAATTACTACTTTACTAATTTACTTAGAGCAACAGAAATGTTCAGAATGTGCATGCGAAAACGTCCACACGTTCGTCCGTCTCTTCATATTTATACTTTTTCCGTGCCCGAGCCCCGAGTTGGCTGTGTTGTCTCAGGTTGCACCATAACCCCACGGATCTTTTCTGTATCACAACTTATTATCTTACTCTCCCGGTTATGTCAGTCACATGATTGTTGCTAGTTTGACTTCTCTCACATTATTATTACCATGTACTCGTACTTTACCATTATATTCTACTCAATTCAATTTATTTACTGTGAATGTTGCAAGCGGACTGCTTCACTCTTATCAATTATTTAATAAGTATATATACATACAATGCAATACAAACAAAACCCGAACAAGTTAGTGTCCTTGGTTGTTTATTTATTATTATTGTCCGCGCTCACTTGTTCATAAACTCGAACATCCGAGAGAAATGATTTGCCAAACGAAGGGAACAAACGAAAGGACATAATTAGATCAGCAACTGGTACCTCCTGTTTGGGTATTTAACATTCGTTTATTTATCAGCCGGCGGAACCCATGCGAGAAACAGAGGTATAGAAACGCTGCGTGGCGTTTCGAGCGAGTCCTGTCGCTGGTACGAAAAGACAAGTACGTAGCTTGTAGTAGGCCTTTAGCTGATGCAATGACTGCGATGCGTTCTGCTGTGTTGCACTGTGGTGTTAGCTGTCTTTTTAGAGATACCCGAAACCCCTGATGGATGTCGCCCACCCTTCTAGTAGTTGAAACTTTTTACGTATTGTAATTCAGATGAATAAGTGATCATTTTCCAACATTGTTTCGTCCCCTAAAATTATCTAATCATTATCGAGGACTCGTAAGCCAGGGAATGGTCTCCGCGACAACACAGCCACAATTTATTAATATTTTATACCTATATAAAAGCGAAATCTGTTCCCGATTCCGCGAACGTGTGACGGTCACAAATCGCCTAAACTTTACCGGAATAGAGAAGGTCTTGTAATGAACTGTGACAACTGTGCACTGCCGCGAGGCAATTGTAGTTGGTTTTTATTTTGGTTGATGAAATGGAGTACACCCGACACCGTGTGTGTTGTATCCCCGACCCCCATTGCACAGTTTGCCTGGAAAATACCGTGTCCCTCATTTCAGTCTTGTATAGGTACTGTAGTAGCATTGAGGATTGATGCAACTTTTGACATTAGAAGTCGTCCGCTTGACCGCTTGGCGCTTGTCTGGGTTGAGATTTGCGTGCGTCAATTGAAAAATATTTCATTAAATACCGGTCAAAGACGGCTATTATTGTTATCATCGTAATAGGTCTAGCGGAAGACGGATTTCTTCTACTTCTTCTTATTGGTATTTATCTTCATTCAAGTTATATATCTTTCGATTTTTTCAACTATCTATATTATTATTAAGTACTTCCTTATTATTGTTATTTATTTTATATAGATTTTCATGTGATGTGACTAACAATTTCGATTAAATTATCACCAGCGATTCGATTCATGAAAGTTGATTGGAAAATTGCTTCTTCTTCTTCACGGAAAAGTTGAGTCTGTTATTTATTGTGGTGGACGAGCGTGTTGGCTGTCCGGTCTGAAGAAGATGATGACATGACGAACTTAACTGAAAGAAAACAAATCACAAGTTTATCGGTTTTTTCTTTGCTTTATTGTAACGAAAAAGGAAATGAGTATCATCGAAGAAAACTTTAGTTTTTTATTTAATTAGATATTTATAATGAGTTGGATTTAATAAATAATCGAGCGTGAGCGTGAGCATGGTGTGTGTGTGCATGCATATCCCGGCCTTATGAGTACCCTGCTTCCCTGTGTTTGCAGCTGCGAGTAATCAGAGCTTTCAAGTCCAACCTGGAGGATCTGGAGGAGCGTCGCTCGGTACATAGTTTACACAGCTTACACAGTTTGCGCAGCTCGCGAAGCCACACCGGCCCGTGGCCGCCTCGTCCCCTCTCAGACATCACATACATTGACGAGGACCCGGCCGCCAACAAATTGTCGCCGCAGCCGCCGAAGAACGACCGCGACGACCACCGGCAGCTGTCCCCGAACACCCTGAGGCTCCCGCCCCACCATCCCCATTACGCGCCCCACCGGTCCCCGTCCCCCGCGAACGCCCACGCCAACAACGCGGAGCCGCCGAAGCCCGTGCATGAGACGCGCATCTAGTGCCGGTCCTGGCCGCAGGCCCGGGGCGCATGCTCCGCGTCCGGTCTAGCTTGCCGACCCACAGTCCTGAGATCCGACACCTGAACAATTCGACCCTCCCCTCCCCCCCCCCCCCCCCCCCAAAAAAAAAAACATACGAAAACAACCGTATGACAACCCTCGACCTCTGCGCTGTGCTCCCCATAAAGCCGAAAATTGAGCTAGTTTCCCGTTCCGGATCCATCAACACCACCACCTCTCCGATCACTTACTATTATTCAACCTCAGTAACAAATATTCTATCGAACGATTCAAAAAACCATTGAGAAATATCTGTAGAACAAAACAATTACAACTAATCCCGTTCAACCCGCCTCTCCCACTATATCGTTATAGCTTAGCACTAAGTAGACTACTTTTTTTTCTTACTTGACCAAATCTGGATATTCTGTATTATTTTGTACATAATATTTCGTCGTTCACTTGTAGACTAGCTGTATGTATAGCATTTTAGATAGCCTTTAGACCTCTCAGGTTAGTGGTAATGGAAACAGACAATTTTCGTTTTTCTTTTAAGTTTTTTGAACTTGTTGAACGCATGCACACAACTGCGAGTCATCTGTATTGTGTGTCGACCGCCAGCGACATGTTTATCATTACTATTACCTAGTACATATTTTTACAAAAGTAACGAACACGAAAATCAAATCGACGATTAAAATATCACGAAGATAAGGAAATAATTAAAACATTATCATTATTATTACTACGACTACTACTATTACATGATACTTATTTGAGATAAACTTTCTTTAAGTTTTTATTTTTTTTTTTGAGTTTATTTCGCATCTACCTATCTATATATAGTTAATATTTTTGCATTCGGTCAACAGGCCACACTTACTTAATATACTTACTCGATATTATGAAAAAATATTTCTTATATTCTTTATTATTATTATTCTTATTATTATTATCATTATTATTATTATTAACCTTATACTTATTATTATTACATACATAAATAAGATGGTGATTTCATTTTTATGTGTACTATAATTATTATTATATTACCTACTACTACTGCTACTTGTACTCTTGAATACTTCTTTACAATCATTTCAAAAACTACTACCACAACTGCAGACTGCCGCTGTTATGCTGCTGAACGACAAGCGAGAGACATCGTGCTGCGATTTTTCAAATTCACTCAGTTTTGTTGGTTACGCCTCTATGCGAGAAATCAGCGTCTTGCTATATATCATTTCCGCCATTCGCCATTTACCGAAAAACCTTTTCAATATCGTATCATATATCTATCTATACATCTTATATGATGGATCTTTTTAATACATTATAATAGCAATGTTCTATGCTCTGTTCTTTGATATTTATTCGGCACTGGGCCACATGTAGATACACGTTTCGAGCAATCGTGTGTCTGTTGATTGTAACACTCTTATTTGCAGCACAGCGAGCTAGCGGAAGCCGGCAGCCGGAAACCCATGCCCCAGGCACCGAACGACGGGCTTCCGCTCTCTCGCCGAAGGCGGCGGCGAAGGTGGCCACATTTTATTTCTCGATTTCGATATTTCGCAATAGTACCGCGCTATAGTGCCAAATATGCAGTTGCGGCCCTTCGCCGGCGCCTCCACATTATACTCTTCTCAGGTTACCAGTAGTATCTGATTCTATCTTGTTCTGTGCACTATCTATTGTATGTGTCTGTCACTGTCTATCGAACCACTCTTAACGTTGCCCTTTACTCTTGAAGGTGATAGGTGGTGAATTGCAAGAACGTTTGATTCCGGTTCCGTACAGCAAGAGCTCCACTGACCAAGCTGTAAGCCGCTTTCCTACATCTTTCTGTCCGCTATGTATTCGTATGCCGCTGTTCGCTCTTGTTCGTTTGTGTTTGGCCACACGCTTTCACTGCTTCCACATTGTGTAGAGGTACCGGCTTCCGTTATTATGATAATTATTCATTATTACCATGACTGATCTCTTTGCTTGCCACCGAACGATCGTAGTTCGTCTCGTTCTCTTGTTTGTTAATTCATTGTTCAATTATTCGACATTACCTACATGAAAATGTCAAATCTCAAATTAATAAGATGAAACAGTCACGCGCTACATGCCCCTTATCAATATCGAAGCAGTGAATCAGTTTTAAATAACGAGATTAATATGTCGTTTATATTTTTGTAGTTATTTTCCGTATTTCTTTGTCTGTCGTTCGGTTCAATATCTTTTTTTTCATTTTGATTCAATTTTTGTTTTGCATGTTGCACGTATTTTTGTTTTGTTCCATTATTATTATTATTACTATTACGTAAATATTATTGATTATTTTTACACGTAGTTCACAGATGCATAAGATCGCTCAAAACGACTGCTCGGCCGATTTTGACTTTTAGTTATTCTCTTTTATGTTTCTGTATATTATTACTTAATTCATTGATCAATAATAATAAATCTAATAAGTTTAACACGTTGCATTATCCGATGATGATGATGATGATGATGATGATGATGATGATGATAACTGATAAGTAACTAAATAAATGAATAGGTAAATGATGAGCAAGCAGCACCGGCGGTTATTTCGCCCGCGTACCGCATAATACGTAATAAATATAACGTAACTGTTTTTATGATGATAAACAAACATGATGATGATGATGTTACAATTTTTTTAAATATTGGCTTGCTGTCGAATACGTCGTCGCACCATTACTTATGTTACGTAAAAATAGTGAAAATATCGCACAGTTTCTTTTTTTGATTAGTCAAAATATGTGCGCACGTTTCGGCTTTACGATAATTTCATAACAAAAAATACTGTCATATGGCCTGTGATATCGAATATTTCTGTCTATATTTCGTGAATAAATTAAAATCACTAAAATTAAAAAGGGCGCCGCATTCTATAATAATAATAATAGAGGCGCCCCACCTGATATAAGGATCACGAATAAAAGTTTTCACCTATAATGACGATAATCATAACATTGACACATTAAACTCGTCTGCTAGTTATTATTTTTATGATTGCTGATGATGCTTATTATAGGTTATTTATTGAAGAGAGAAGGCCTCGTTGCATAGAGATTATTATAGTCCTGTTTGTTCAATTTATGTAGAGGCTTCCATATTCCATTTATAAAAAGAAATTATTGACTAATAATAATAAAATATCTATACTTAACCAATTCAAAGAAAAAGATAATGGGAAGTTGTTTCACACAAGTTAAATTTGTTATTATATTGTATTATATCAATTGACGAAGTGTACTTAGAATTGTTTTGTTTTAACATACTAACAGTTGCTGTTTTCGAGATTTTTTTCAATAAAATTAATAAACGTATTAAAGTTTTTATTTTGAGATACTGCTAGGTTGTGTTTAATTCGCCTTTATTTTATGTGTTTTGTTTTTGAATAATATTTTTACAAAGTTTGTGTGTTTACTAATACCCACGTATACATACATACAGGTGGGGCAAAATCACGTAAGCAAAGTAACCAATATCTGGTAAAGACTGTATGTATTTGACTATTGTTATTCGTGTGTGTTTTTAAGTGGTGCTCAGACAATTTTAAACTGTGTTGATTTGTGAAAATTTTGCAAGTTCAATGTTTTAATCCCGATCACTCTCGCGGTATGACAAGATCCGATTGCTTGCTACCAGCGAACCGGCACGGCGGTCGTCCCGTCGCCCCGAACAAAAAAAAAAGGACAATGAATTTTTAATCGTCCCGACATTCGCCCGTCGGGACATTAAAAACGAAACCAGGAAAAAAGTACCATATAGGTCAGGTACATATACTTATTACGGAGGCGGCGATCGGGTCGAACGACGATCCCGGTTCACCCATATCAATGTTGATCATTTCAACTGGAGGCATCCAGACTCTGGCTTAATAGTCTGCAATCAATCAGTAAATGTTAAAAGCTTAGACCTGCCTCGGAGTGTCCCGTTCACGGCATGTAATGATGGCTCTACACAAATACATTTCGCTCATGGCAGTCCTGTCAATTTGAACTGCCGCGATTCACGTGTATGTATGCCGCCACAAGCTACTCGTGGCATGTAAATATTTTTAACGAACTTATAATATAACTGCTGCATGGTTGTGAATTAACTTGATTGTAACTCTCTGCCCCGTGAGTCGGTTCTCGATAATATTAATAAGCACGAAGAAAATTTATCGATGGGTGATACGATGGTACGAGGATGACGATCGATGGGCCGAAAACTGTGTGGACCCGGAGCTCATCGACCGTCGTCCGGGAGACCACAGGCACTATGATTTCGATCGATTTATTATTTCATACATACAAGTATTCGGACACAGCACGCATCAAGTACTTTCACGGCTCAACGACGGAACGCGCACGATCGTACCAATCAGTGTTAGTCACACGTACAAATCTATTTTATTTTATTGCATAAATTCCGACGATTTTTCGATGTTTTCGTACTTTTTGAGAGCACATACTATACTTTATCCCTTATTTGTGACAGCCGCATGCCACGATCTCTCAATTTAATTGTTAATGGATTATGGTGTCGCAGAGGTGACGGTACCACGCACGACTGCCTCGTGTAAATAAAGGCGGGTGATGGTACCAGATTGTCTATCTATAACGAGAACCGACCGCTGGACACTTTCGATTATTGGCTCTGTATTGTTCTATCGGCTGTGCTAATTTGCTCGCCATTTCCCCGGGAATGTTCTTATTTTAATTCTCCCTGTTTTGTTGTTTCTTGTTCATTTCAGATCCGAGTAGTTAATGCTTTCCGTCAGGGCCTAGACGCTCGGTACGGCGAGCACAGCAATACTTCCCTAGCCGAGGTACTCCGCAAACAGACATCACTTTCTAAGAGGTTGTCTCAGACTTCTTCCATTGAGTATGCCGATAACATCCCAGACGAGTTGACGATTCCCGAAATAGACGTGGAGCGGTTATCCTCCCACAGCCACACAGAGACGGCTGTTTAGCTCCCGGCCCGACGCCCTCTCTTCCTAGCGCCGCGCTCCCGTCCTCTGCCTTCTTCGACCGCATCATCTCATCCGCCATTAAATAAGACACCACCAAGAGCCGCCTCAATGACCTAGTACCACCACCGACACCACCGCCATCAACAAGTACCGTACCGTCGACACCGACATTTACATACACAACATTCATAATTATTTAATAATAACATTTACACACGTTGATACGTATAACGTAACGTAACGTAACGTAACGCAGTCATCCCAGTCTCTGTACTGTACTTACGTCTCGTCTATAATTACACAATATTGATAACACATTCTAAAATTAATATTTATATGGTATACTTGTTACATACATAAATGAAATAATATATTCAATCACTTCACATACACTATAACATACATACAACATATACATACATACATTCACTCGGTCACTCACAGTTGAAATCGTGCATCCTCCTAAAAATTTGAGCCCACCAATGAAAAATAAAAAATGCCAAGTCCGAGAGCGGTTCCGGGTTACCCATCCTGCGATTAAAAGAAGTGGAGGGCATCATGACGCGAAAGCTCTTCAATCCGGACTGGGTCATCCCCAACAACAACAAGAACAACAACATCAGCAACATACATGCACTGCGTTGAATCGTTCGTTCGTTCGTTCGTTCGTTCGATTTATTGTTTGTTATCTAGTGTACGTTGAGTGTCTCGTTTCGTCAGATTCGGAGAGAAGACAGGTTCCGGTGCCGATGATGGCGACATGAACAAAATTGATTAGCAATAAAAAATGGGCGATCGAGAGTGTTCGCTCATAGCGTTTAAATTAGGTGCCTATAGGTGGGGGCGTCGGCCCTTTCGGTCGGCGCCCGCACGCGAGACGGGGACGCGCGCCGCGGCCCGTCGTGCACTCTGGCGGGGCCCGCCGCGGCGGTCCGGCGGTCCGGCGTTCCGGCGTTCCGGCGGTCCGCCGCCCGCCGCCCGCCTTCCGGTGCACCGCCGTCGCGGTACGGCCTACGCCAGCCAGAGGCTGCGCTCGCCCCCGTCCCCCGATTTCAGCGCGTCGCCGTCGCCGAGACGCTCGTCAACCCCAATATATAGTGCATGTACATACATACCTACATACATACATAATACATATACTGACGTGATAACGACGTACGTTATTATTATATTATCGAGCAATGGAGATTTTCAGAGAAGCGCACACCGGCGCCGGCGACCCGTCCTATCTTATTATTACTAAAATATAAAAAAATTAAATAAAATTAACAAATAATGAAATGAAAAAAACTGTAGGAATCAGATGTTGTCTGCCAAATGTTTGAGGAGAGGCAATAACCACACGTGCAGTTATTATAGATTATTAGTATTTATAAAAATAATATGATGACATAGTTACCGTGTTTGTCGAATTACTGCTTCTCCTCGCCTTCTTCTGTTGTAAAATCTAGGTCTAAATCTGACTTAGTTATACATATTATGTAGATAGTCTAGAGGTGAACACATATTTAAAGAAAAAATACAAAAAACAAAAAGATCCTGTGCGAGGCGATGCCTCAGCCTCAGTGATTCGTTTCTTTTATACTTTATCTAAATGTACCTTGATTGATTGATTGATATATAGATTGATTGATTGATTGATTGATTGATAAAAAAAAACAGAGATTGTTGAAGAAGATAAAAATAAGCAAACCTTTACAGTACTCTAACTACAAGTTATTACGTACGTAGCTAGTAAGCTGTGTATAATGGCCCGTCCGCGTACCGAATCTCATTCCCTGATTACTGTACTTAATTGTATTAATAATATTAGAGATGTTATTTATAAACAACAAAATTCACCCTAGACCAAGACCAATCAATTCTAGTCGGCGGCGGCGACTGTACTTATATTATAATAACGTAACTAATAGCTAGTGAATAAAAATAATGTAAGTTTAACGATTAAAGGTGAAATAGAGTTTCCGTTTGCGGTCTGGGGTTTGGTTTCGTGGGGTATACACATATGGAGAACGGGGGTGATTCGTTGGGCGGACGCGCTCGCGCACACATTTATACACTACTCCGTATCGGATCCATCGTTTAATTATCGTAATTGGAAAGACCGGCGTCCGGCCGGTTTAGCCGCGACGAGGTGTGCATCGGCGTTACGCCGCCACCGGGGCCGGCGGCGCACTCCCCCGGTCCCGGGGGCCGAGCGAGGGTCGACGCCGGTGCAAGCGTCCCGCGGTCCGGTCGCCGTTGCCGGGCGTCCGGGCGGCCGCGTCCTCGGAACGCGCCCGCCGACGGATCGCACTCGATTCCGTCACGTTTTTCGGCGCGTCCCGGGCACACGTCGCCGACCCGGGGGCGCGCCCGCCGACGGCGCCTCGCGCGCCCGCGGGGGGCGCGACCCCTACTACTTTTACTATGTAATATCATTTGAAAATTTTGTTATCTACAACTACCTGTGGTTCGTCACGCCCTTTGCCCACCAAACGCCATACACTTCTAGTTGATCAGAATAAATAAATTATCTATATTAAAGTACCTACTTAATGATTAATGAAACAAAAAAAAATTGAAAAAAACCTTATATTATATTGTAAAGTAAAACGAACCGCATCAGTTCCCAGTTATTGAACCTCGACTATTATTCTAATAATAATAAATTGATTGATTGATTGATTGATTGATTATTTATCTAAGTAATAATGACTTATGGTTTTTTGTAGTTTACGTACTTAACACATTTTTGGAAACATTTCGAATTTTTAAGGGGTGTTAGTTGCAGCCGGCCGTGAGGTGGGTCCCTGTCTGCACAATCAGGGTCGCCTCACCGCCCCCTGGCTAGATGATTATAAGAAGCAGTAGCAGGCGCAGATATATTGATATATAAGTTTCGTGTTTATGCCGAACATTGAGAACGTGGCATTTTAAGTTGAGTGTTGTTATTTGTAATTCATAATGGTACAATTAAATCGTTATCATGTTATGGTTGTTATTTTATACGAACTCGCCTCTCGCGCTATTTATCGCGCATTCTCGTGTCACTGGCAGGTCCGGTGGCTCAGGATCGAACTAAAGGTGGATCGGAGTACGGCCGTGACCATTCTACCTAATTAAGTTTTATTGTCTGTCTGTGCTTTTATTTATATAATAAAAGGTATTTTGAGCTTTAAATTAAAGAGAGGTGAATAACATGCTGTTAAAGTGTTTTAATGATTCCATTTCAGGATCGCCTGTAAATTATTTTATTGTTGTGAAAGGCCTTTTTTTATTACATTTGTTCTGTCAGATACTTTTCAAGTTCATATATGAATGTTTGTTCTTCAACGTTGTAATATAATTTAAAGAATTTACAAAATGCTATGAATATTTTCATATTAAACATGAATTTTAAAATATAATCACGCATATATAATTAACACCGATTTTTATTTAATAACCACCTCACCTTTTCGGTTTGCATAATTTTCGATCGTTTTAAGTTTTTGTATCTATCAATCTAACAAATCTCACAACGAACGCCTAATTACATCTATCATTTCTTCCCTTATACGCGCATACATATAGGTACACGCATACGATATCCCTAGTACTAGATAACCATCATACACCATCACTTTATACCCGTTTATAATAACTCGATTCAAATCATTTTTATTCAAAGTCTATATCTACACATCAAATTCTAATCGCTTATTATTTTTATAAAATAACTAATAGATAACCAACAATCAATTAAGTATTATAAGGAATAAATTACAATTTACTCAAGACAACAAGAATCGGAAATTAAATTACAGGAGATGTGTACTCTATCTGTCTGTTGTTTATAGTTTTTATTCTCGAAAGGGGATTTTCTGTTTATTGAGGATCCGGCGCAGTGTGCGCGTAGCCCAAATTCTGGAGAACAGATTTGATATCTTTGTAAACCGTTGGGTCTTCGACTGTACCAGAAATCTGCAATAAAGTTATCGTTGACAAAACATTCCATCATTAATCCAATGAATTCCATCGATGATTCGACACACTCACCGTGACTTGCTTATTTTTGGCCAAGTCCGCTATCGACTTCCTGCAGGTTTTGCCCGAACGGGTCCTGGGCAGTCCGCGCACAGCCGCTGCCATCCTGAAAGCGGCAATGGGCCCGACCAGTTCGCGGACCATACGCAGCAGGTCCCGGCTTATGGCCGCCTCCGTTTTTCTCGCATCTAATTAAACGGCAGAAAACGGGCGGATAATTAAAATCTGCGTTTCCATTATCCGCCGGCATAATACGCACTCCGTTTGATGACGTAAAGGCAGAGAGGAATTTCGCCCTTTGTCGTCTCGGGGACGCCTATCACGGTGGCGTCGGCGACGTCGGGGTGCGCCAGGATGACGTCCTCGAGGGCCGAGGTCGATATCCTGTGTCCGGCCACGTTGATCACGTCGTCGTCGCGGGCCGTAACGTAAATGTAGCCGTATTCGTCCTTGTAGCCGGCGTCCATCGTGTCGTAATACCCCTGGAAAATGGGGAGATGGTCAGAAATCGTCTCGGCGAACTACTCGGGTGCTCGTACGGGATATCTGGTGAAGTAGACCTGACAGAACCGCTCCGGAGCCTGGTAAAGGGTGGACATGGTCCCAGGGGGTAGAGGTAGTTTTATGACGATGCGTCCTAATTCATGTGTCGACGCTTCCGTGCCGTCCTGACGGAAAATCCTGATGTCATATCCGGGGAAAGGCATTCCGGACGTGTACTTGGGCGGGTTCAGGTTGTGCCCGAGTCCCAGGCATGTCGCGGTAATAGCATGTCCCGTCTCGGTCTGCCACCAGTGGTTCAGGACAGGGACGTTGAACGTTTTCTCGGCCCATATTTTCGTCTCGTAATCACAATGCTCGCCGGCGACGAAGATCGTCTTCAGCGAGTTGATCGAGTACTTCCTGCCGTACTCGATGTCGGGGTCCTCGCGGTGGATCACCCGGAAGGCGGTCGGAACGGTGAAAATCGCGTTCACCTTGTGCTCGTTAATTATCCGAAAGTATTGGCCCGGATCGGGGGTGCGGTCCGGCTTGCCCTCGTACATCACGCTGGTGATGCCGTACAGCAGGGGACCGTAGCAGATGTACGAATGGCCGACGACCCAGCCCAGATCGCTGGCCACCCACCAGACGTCCTCGGGACCCATCCCGTAGAGGTTGTTCATGGTCCAGGCGAGAGTCGCTATGTGCCCGCCGACCGGCCGTTGGATCCCCTTGGGTTGATCTGAATTGCGATTCTCATTCATGAGTATTCATCGGGTTTTTTCTCTTTGGCGCGGTAATCGCTTCGATAATTACCTGTGGTGCCAGACGTGTAGAGGATGTAGAGCGGGTCGTTCGCTTCTACCGGGACGCATTCGTGCGGTCCTGCCATTTTCAGGGCGTCCTCCCACAGGATGTCCATCTCGACGTCTATCGGGGCCGATTCGATGTTGCGCCTCTGGAAGATGATGCACTTGTTCGGTTTATGCGAGGACCATTCGATCGCGTCGTTCAGAATGTCCTTGTATCTGGAAAAGTGTCATCAGTTTACTCGCCGAAGGGTTGGGGGTGACGAGGGTCCACCTTATAACTTTGTTAGGTTCTATCCCGCAGCTAGCGGCTATTATCACTTTGGGTTCGGCATGGACGATTCTTATACACAGTTCCCTGGCCGCGAATCCTGCAAAAAGCGCGATGAGTAATTGGGTCTCTCGGTAATGTTGGTAATTTAGTGACCCCCGAAAACGACGGAGTGCACGGCCCCGAGCCGCGCCGTCGCCAGCATGGCAATTACGGCCTCCGGGATAAGTGGCATATAAATAAGTACTCTGTCTCCTTTAGATACGCCCAATTTCGCTAGCGCCCCGGCCAAATGCGACACTTGATCCAGGAGCTCGGCGTAAGTAGTTTTCCGGACCGAATTCGTCAAAGGGCTGTCGTGGATGAGCGCCACCTTCGACCCCTTGCCGGCCTCCACGTGCCTGTCGACCGCATTGTAACACGCGTTTAATTCCCCACCGACGAACCTAAAACCACCGAGGCTCGCTCCGTTATACGAATCGGACTTATCATGTCGACGGGCAAACTTAACCATTTTGTGAACGGGGGGTGCGAATTATCCATAACTTTGTCCCATTCTTTCGTCCACGACACTGTAGCACCGATCTCCTTCCAGAAATCTTCGGGATTTGAAATCGATCTCTTGTATGCTTCTTCATATTTCTGACTGTAGTAAGGGTTATCCTTTTTTATTTCGCCTGTAATTGGAAATTTACACAAGTCATATCGATGTACTTTGTGCAGAAAATTTTCACACTATGGGGAGTATATTGGTTACGTGATTATCCTACATTTTAAATCACAGGTGGTATAGTCTCCCTCGTTTATTTTTTGTGAACATTGATGAGTGCTTTCATTCAAATCACCGTTTTCGATTTTTTCACTGTGCGACATTTTTAAAAATTTTCCCCGATACACTCAACTTGTTCACAATAGGACTAATGGTAATTTGAATACAAAATGAAGCGATTGACTCTTTATATATTCGATGACTTCTTGTCCCTCCAAAAAACTTCTCACCACTGCCTGTGGCATTTTCGTTGGCTTGACGATACCTCTTTGGAATTAGTTTACAAGTTATTAATCTAATTTGTAGTCAATTTGAATAGTGTCAAATTATGCACATGGCCATCAAGCTCGTAATGTGGAGTATAAATAAAATCGATGTAGCGTCATTAAATACGTGTAAGTATAGGTTCATGTTTTCTGTTCGAACATTTGAGGAGAGGGTGATGGTGGGCTTTTGTCTTTCAGAATTCATTAGCTTGTCCAAATTAAGAGACAAAGTTTACAACTTTTTGGCCGATCTGAAGGTTCATGAAGTAATTACTGTTTACACCGAGTTTCGTTTCGGCTTAAATATAAATGGGTACTTATTAGGTGGATACTGTACTTTTGGTATCGCGATGGTGACGGTCGTATTTGGTATTCCGCAACACGGTCGGGTTGATATCGGTGGTTCTTTCGTCCAAATCGCCGTTTGGGTCCTTATCAATTACGGAATTTAACATTTTGCTTGTCTGCCGACACACTGAACCTTACACACACTGCTTTGGAAAAAGTTCACAATTCGAGTAATAGTAATTTGAATACGAAATAAAGCAATTTACTCTATATAGGTTATGCATGAACGTACCCCCTCCAAATCGATTATGTGACGGACAATAAAAAAAAACGGAAAAAAGCCGTATTGGCCGATTAAATTATGTATGAATTAATAGTCAAATTGTTTTCCTTCGATGGTGGGTATACACCCGGGTGTGGGGTAATTCCGAAATCGCCCGGCGCCTCCGCCGATAGTTCAACGTATTATCGAGATCGAGCTTCCTCCATCTGCATGATTATTTCTGATGAGGATTATTATGAAGCTGTGTTCATTATTACCGTTGTATATTTTCGTTTATGAGAAATGTTTCTTCTCAAACACATATGCGCAATATCGTAAACGTTGTCAGTTAATAGAGTGTGAGATAATACGGGTCGATGCGTTATTGTTACAAGATACAAGATAATAATAATTCGGGCGGCGGGTGTTATTATTTACTCCCACCGCCTGTCAGGGCTGTTCGCAGAGGCAGTGCATTTGGACGGCAATTCCCGTAAAAACCAGCCGGCGATGGAGTACATCACCTGTACCCCTATGTACCGTGCGGTGACATGAACATATGGACTCCTATCTAATAACCCAGTAATGGATGCATATCGTAATTGTTTACTGAAGGAGTACGGCACACATGAGCACACGTATCCCAAAATGGTCGAAGCTCTACAACTCCACAGATTCGCCTATTTACTCGAGCTCTTTCCGGTCTTTGTGCACATGGTAATTCTGTCATTGTTTCTGACTTCTGACCCGGGCGCACTTTGCCCGAAGAAATTCACAGGCCGGCTCTATTATAGGTGTCGTACGCTTCGGAATCGCTTTTCGCGCGTTCTTAGTTCTTACCTCCATTGGTTTACAGGAACGAGGGTTAAAATCTCGAGAACGTGATCACACTTACGCCGTATATAGGAAATGGAATCGTTATAACGTAGACGGAGCTTCGCGCTCTCGCGTTTTCAATAGTCCACGCGTTTGAATTTGTTATTTAAATCGCTTTGGGGGCTTCAATAAAGTGTAAAAAAATCAATCGAATATGGCGTATGTGTGCGTTGAATAACAAAATGAGGGATCAACCTGGGGAACATTCACTACGTCTATTAGGAAATAATTGTTGTTTATCGCCTGGAGAGCTCAATTAAGTATTCTAAGCGGGACTTTGTTTCACTTAAATCGGCCCTATACCGCGCCCAGGCTGTGCTCTTACGTCAGGCTCTCCCACAACCTTGCAGAAGGCTTAAGTGAAGTCGCCCCGATGCATCATTTCGCCCTTAGGGCATGTGCCGGCTTTATTAATTTTTCGATGTCCTCATCGAGCGTTTCCTCTCCGTTCCTCAATTAAAAAGTAACGGGCAGCAAATATTGCCCGCCATAAGAAAGATATAGGATACTCCGGCTCTTATGGTGCACGGTGCCACGTGTCGGTATACCTTTATAACAACTTTATTAAAACGTATACGTATAGGTAGGTAAGATAATAAAGAGTCGCTCCGTCAACATAATTATTTAATTCCGACAAATATTGATACGGTCTTTTGATTAAGATTTATTAGACCCGGTCAGCTACATATTGATTGAGCTTTCTTGAAATTTTCAAGACGCCTCCTCGGTCTCCCCTCCGCGCATCCCCTTTTCTGGTATATTTCGGCTAAATATTATTATGTTCGAATCGCAATAACGTTATGTTTACACCGAGTCTTTGACGATTAGCCCGAGCTGACCTAACGGGGATTCAATTAAGCCGGGGACGCTTTTTATGTGTCACCAGCACATCAACGCGTGCGATGGGACAAAGGACAAATTAGAGATTTTCTTTTGAAGACCCACATCGACACGGACAAATGGAGATTCCATCAAAGATACTGTTTATGTGCACGTATGATGGCACGGCCGCCGCCACCGCGACCGGAACATATACCGCCCGTCCCTCCCATGATGAGCAGGGAGCTTTGTGATCCCGCAAAAGGCTCTAAATTAAAGTTTAATAAGCCACCAACGCAATTTACACTTAAAACAAAATAAGAGACAATCGAGATTTAATTTCGCCACCGCCAACTTAATAAATTTCGAGCACCGTTCGTTTTCACCCCTGACCTCTAAATTGACACCCCGGGCCACCTGTTTGTTTTCTAAACGTCCAAGACATAAACTATTAGGAATCTTTCTGAATAATTACCGTTTATGCCGAGACAATGGATAATTGGAAGTATTCATAACGATTTACGTAAGTTGCTCTAAAAGGCATTTTAATTTTTATTGATTGCGATGGAATTGGAATATTGCCGATAAAACAGTGGACGGTCCCCTTTATTAGATCCAACGTTAATTAAAATTCGACTATTGTGATCATGATTATCGCCATATCTGGTGAGAAAGTTTGCGAGCATTGTCGTAAATCATATTTGTCAGATCCTTAAAACGTGGAATTAGTTTCTGATCACTTTGTTGCGTTGTGGGTCGAAGATGAATTTTTCGCTGTCCTGATGCGTCTTGTCCGTCTCAACCCTCCACTTGTCGCATGTAAATGGTCCTGGAGTGTCGTCGATTTGATATCGGCCGCCTCTTGTAGATTCATCTAGTTAGAAAAATGTCAAACGGGATTTCCATACTGAGAAAATCCTTGAAACGATTTATGCATTGAAATCTTTCGCATGAGACAGGATCGTTTAGGTGCGTTTTTATTTCAAGAGACAGAAGCAATTTTATTTCGGAATCAATCATCAAGCGGAACTTTCCTAATGTTAACCCATTGTAAGTGCACTGTCGCATAAATTAAAAATTACGGCAAACGGGAATGGATTCCTTTAGACAATAGCCCGAGCACAATAAATACAAATTTACACAACTAATAATAAATCAATTCAAGGCAATAATGGATGTTTGTGCGGTGTACCTACCGTCGATACGGCTGTACTATTCCTCCCATTTATAATGAATGGAAATTGAAATTAACGCGGAAAGTGAGGATCACGTTACGGATAGACCTAAATGGGTGGTCTTCCCTCTTTCGCATGATGATGGACTTGGAAGAGGGTGTGGACTTGTGGGACTGCGTGGGTTGGCTGGAACCGGAGAGACATACACTTTTTTCCCGAACACCCAGGTCCGATTATACGAATTATATCGGCACCGCTAATAAGGGGATCAATTAACCGACGAATGGAGGTGTCACGAGCCCCACCGATCTATGACAAAATTGATACAGCAATAATTGTTAATGGATGATGTGGAAAATAGGACGATGCGCAAGTTGGTGACACACACACACAGAGGGGTGGAAAGGCGCAAAGAAACGTAGGCGCCCCCGACATATAAAGGAGATCTCAACAGGACCAAACGGCACATTAACACACAAGTTCTCAGTGATAGTTCACCTGTTGTTCACCACAGTTCCTCCCGGCAACAAGTAAGTGGTCGCGCTAAAGAAGATCGTCATCATCGCCATCCCCATCATCATGACCATCACCATCACCATGACCATCACCATCACCATCACCATCAGTGCCAGTGCACTCATTTAAGATTAAAGACGCGATTAATTCCGGGGAGGTTTGAAAAAAGGTCGTTTTCGAATCGGCATAGAGCACGGAAATCCTGGTGTTTCGAGTCCGTGCTCAAACGATCGTTTCCGCTGTTTGCAAACCGAGTGCATCCGTTTTATGTGCATTTAATTGAGTTCATGGCGAGCGTGTAGGACCGTCCGTTTTCGATTCGTAAACATAGCATTATCGATTTCTAGAAATGAACCAGTACAGTTTGGCCGTCTTCTTGCTCGCGGCCGTCGTGGTGGTGTTGACGCCCTCCGGCTCGGCCTCGGTCATCAGCTGCCCGCCGAGCAACCCGCAGGAGGCGACTCCCGGATTACGGCAGCTCTGCTTCGCGCTGGAGCAGGCGATGAGCGAAAACGCCATCACCGACCAGTGTAAGACTTGATTGATTTCCCGGGAGGTGCGATGGCGCACGAATTTCATCTTTTGAGTTCGTTTTCAGTCGGCCGGCTCGACGAGAGGAACGTCAGCCCTAACGTGAACGCGAAGAGGCAGGACGTCGACCACGTCTTCCTCCGTTTCGGCAGGCGCTTCGGCTTATAAGGCGCCACCTCCGATCAAAGCTTCTTCTTGTACGGACTGATTTCGTCTCTGTTTTGTTATACCTACGCGACGTTCTTTCCAGTTCCAATTCAGTTCTTCTCCCGATGGATGTCCGTGTTTTCAAACAGTATTACATAATAATACACACCTGTACTGTATAATTAAATTACTAATAATAATAATATATTTATAAGTATGCAAGTCGGTATTAATTTACGCCTATTTCCAGTCCCAGATATTTATAGGTCCTAGGTCGCATAAGAAAAACACACATATACAGTACGGTTCGGTTGGTAATGTAATGGATAATGGGCATAATAAACAGACCGGCGAGTCTGCTGTTTACCTAAGAGATCGCATAAACTTGGCTACTTTTAAATAATTATGATTGAGTAAATCGTTAAAATTATGGTGGGGCAGATGGAAGAATAATACCATTACTAATATAAGTTTTTATTAATACTCAACAATTTCTCGCAAACAATAAATATTGTATATAAGTACAGTCAAACAATCAGAAATGTCATGGCCTTTTGTATCGCCTGGGTCTCTCTGTATATTATATGTGATATTAGTCGGAGGGATAAAATAGCAACAGGTCGGTCGCACTCAAAAATCAATCACAATTGTCAATCCAGGCGATAAAATGATATCAATAAAAATATTGCCACACGGTTCCGCGTCAAAAACAACGTCGAATTGAGCATCATCGTATATTATAAGTACACAACAGCCAAATAAATAAAATAATAAATAAATAAATCAATCAGTATATAAATAAATGAATAGTTGGATAAGTACATGCAGTAAAGGACAAGAAAAATTTCGTAAAATAGAGGAACTAAATAAATTATTGTCAAGAACACAATCAAGTCACTAATTTACATAACAATCAACATTATTATTATTAATAATAAATCATAAACGAGTCTCATTATTATTTATTATCATTATAATTATTATTGATGGTGGTGGGATCGTTTAAGGGTCTTCTTTAAAGTAGGAGACGAACACCACATCTCCGCCGACGTTGATAAGGCATTGTCCCTAAAATGACAAGTGTCACCGGTTAATTACTCGACATCTGAAATATTGAGTGCCATCTCGTACGCACGTACGAAGAGTGTATGGTAATCGGGTCGATTGTTATGATAATTGCGTTCTCCGTGATGAACTAGCAGACGTCTTCGCGGCGTTTCTTTAACAGTGCGCTCACACACGTAAATCCCTTAATGCTCGTAGGTGTATGGAATTGAATAAAACGGGATTAGGGTGGCAAATGCAAGTGCCCGTCCGTCAAGCCTTAACCCCTCCGATTTTCCGCTCCCAACTCGGGGATTGAAGCGCAATAATGGATTTTTGCTAACCCTGCGGCTTTAACGACTAAAAACAATCTGCGAATTCCTCAAACCAACACGGAATAATATTCGATCGATCCATTCCGGATGATTATACAGAAACCGTTCCAAAATTCGTATTCGTATTATACTATTACTATAAAATCTCCAGATTTTACGCAAATAATAGTGAAGACATGTGTGTCGTTTTCATCTAGTCTAGATTAGAAAGGATGTTCAAATTTGAAACCGCCAGGCGGCTTATAAAGAAACACCGGACGTTTTGAGTAAATTGTCAAATTTATAAACATTCATTACTTGTTATACACGTCGCACGAAAATGGGATTCTTTCGGATTCCTCCACTTGATGCCAATTTTTTACAACACGAGATTGGGGCAGCGCCAACATTTTCCATCCTACCTACGCGGGAAGGCGCACAAACTAAGGTTAAAAATTTTATTACTACCTACAGCCTACAACAGAAATAAATTTAAACAATCACATCTAATTCAAGATCATTCCTACATAGTTCCTACTATTTATTTATAAACGTAACAGAACAGAATGATAGAAAATTTGGGCGATTTGCACGAGTAGAATAGGCAGCTAAAAATAGCCCGTGTAATTCCTTATAAAAAAAAGGGTACGAGTCGTAAATCACTAGTTTTATTACTAGAAAAAAAGCACACGGTAATTGAACGATAGTACGTGATATGTTTTTGCGGTTTTAAAATCCCGACCCTTTGGTTAAATTTATGAGGTGTTGACAAGGCCTTCCCAGAAGGTGCACGTTCGGTAATTGGCGCGTGCCTATGCTATCCTGCCGGGTTTTTGCCGCAATAGATCGGAATAAATTAAATCCATGACCAGTTTTTGTGAGTTCCGTCAGATAACGGGGGGTTATAAAACCACTACATACATTTTTATTGCACTTTCATTTTCGTCCTCGCTGAAGCGTTTAATTTAATGGGTTTTGGTATAGTGAAAAAAATTCCGTACAATTTCTTTCATGTGTAAAGTTTCGGCCACAATTTGTTGGGGTTACTTTCTTGTATTTCCTGTTTGAGCAGCCTCCAAAAGCGCGGTGTGAAATTGCGAAATGACTTTGTGAGGAACACACAAGTGAAAAAACCACCCCCACGAACGCAATAAGAAGCTGTGGGTAACCGAATAGTATTGTCGACGAAAGAACAATACAAAGGAATAAACAATGAACGAACGCGGGTCACCTATCCATTTAATTTTTAATGCATTCCTATTTACGCAACGTCCCATTATTGTTTTCAAAGTCAGACGAGGTAAAATAATATCACCCGCGAACGGAAAAAATAGTAGATAGTAAATCGTAAATCGTCTCATTTCCTGCGATTAACTAACCGCGTAAACTTCTTTTTTTCGAACACTGTAAAGGATCGCTTTAAAATCTGTTTAAAATCGATTGCGCAACCACATCTTCTCAAATATCAGAGACGTGTAAAAATGGCAAATTACCATGTTTATTTAGGCTTACACGGGGGAGATAAAAATAGCGATTTCCAGGACAACGTAAATAGTTGGAAGATTTCATAAATCTCAATATGTATTTTTAACATTTTCTTCCATTTCGCACCTTGAGTTTAAGGTTTTGCAATAATTAGTTCATCACGAGGGCGCCACGTCCCGGGATCCGTTCTGATGTATTCTAATTTATAATGTTACGGAAACAATGGGGAGAATCAATTACACACCTGATTTTTGTGAAGGCTGTGGTTTAAAATGCACTCCGTCATGAAATAAGCAACCATTGCGTTGCCACCCAATGCTGTCACGTGCGCCCTCACTATCGCTAATACCTCCGTCACGAAACTGTGGATGAACCCGCTCAGTCCACCCTCCTGAGGGAAAATTTTCAGGTCATTCGATTTGTCAGACACTTGGAAATACTGAATAAATATCGAAATATGTATGTATGTACTCACCTCTCGAATGGAGGTGGTTTCCCTGATGAAAAAGAAGTTCAAATTTCCTAAATAATGCTCGATCTTTCCGCCGGGTACATAAGATAGGGGAGTGATATCAACCCCGTGTCTTTCACGGTAAGGTGTCTGTAAAATGAAAACGTTTATTTGGAGTAACGGTGACAGGCGGATCTTTTACGTGTCGTTGTTTAGTGGTCTGTATCCGATTCCGTAAAGGCGACCTTTGCCTCTGTCGCGTCGAAGAGTGCGGCGTCAAATAATTCGAGGGCTGGTTTTGCGTGTGGACGCTATTTTCGGGAATTTGGTCCTCGTCCAAATTGAAAATCAAATCGACATCGGTGCGCTTCACAGGGTTTCCCTTTTTCTTGTTTTTCAGTTTTTGCGGATCGCCTAGGCCCAACGCCATGCCCAAGACGCACAGCTGGATTTCGTCTGTTTCGGGCAAATCGACTCTGAATTGCAAGTCGCATAAAGCGCAGGGTACCATTCGGCGCAACTTGAAGTAAACACTTTGCAGTAATCGGTGGAAGTGCAAATCGAAATTGTACGGGGGGTGGAATTTCGCTCTGTAGATCTGTTTGAACATTTGTAGATTTTTGACGATTTCTAATTCTTCAAGTCCGGGCACTAATTCTGTGTTTACCACGTGGAAACCGTCAGGAGGACGTTCTTCCATAAGTAAATTTACGATTTCGGCGTCTTCGGGATCATCTACTTCTAGAATACAACAATCTTTACCGCCTAAAGCCAAATCGACAGGAATTTGGTCCTCTTCGGATTCATCGTCTGACAAAATCTTTCCATTTGCAATTTCCTCCTGCAACAATGATTTTGATTACTTTATCAATCATATGATTAGACAACAATTACGATTTTCAGTTGATAAATTTCCCGGTTTTTCTTCACGGTTTCGTTTAATAATTTCTGCAAGTCCGCCAACTTCTTTTCGTCGGATGTACGATCCGATACCAACTTTGGCAGAACGGGGCACGGTAACGGCGCTAAGAAAATCGCAGTGCCCGTTGCTAGCCCGACTAACATTTTCTCACCGATAGAGATACGAATTTTTAGTCCGAAAATCGAGTTCATCCCCTTGATTTTCAATTTATTAACGAGAAGGCGATGAAGTTCGTATTCGAGGAAGGGCAAACCGTCTGATATTTCTTTGGCGTTGGTTTCACCTTTCAGATCTTTGAGTTGTCGACAAACGAATGATTGAATAAAGCAACCTCGACCGATTACCGGGACGCCATCGGGGGCCTCGATTGTCGCTATCAAGACATCGGGGACTTTACCGGATTTACAATTACCACATTTTAAAACGGTCGCTCTTATCGGTACGTTATTGGTGTTGTAAGGTAAGTGGCAAATGGTGCACGAAATAGTCATTTGAGTTGGGAAAACTTCGTGGTCGGGACTTTCAGGTAGATTGTTGTTATTTTTGGTGGTTTTCTGAAATTAGGTTGATTATAATTGGCCGAAATAATACTTCAGGAGGTTCATTACGGTGTCTTGAACTTTCTGAATTTTCTCTTTTTCGAATTCGTTCCGATCAAGAGAAGTGGTCATCACGTCTTTTCCGTGCTTTGGAATCACAGGCAATCCACCGACGCTATCGCCCATTTCTCCCGAGTACTGAAGACCTATCACAGCGGCGGTACCGCTGGCGCTCAGTACGCAAACGTCTTCGCTGGAATTACACAATCATTTCACGAATAAACCAAGTAAAATCAAAGGTACCAAATGCTAGTGGTTTCTGCATAACCCAATACGGCGTTACAGTTCAAAGCGCGTGCGTGTGATCGAATCTCCATTCGTATTTCCGACCACCAAGTGTCCCTTGATTCCGGTTCTTCCAGATTCGAGATGCGTTCCAGTAATTTAACGGATCTGGCACTAACAGCGCCACCTGTAAGAATTCAATTGATGAATCGGGATTCTTTTGCCGGGTTAGTATCATTTCATTACCAAGCTGTTGTATGAATCCTGGAGGGTATTTGTGCATCGTCAGAAACGGATATTCCAACATGTCGAAGTTCTCTTGGGGTACGGTGGCTCTGGGAACGACTCCCGCTTTCATGAGATAGCCGTTATTGGCTCCTCCGGATCGGTCGCTTCCAGTGAGACTATTCCCTAATTTATTAGAGCAATGTTAGCGCGAGAGAATCTCAACATTTCAAACCAACATTAAAAATGTCATCGAGCGCATGATTATTATTAGAGAGAAGGGGTTAGTTAGAAAATGAGTCTATAAACTAAGTGTAATAATGCCACATAATAAAAATATAATGAAACACATTTCAAGTGAGTAAACATTTATAAAAATGGCACAATTATTTCGGGCAAGCGCTTGAAATACTCACGTTTCCTAAAGAATCCTAGGTAAAGAATTATCAACCAAGAAAAGAAAGAATGATTTTACAAAATGATCACAGGGCACAAATTGAGGCGTCTGTGGGATTTTGAAATGTTTCGGCATTGATAAAATATTGTTTATTATCGACAAGGGCTAACCTTTAGGGGTGACGCTTAAATCCGACTCGGAGGAACGACGGTGGATGCAGGGGACGCTGTTATTCACTTTGGCCGGCGATTGAGTGGCCTTGGCCCCCACGGATTCGGCCCGGTGGTGAGTGGGCTCCGGTAAATTCGGTTCGACCGCAGTCGGCGGCGGCGAGACGTCGTTCCTAAGAGATGGGGTTAAGCTAGCATGCATATTAATATCGCCACACACAGTGCCTCCACCAGTTTCCGTATTGAGCGGCACGGGAGAACAATTATTAGCTGTTAACAGGATCGAGGATGGTAAAAATCTCGGGCTTTCCGCTTGCGGCTGCTTTTTCTCAGTTTGAGAAGTCGCTAAGATGTCTTGCACCGTCTCCATCACGACATTACCCAGAGCGGTACCCAATAACCCGTGCTTTTTCAAAGTGGAATCCCCGTCGACTTTGGAAGATTTACTACCGAAAATATTAGACATAAAACCTTTCGTGGGCGAACTGGCCTCGTTCTCGGAGCTTTTCCTTTGACGTGAAAACCGGAAGCGACTTTTATTAAATTCGTCACTCTTGACTTTTTTCAAATTCGATGCCGGATCGTGCGATTGTCTCCTGCTCAAATGCAGGAAACTGAGTTTGCGTTTTTGGAGATGTTCGTGCGACACTCCTCGCTTTAAATTGATGGAATCCTCAGAGCTCCGCCCTATTATGTTCGAAAAACTAAATTTGTATCTCACATCGGGCCTAACATTTGTGGCACTTTTTACAGGATTATTTAGGCGAGTATCGGATGCACATTCGTTGTGCCGATATTTCTCAGTTTCACCCATATCTCCTGTAGAGAGGCACGGGTGAGACTGCAATCGTCTCAAATTATATTTAATATTTCGTACCGAATCGAATGGGGCGCCTAAAACCGTTTCGTGCCGCCTTCCCCATTCGCTTAGTGACGCAGAAGTAGACGCTCTAGGTAAATTTCTATTAGAGGGCGCTAAATGTTTATTACTCGGGATCGAGTTCGAAGATGAGCTCATACTAACAAGCGATGTCGGAGACGTCGGCGACAAAGGGGGAGTGTAAGTTCCCACCATGCTCACTTTCTCCAAGAGCATGGTTTGCATTGCCGTTCTCATTAGACTTTGTCTCTTTAAAGTATTGGCCACCATAACGGGAGGGATTATAGTTTTAGCCTCCACCATTGGCAGAGGTGGGGACAGAGGGGGGAGAAGTGGGACGTCATCTTCCGAAGATGATTCTACCGTCGCTAGGGGAGCGCTAATATTTTCGTTTTCGTTCGTGTCAAAGTGCTTTAAATTTTCTCCCATCTGGAGAATGTCGTCGTTAGTATCGTCGTAAATTGGGAAGATGAAAGGATTATTATCGTCAACCTCATCCTGGTTATCTGCTAACCCCATCGCGGGTAAAGAATATTGCTTAGATAATAGTTTAGTGAATTTACCATCGGCGAAACGTTGATGCTCCAAAATCTCCACGTTTTTCACGATATTACTGACCGTATCGAAATTGGGATTCAAATCGAAATTATTCTCGTCATCATCATCCGAACTCGAGGACTCATCAGATCCCGAACTGGAGTTATTGTAAGAGCTTCCTGCGGTGTTCAGGCTGGCATTTTGTGCGGCTAAAGATGGTTCTGATACAGTTTTCGCTAGTAATGAAGCGGGCTTATTTACATCTTCCGTTGCATTTGACGAAGGGATTACCGATTCGCTCATTGACATAGGCTCATCCTCGTATGACTGAGTAGAGTCCTGACTTTCTAGGATACAAGTCAGGCTACTGTGAGCGTGCAAGACCGATCGCGCCAATAGCTGGGCCATCACGCTGGAGTCGTTGCTGACGGTTCTTTTGAATTTGAAAGGTTTAGTCCGTTTTTTCTCTTCAACTATCGGCGCCTCTCCTACTTCCTCGATCCCGCTGTCTCCGAGCCTCGCTTTGAGCGCGCTCATTTTCTTAGATAGCATGTTTTGCGACGAGTATTTGAGGTTTTTGATTTTCTGTCCTATACTGGAAGACGGGGTGCCTCTCATTTCCTCCTGTTTGAGGAGAATTTTAACGACGTGGTGGTTCTGATTGAGAGTCGGATTGGATCGCGTGTGGCGCAAAAATTGGTTCGGGTTATCGTCATACAAGCGCTTAGCCAATTCTGTGTAGCGCGGGTTATATATCTCAAGGGGTACGATCGGTGGTGGAAGGGACCGTCGGTGGGTGTAGGGATGATATGCGTTGTTAGCGCTCGAATTTAGGCGAAAGCCGGCGCTAACACCCACAAATCTTAGGTAGTTTTTGACGCGACTGCATCATGCACAAAACCAGAGAAAATGTGATTAATCTCATCGATGCTTCTATCAGTATTCAGGGGCGGTGACTTACTCTTCGCTTAGCGTGTCTTGGCAGCAGGAGACTTGGGGAATATCGACGAGCTTGATCAAGGTGACAGCGGTGCCTATGCCCCTGGCGACGATTCCGGATTCGCCTTCCAGATCGAAACACTGGCAATATCCGATGACCGCGTTTCCGCCCAAATCCAACGCCTTCACGCCGATCTTGCGTTGCAGTTCGCCGGACAGTTTGAAGAAAAGCGTTTGCCTGGCTTCGTTAGAGGCACGCGGCGTTCGGATTTTATCGATCCATTGGTATTCCGGATCGTCGTTCACTATGAGCTCCTCTACAAATCCGTGGACGATTTGCGCGAAATATCCGTAAGGTATCGACTTTGCTGCAAATACTTTGAAGATGACACCTGACCGAGTAAAACGTGTCGCTGGACTTACAACAAAAGAATTGTATTCCGCACGAGGATTGTCGAAAGCGGTTAAAATCGGAGAAGAGTTCCACTTTGACAACAATATTAACTTCACCCCTGATGCCGTGCATGGTATCATAGACTGGTATCCATCCAGACATCACAGAATTTGAAGAGTGTTCATGGTTAGTATTGCTCTCACCTGGCCAACCGTGCTTACTTCCGGCGGCCGGAAGTAATAGCGGGTTCAGGTCCAGGTATACTTTTCCTATTGCATCGTTTGCGGAGTATGTGTCATGGTCCATTAGTCTTATTTGCAAAGGTTCATCTTGTAATTCAGAGTCGTCAACCTTTAATACAAACAAACATGTTTTTACCCGTTTTATTACTGAACCTGTTCCTGTATAACGCTTCTGTTTACCTCAAATCGGTACCATTCAGAGTTCCAATGAGGGTGTAACGATTTTCTGCAAACGTCGGTTTTGTAGGTGGTGCTTCCAAGCTTAATTTCGACATAAGCATCCGTGGTATCGCTCGATCTGTCCATAACTGGAAGATTCCGTCCAGATATGATCTTGACTTTCACTTTTCCAGGCATCTTGGCTTATTTTGAACCTCCTATATACAAAATTTCCAAGGGTTCTAGTCTTTCACGTGTCTACATCATAGAAACTAACTGAAATAGTAATGAAAATTAGTTATTTTACAAATGACGTCGCTATTCTCATATTTTGAGCTACTTTACCCATTTGTTACTGGCAATGTTTTCCCTTTATTTTTAGATTTTCATAGGTTATAGGCATGGCAATGACAGATCCCTGATTCCCATTCCCGTTCCACATTACAACTTCGTGAGAACTAAAGTCTGTTTTATGTTCCTCGTATCAAACCTCTGCCTTGACAAAGATAATACGAGTAAACTCATGGGGAAAAAAAAGATGGAAACGGTTTCCACTCGCTCGGATATCATTCTGGAACCCAACCAGAGAAGGCAAACAAGCCGAGTAGAAAGCCGAGGAGGCATGAGAGCAGCGCTAAATTTAAAAGGGAATAGTAAAGGTATAATATGCCTCGTTATACGCTTTGTTATTCATGGGGGTTTCAGATTTTCCAGAAAACGTGATAATTTTTAACATTTACGTATAAATACTAGGAGACGATATTAGGTGAACTTGAATGATCTATTTATGAAAATACGTTTTCACTTTCTGTAGGGAAAACGTCGTGCGTATCTTATCTACCCACCCCTTTATCGTCAAAGAACTTATGCATGTATGCACTCGATTATCTTCTCATCATGTTTATTTTGAAAATACAAAAGTTTTAACTGTTCGTGCTATTATTCGGATTAGCTAGATTGCGTACTTTCGGCTAAAGCATCTGTGATCTTGTTGTGAAGAAAAAAGGGTCAATGATAACAATTATTCTGCGTATTTTTATTGTAAATGCATCTGTTCTGGTACATTAACATTATAACAGGTAAATGATTATTTATTGTATTAAATAGTCAATAAGTAGTGTTCCAAGCGATTATGTGCTGAAACACGGGCAGGCAGTGCTATACGGTACAGATCCTACTTATTATTTTAGTAACTATCAGTAACAACGTTATATTACATCTGATAACTATTAGCACGTGTAGCTAACTAATGTACATTTATGACCCGTTATTGCGTATATTAAGTTCGTAAAAAAGTGTGTCCGCAAAAATAATATTATGCATGGTCGAAATTTCAAGAAAACAATATCAAAACTTTGGAAGACCATTCAGTAATATACACATTCATGCATCATCGACTTTTCCGAAGAATTATTATTAATCCTAATTATTTATGAAATAGTGGTATTTTAATATTGTTCAATCGAAGCTTCGAACGAAACCAGCGAAAAGGTATTTTAATACGTAGGTAAGAAATAATAATAATAATAAGAGTAACAGTGAGGTTATTATTATTGAAGACGTGCCTATAGTGATCAATCACATTTTTACTGTACATTATTATTTATTTATATTTATAGTTTATAACATTTATTTATTCATTTATTAATTTGAACGGTCTATTATGGAATAGGTAATCTGATGATTGCGTACATCCGTGTTTGAGCAAATTTTATACGTTGTTCATTGTATATACTTTTGTTGTTTATTAATTTTGTATCGAGTGTTATTTATTAATTACGGTGTGCTGTTATTCTGAACCTGAATGTACGGTCGAATGAATAATTATGGTATTTGAAAACTCAACGAGGGAGGCGAGGTGAATTTAAATTAGGCCACGATTTTGATAAAAATAAAAGATAAGTCGGATCTAATAGTGGTGTGGGTGTGGGTTGTTCCGGATCCGGTGAGTATTGTTATTTTAAAGGTACCTGTTGAGCGTTTCATGATGTATGTATGTAATGCCTGTATAAAGTAGCGTGCATATAAAGAGTCATGTTCGTATGTATGTACAAGAAGTTGGTGTCAATGGCTACATCAATATCGGGCTGCTGTCGAGGGCCTGCACAATAATAATAATAATTATTAGTCTTAGGGTGGATGAATCTTATTGGGCGGGTGGTGGAGAGGTGCCGCCACCAGGCCGCCGACAAGACGCGATGCAGTACGTTACAGTATAACACTGCCCAGTCTCATCCATTCTACTCTAATCTAAACATACGACAGTGTTAATATTTGACTGATGTCGCTGGAGCTCGCGCACGGGTCTATTGTCCTTTATTACGAAGGGGGTGTTTTTTTTTTATTCAGGTTTTCGCCTTTTCTGGGGGTGGAGGGCTCGTGCCGACCGGCGGGCCCTGAATGACAATATAGAGAGCCGTCCGGCGGCCGGCAGGAGGCCGAGCTTTCCATTCCGACCGCTCACGGCTCCTCGAGACTACACATTCTGCAATTTATTGAGCTGACTACTGATTCAGGTCTTTACAATATTAATATTCCGTGAATCTGTGCGCCATCACCGTTACAATAACTGATTCGGGATGTCACATATTGTGTGGGTGAGGGTGCGCGCAATTGGGAGCGTCACCGCCACAACGAAACCAAGGCATCGTCATCGTCGTCATCTTCGGTAGATTAGACCTCTGCTGTTTCCGTTTTTCCTCATTTTCTACCCTAGCACACGCGGAATCATAACGATTGTCACTCGGCGATATAAGGAACGAAATAAATTGATACGTCGTCGGCGGGTGTCGTGTTTATAATAACAATCACCAGTGTCTGTGCGGCCGGGGAAGCACCGCCACTTGAGGGGCGCATCCCGCGTGTGTCGTCACTGTGGATTAAAAAATAAAAAATACCAAACCGGTAGGCCTTGTGCGTTCTCGCATGGAAGCCACATGATTTGTTAGCCAGCGATGAGGAAAGCCAAGGTTTTATTTGCCGCGGTAAATTTCGATGATTCGGTCTTGATCCACGTACTCGAAGATGTGGGGGGCGTCCATGAGGATCCCCACGGTACCGGCCGTGGTCACTATGAAGAACATGTACAGCTGGAGCCTGTCGATCACCATTGCCACGTACTTCCAATCCTCCCGAGTCTAAAATTGGCAGGACAAAAGTCAAACAGTCCCGGAACGTCGAAAGTGAGAATCGCGAGCACTTAAAACTCACCTGGATGTATAGGTCTTCGTTGCGTAAGTGTTCCGCTATGAACTCGACGGCCTCGGTGGCCTTGGAAGCTTCGGGTGATAACAGAATCGAATCTGAACTTTCGCTCTCTCTTCGACAACTTTCAGAGCCTACGCCCACGCCAAGGTCCGAATTCAACTTTCGATTAATCTTGCAATTGGGGTGGTGCAGATCGGATAGCTCCATCACCTCGACTTTGCTCTGGGATTCGATCGAGCTGCAATTGAAACAACAACACGGATTTAACCGTAAGACGGATTTTTATTTCACTCGTATAAAAAATAATAGAGGTATAGGATATAATATACCTTATGTGCTTAGGGATATCAGCCGGAGAGCCGTAAGGTCGAGGGGGTACGCCCATTCCCGGCATTTCCATCATCCATCTCAACCGAGTCTTCCGCGGCCTCTTCATCAGCAACATCGCCGGCAGATAGTTGAGGAACACAGACCGGATCCAGAAAGGCATCCTGCCGAAAATAATTAACACACGCGAATAAGAATGGATAGCGGTTTTCGCCGCGCTTGGCGAGGAAATACGTCACCTGTGCGTCCTAGGCCCCCTGAAATTCCAATTGATTATCACTACAGTAACGAGAATACTGACGGTGTTCATTATAAAGGTGAAGAGTAAGTATTTGGCTATAAGCGGCAACACTAGGGAAGTCGGCGGCAGGATTTTCGATACCAGCAACAGAAACACCACGAGCGACAGCAAAATACTGATCCCCAAAGTCACCTGCAAGTCGAGGAATCAGTAAAAATCGTTCCGGGGGTGGTCGGTACTGTTTTGTTCGGACCTTTTCACCGGCCTCCGCAGGCAAATAGAAGACGAGCACACAGAGAAACGAGATCAGAACTGTTGGGAGTATCAAATTGACTGTATAAAATAGAGTTTTGCGGCGAATGATAATATAAAACGTGATATCTGTTTCTGTGGGATGGTTGCCCTCGTATATATTGAGGTAAGCGGGCACTTCGATAATGTCCCACGTGCCGGACTTCCAATAATCGGACAGGTCGACGAAATTCTTGTTATTGTATAAAGCGAGCGACACCTGGTCGCCGTTGAAAGTCCACGAGCCGAACTTCATGATGCACGTCTGCTGATCGAACGGGAAATAGGTGACGTCTATGGTACAGGAGCTCTGATAAATCGCGGGAGGCACCCAGAGCACTTCGCCGTTCGGGTAGATCAGCACGTTCGACTTGTAGCGGACCTCGTAGTTACCGTCGGCGCTGAAAGGAAACACGAACGGCACGTGAATTAAAATCGAAAGTTGTCTTCATTGGCGACGTTGTTACTTATTGAATAAAACTATGTCAGGTTTCCAGACTTTGTCGGGGGGTAACCTGAGCACCGCAATTCCTCCGTAGTCAGCCTCGTCCCATTGAAGCTGATAATCGTTCCAAACCTGCGTAATTTCGAAAACAGTGTTTATCGGGTATTTAGGACTACAGTTAATTGGGACTTACCAATCTGAGCCAGACATTCGACTTCATAATTTGATTTTTCTCGTTCTGAAAATGTTCCACATTTTAGGACAGTACATATCAAACGATTCAGGTGATAACGTACCACGTTAATGAGCTGAACGAAAGCTAGGCCAAATCTGACGTCGACTTTTTCGGTCATGTTCTGAACGGGGCGTATCAGCTTGTTATATCCTCTGAAAAGATCTCGGACTAATCGCTCTTCGTCTTCGGAACATTTGCCTGAGGAAGATCGATTCATGTTTAATCGAGTCGAGTCGTCGGGGGAATGATTTGTCTGTCGCGTTTTGAAGGGGACGTGGTGATAGACGGGTACGGGGATGATTATTTGGAGATTAGCGGATTCGAGAATGCATGGTTCGGACTCGGAGTAGTTTCCGTCCTTAGGGGTAGGTATCTCGATTATCGGGGCTGCGGGATCCTTTGTTTCCGACAATGGTTTCAGAGGGGAGGGGCTGTGTTTACATGTCACTCGGCGTGCCAGTGGGTGTGCCGGCGGCCCTTACCTTACCTACGAGTATGAGACACGAGAGCAAGAGGACGGCCAGCGGGGCCGCCGTGGCGCTCCGCATTGCGAGGCCGGCGTGCATGGTGGCACTCTCGAGGGCGCTCACGGGCGGATCATCGGCTTCGGGCACGGCGGCCCGACATCATCGACTCGACGGCTCGGGTGGCGGCGTCGGGGGTGCGATCTCCGCCGGAGCGCGCCGCCGCTACTGACGGCCCTTCCGGTCGCTCAACGAGCGCGCCCAGCATCCCGCGTCTTCGGCGACATGGCCTCACACACGTATTTTCGGACAGCGGCACGCACACACCCTCCGGATCATTCTGAGTTCAGGTCGGCGTGGACGCAGCGCGACACCACCCCCTCGGATATAATTATGACTGTCGTGACTAGATGGCAGGCCGCGAGGGCGCAGGATCGCCCTTCTGGGCCAATCCTGGCAGCTTCCCACCTTAATATCGACCTGCGAACGTGGCACCGACGGCCGACGGCCGACGCACGCGCCCCCGTCCAACGCGGACCGCGCGCGTCATAGGCGCCGCGACGCCGGTCCTCCGCACGCGAAAACTTCCGGAGGACCGAACGCGGGAGACGCCTCTGACAAATCAACGCGTCCAGCCATCCCGAGAATGCTCTCGATCCGTCTCGGGGGAATCTCCTCCAGACATTCCCGCCGATTCTAAACGCTAAGCTATTTCGAAAATCCGTCAATGCATTACACGTCCTAACTAACACGCTCTACCACTGTATATAATAGTAGTAAGCAAAGTAAGCGACGACACTAGAGGGCAAACGTTAGCGGGGTGTGTGGGCCACCCTCACACGGACATTATCAAATCGCCGGGATGAGAGGAGATAGAGGAGAGACGGAGACTGAAATAAGAAGTCGTGCGGTTTGCGTTTGCAAGTTTAATTGAAATTCATTTAACAAATTACAATCCATTGTGATACAATATTACAACAATTTCGGTAGAAAACAGTACTTGTCGCATTTGTTATTGAGAGGGTGCGGCGAATTCAGCGATCTCGTGGCCGGTCGCAGAGCCTCGACCCTTAAGAGAACGGTCCGGATCTTGATGCCGTTCTCCGAAGGGCCCTGATGATGTCGTGTCGTTTTTCGTTTTGTTAGTTCTCTGTGTTTTATATTTGTTTTCGTTATTCAGCGACCAATAATGGATTGTCGTATTTCTTTAAAAGTGTGTTAATCCGATTAGCATTTTAGTGAATAATATCCTCTGGGAATTACTTATTTTATATAACAATGGAACGCGAGATTTATTACTTATATATTAATGTATGTATATCATCGAAAGAGATTTACAATCTGTATCGCTCTCCAGCTTTGTTTGTTTGATAGTTAATTAAGTTAGTTTCCTCGTTAAAAATTTTCTTGTTGTTGTATGTAGTAAGTTGTTGATGTAATTGAATTTTTTATGTAATGCAGGTAGATACAAATGAGACGTGCGATCATGCGATGCCACCGCTCGTGAGCCTTTCTGTTGGCCTCTTTAAGCCATTAAGAGAGATAGATGACGCCGAGCTTTTCGGCCCGTCGGCGTAGCATAGTGGATATTATCGAACTGGCATTCGTCATTAAAGTTGCCTAAAACTTACGTTACGTAATCGTAAATAATACAAACGCATAAAGGACTCGCACTCGGGCACTCGGAATGGTTTTTAAATTATATTTTCTGGTAGTGAGCCATATTATCGTAATCATAACTATCAATCATTATCATTATCAAATTCGCATTCTTTACTTTTCTATATATTTATTTATTATAATTTAATTTAATTTAATTTAATTGATTTAATTAATTAAGACGTAAATAAAGACTAAGAATAAGAGTTATAGCCCTAACTGACGAGATATTGTCTTGCTTTGAGAGTGGAAGAACGTTGGCGATGTTGTTGTATTTTTGTTGTTGAGGTACCAATAATTATTGCGTTCGTCCCTGGAGGTGGGCTCTCTCCGATCTCCCGGACTCGACGCCGCCGGCACGCATTTCTCTCGCCCTTCGGCGTCGAGTCGCCGTCGATTTTTCGGCGTTTTTATTTTATTTTTGAGCAACTTCCTTTTTTGTTCGACTAGAGACCGGACATCGTCATCTCATATTAATATAACAACGTGCAGAGCGTAAATTTTTTTAGTCTTTATTAGCGACCGAAAATTTCATGTTTTGTTTTCAGTTTTGGGGAAGATAATTCTTCGGGGCTGCTTGACTACGGTAATAGCTGCGAAAAGCGCGATTTCGATGTCCGAGAGCCGGCACCTCCGTGCGCTTTTCGATCCTGGGTGCACACGCGCGACGTTTTCCCACCATGAGACATGGGTAAGTATTATTTTACACACGACTCTGTATGTATGTATGTATGTATGTATGTAAGTATGTACTGTGTATGTATGTATGTATGTATGTACGTTATATGACTTTGAACGGATATGTTAGAATTTCAAGTGCTTTCACCAGCTATGCCCTAAGATAGGTTCGGTTATTTACAGGATAGACAAAGTCCATAGATGACAGTTTTACATCCTACGTAGCATACTAGACGGACAAAATATAATTTTACGAAAGAAATTTAAAAAGAAAACGAGAAAAGATGAAGCAATGTCCTAATACGTCTTCATCCCCAATTTTTTTTAAGTTATTATTAGTCTAATCATATACCAACATCATTTTAAATCTTTGTTTTTTTGACTTGTTTTTATTTTATGAATGGATTTTAATCATTTGAAATTATTTTCACGAGAAAAATATAGTTCTACACGTCATACAATATAAAACGTCATTAACAATGTGTCAAGTAACAATGCGAAGGGGGACCGCCTGATGATGATGATGATTATGACGACGATGGTGATGATGATGCGGTTGAATTTGGAACGATCGCGTTCCTCACTTCGCGGACAAAACATATTGCGCATTAGTATTGTCGGGTACCGAGGGGGCGAGGGTGTCGTGTCGCCTTAAAAAATGGGGGGGCTCCGGAACGGCGAAGCTCCGAGCCGCCCGGCCCACGGCTTGCCCGGACCGCGCCTGACTTCAACTCAACATTTAACTTGATTTATCACAGTATGATTGTGTTAATACCCTAAAGAACACGATACAAAACCAAATTTCCGTATAAAACGACTGCCAACTATTGATGGGAACCGGTGGCGCGGGCGTCGGGATCGATACGGACGCCGTCACCAGTCGGGCCGAGTGCAGGGTCGGACTGGGCACGTGGCGTCCACCATCGGCGGCGGCTACATCAGCTAGCTTCGGGAATGACCTGGCGGGGGCTCGGGGTAGCTACGATACGATGATGTGGGGCGCCGAGAACAACACCGCCAACGTGGCGATGATCGTGAACAGAGTGAATATTATAAGGCACAGTCTGTCGACCACCATGGCCGCGAATTTCCAGTCGCGCGTTATGTCCGCGGCGTCGTCCTCTTTGCGGAGCTGGTCGGTGATGAAGCGGATCTCCTTCAGGATCAACGCGAGTTCGTAGTCGGCGCTCAGACAGGAGTGGTTCGACACCAGTGACTCGTGCAGCCTGCCCCCGTTACCGTTGTCCTCGTTTTGCCTGCAAAGAGACGAGAGTGCCGAACGGACCCCTCGTTACATTAGAGAAACGGCGCCCTCGATTCGGGGGTTGGGGTTACCTGTAGACGGTTCTGAAGAACGTCGCCGTCGGTAACGGTGTGGGGGTGCCGCCTCCCCGGTGGTTGTGCCGGAAATCGTCGTCGATATCGAGCACGTTCGCCAAGAGACTCTTCGAGGATCGCTCCTTCAGTTCCACGTCCTGGAAGTGAAGGGGCTTCCGGTCGGTCGCCACGGAAGCCGGTCGACTGGGCTGTTGCCCGTATTCACAGGGATGCGCCTCGCGCGGTCGATTCATACGTAAAATCCACGGCAACCAATATAAGAAAACTACTTTAATCTGCAAACAGCAAGTTTCAAACGGTGCAGACATATTGGGCAAAGCTATCAAAACTAACCCATTTTGACATTTCGTGAGTATCCGCATTTCTATGGTGATAATTCAGGATGAGGATCGTGGAGACGACCGACGAGGCCACCATGAACATGATGCAGTTGAAGTAGGTCCCCAGAAGGGGCACGGCGTCGGAGGTGGCCGGCATCGTCTCGGCGACCATGTTTAGGAACACGGTCAGCGAGAGGAGGATGGTGACCCCGAGGGAGAGCTTCTCTCCGGAGTCCGGGGGCAGCGTGAAACCCAGCACCGCCATGGAAGCGATCAGCACGCACGGCACGATCAAGTTGAAGAAGTAGTAAAGGGTGCGTCTTCGAATCATGATGACGAATGTGATGTCGATGTACGGCTCCGGGCAGCAGTTGTAGTAGATCTCGTTCCGTTTACCTGGCACCCCGAGCAGATCCCATTCGCCGTTCGTGATGAAGCTGCTGATATCTCCTCCCGAATCATCTTGCAATTGCAAATCCAGCTGGAATCCGAAAACGATTTGCCGAAACGGTAAACGGTACCCGCGGTCCGGGAGCGGCAACTCACTTGTAATCCATCGTAAGTCCAACTGCCGAATTTCATTTCGCACCGCTGGTCATCGAACGGGAACCAGGTGATATCGATTTTGCAGGTGCTCTTGAAAATACCGGGTGGTACGTACAGACAACTGCCGTTGTTGCGGACCACCACGTTGGTGGGGTACGTGCCGTCGAAGCCCTCATCGGCGCTGAGGGACAAAAACCGCATCAGACATCAAACGCCGGAAGGGCTTTGTCGTTGATGATGGTGTTGTCGATGTTGTCGTCGTCGTCGTTGTTGTTGTTGTCTCCACCTACCTGTTGTACATAAGAACATCCGGTTTCCAGAGCCTGTGTGGGGGAATGCGAAGGTCCTTCACGCCGCCAAACTCGGACGCATTCCATCGCAGGTTCATGTCATTCCATTCCTGAAACAGAGTGGAGTGAATCGAAGAGTCGCGCGTACCCACGGCTCGTGCCTGGTTGACGTCCCGTCACGACCCCGTTCTCGAAAATCCCACGCTCTGTTTTGCCCGACTATTGTCGAGTCGTTGACATTTAGTCTCGCACATAATTTACGCTCGCATGAGCCCGCAAACCAAACGAAAGCAAATTAACTTACCAATTTCAGCCAAATATTGGTGACGAGCAGCTGATTTTTTTCATCCTAAAAAAATCGTGAGGGGATTTTTTTAAATGCCGGGGATTCTATCGGGTCTCTATCGGTAACGTACCACATCGATGATTTGCATAAGAGTTAAACCGAAACTGAGTTGGAGCGGATCCGACTCGTTGGCGACTGGCCTTTCCAGTACGTTGTAGTGGTCGAGCAGTTTCTGAAGGAGTCGCTTCTCGTTGTATCCCGCCAGAGATTCTGGAACGAGAGCGATGACAAAAAACAATAAGTATATAGCAGAGGCGGCGATATTATTGTTCAGCGTCCTTATAGGAGGGGTGAATGAATGCATGCCTTGTATGTTCCATTATGTCCTGTGCTGAATTACTATATGGCTCTGATGGTATGATATGGTGGTGTAGTTTGGTCGAGTAGAGTGGAGTTTCAGTTCGAGTACCTACTATTATAGAGGTTCGGTTTGGTTTAGAGGGGAGGCAAGATGATCCTACCACATTTCTACGTTGTATAGATATACGTGTGTATGTATATATGTATAGTGTTCCTACTTGGTCCGGAGTCAAGTTTACTCCGGGGCGTTTGCAGGGCAAAGGCAATAAGAATTGAGGCGATATGCAATGGCATCAAAGGCGTTAGAGACATACAACAGCTCAGAGACACAGATATAAGATATACTACACAGTACACAAGCATCAGAGAGTCGGTGGTTTGTGGGGATTGGGTTTGTAGGGCAGCAGGGTTGCAAGGCCAACGATGGGACAGGGATGGGGGAGGGGGGGAGCAGTTGGATGCAGGCCAGGCTGGCCAGGCCGTCATCGGAATGGAGGACCATTTGAGGGGGTCAAAAGCTTGGCCTACCGTTCGGTAGCGACAGGCAGATGTGCAAGAGGACAAAGAGCGTCAGTGCTCGTGGGCCGCAGTAGAATTGACATTGCTGCATCCCACTGTCCATGGGTAGCGATATTAGCAGTAGAGAGCTCGCGCCAGTGCTGTATTTTAACGATCGTTTAAAATTCGGTTTTAAGTGTTTTGAGTTTATTGCGGTTTCATATTAGAATCGTTTATTAACTTTAGTCGGATTTAGATGTAGCGACATTTCTTAATTAATCCACAATTTGTTTTAAATGTTCGGTTCATGAGTTTCTTTTTTATATTTAGAGTGTATACATATATACTCATGTATATCAGTACGGGTGATACTACACATACACATGTATATACATATAGTTTAGTATTACCGACAAGATGATTTAGATTTTCGTTACTTCATGTTTACTATCTCGTGCCTACTTTGCACATTCGTATACTAAAGCCATTGCGAGTCGGATGCTCCTCCGCCGAAGTGCTACTGCGCTACCGCGAGCCCACTGCCCGAACCAGAGCAGCAGGGGATGCTGTGTGACACATGGACCGCGCACGAACCACCCTCGCGCCTGCTTTCCTAGCTTACCGTCCTCGTCGCCGCGTCATTCCTAATAATACTTCCACTTGAATGGCCATACGCACGTTGCAGCTCTCTACGGATGCTCTTCTTTGCAGATCAATGAGTGCCGGCGCATGTGTACACCCTTGCCGCAGCGTGACCGGATCACCCTCCGTTATACTGGCACCAGCACCAGCACCACCACCGTAGTCTTGAAGCAACAAAACCAGACCATCCATATACTTTTTTTTTTCACCGTACACACTATCACTATAATAATAAGAGTATATTGATAATTGATCATGCATACAGAGGTACAGAGTAAACCACTCTTTGATTACGCATCAATCTGATTGGTGAAAACAGACAAACAGAACTTTATATACTCATATATTACATATATGCCATTATACCTCTACGTATGTAAGTACACATACCTATATGATACAGTCTGCACATACATCCCCACCCCACGTGTGTATGAAAGAATTCAATGAACAACGCCATTGTCTCATCTCATGGTATCATCATCATATCGGCATCGTATCGTCCTCTGTATCGAAAAGAGGCCTCAACGACCTTGGCCTCGTCTCTGCAGACTTAATTCGCGGGTTTATTTCAAGGCGTCGGCGATGTGAAAGAATCGCACGCATCATAATACATACATAATAAATACTATGCAATCTATGCGTCCATCCATTCCCGATTTGGTTATGGCTTGATACCTATTGATATGACTGCATGATTAATCAAACAATCACTCGGTTTCCGGTGATCGGCTGAGTGTGCATTTGCGTGTGTATGTGTGTGTCGCTTGAACGCATCAAATTTTAACCCCCCCGGCTCCGACCCCCAATTAAATAGACGTCTGAGGATCGATCACCCATTATTCGGCCGCGCTAATTATTAATACCGCCATCTCAAACCCCGAATAACAGACGCCGCCAGTTATTACATATTGTTAATATTATTACTATTATTAATATTATTATTATAGATGAACTAATTGAATAAATACGGCCGTTTTTCAGCGGATTCGACACGGAAACGCTCTTATTAGGTATTATTGTCGGCAGGATTTTCGCGCTTTATGAATCTGTGTGGGATGCGGAATGGGAAATGCGAAAATGTGTTGAAATTGTGGAGCGCTGGAGGCCCAGCGCATCCACCATTTCCGTGTGCTTTCGACTCAACGGTCGGCGATAACATTTATCTACAAATAAAAATGCATAAACATTCGGATTACCACCGTTCGCTATATAATCTGTCTAATTCGAGGGGATTTTCCGCGTGTAGCATAGTTCTGCGGGGGTATAGCTCGGGCGCCCCGAATATATACGTATACAAAGTCCCCGGAATTAGTTCGGAATTGATGAGTTCTGAGGAGACATCGGGATTAATTTGGATACCGCGAAAGTATAACAATAAGGGATGAGTCGTCGGCGGCAACTTCATTCGCAGAACTTCCAAGAGCGAGTCGTAAAATTGAGCCGAGATCCTCAAAACTGCCGTCCTTAAAATCACCCACACCGCCGTAAGCTACAATCAGTACATAGCTCGAATGACTTTAAAGTACGGCCCGTCCGCTGCTTAGTAGTGATTAGTAGAGTCGATTTATGCACCGATCGCGACTCCTGATGTTCCGAGAAGGCTCCCGGGCCCCCGGAGCAGGTAGGACAGAGCTTTCGTACCCCTGCGCTTTATCTCGCCAATGATTGCGATAACCGGTTTCCGTTACGTCTAGGTATTCTAGGTACCACTATCAGGGTCGAACCGGCTATGCCATACCATTTGCCGAATGCGTTAGATCCGAGCCGTCCGACGTCCGACACCAAACGAATCGTCTACGTGGAGTGGTGGCCTGGCCTCGCCTCGGTCGGGTCGGGTAACGATGTAGATGGTGCCCTCTTTTATCTGGTAGCGCGTTCGCAGCCGGTCTCTTTGAGGAACTCCCCACTCGTATCCGGGTGCGGCATGGTGGCATGCGCTAGTGTGGGCTCGTACCAAAGCGGTAGGGGAGCAATGGGAGCATAGTAATTGCCAGCAGCTATAGACCTATCATCAACGGCATCGCCCGATTCCGAAATAACGGTGTTATACCTACGGTAAGTTGCCCATTTTCACGTAAATCACGCCCAACATCCAGAGCACCTAAGAGAGTATGCCAGGGTCCCCGAAAAGGCCGTGCAGAAAAACTTAAAGTAGGTGAAACGGAGACCTAGTGGGTATTTGTCGGAGCGTTGAGCCATGACAGTGTAAATTGAAGTGGTTCGTTTTATTGACTTGATTTGACGTTAAAAACCTAACGTGAAGTGTCCAAGGGCGCCTGGAAGCGGCCGACGGACCCCTGGTGCCAGTGCAAGTGCAACGTACGTATTCCAGTAGTTTTTTTTTCTTTGGTTGAGAAAAAGGACTGGGGGCCGTGGGCATGGGGCTCACATTTTCGGTCCGGACAACGGAAAAAATGCCAAGCCTTGCTAGTGCCCTAAACATCATAATCAACAGTAGTGGCTAGTAGCTCAGTTCTCAGATCGGTGTTGAACTGTTTGTTGAATATGATTAGTCAAACTTGTGCATAGTCTCATGGATTAATCATCATCAGTTATTGTCGCTGTCTATATGTACCATATATACATATAACCATATATAGTTTATTCAAATGAAAATTGGAGATACATTTTTCTCATTTATCACGCATCCTGTTGGGTTGTGGTGTGGTCACTAACCACCCAGATAAGGCTCCGCTTTCGTAGTTCCCAGTGATGCTTACCTCATCCCCGCAATAAGTACCGGAGTTAGAAGTAAATTCCTTTTGAACCGTTTACAGCTCTCCTCTGTTGAACTATCGAACAAGTTTCAACGACCGGTGCATCATCAACTATTGGGAAGATGCGCGAATACAAAATCGTCGTTCTGGGCTCCGGGGGCGTAGGAAAGTCCGCCCTCACGGTCCAGTTCGTCCAAGGGATCTTTGTAGAAAAGTATGACCCCACCATAGAGGACAGTTACAGAAAACAGGTCGAAGTCGACGGCCAACAGTGCATGCTGGAAATTCTAGACACGGCCGGCACGGTAAGACGTGAAATGTAAACAAGCAATTTGAAGAAGCAACGATTATAATTGTGATCATCTTTGCAGGAACAATTTACGGCGATGAGGGATCTCTACATGAAAAACGGTCAGGGTTTCGTCCTCGTCTACTCAATCACAGCACAGTCAACCTTCAATGATCTTCAAGACCTGCGAGAGCAAATCCTCAGAGTGAAGGTATGTGGTGTTGTATACGATGACGATGATGATGATAATAACATCCAAACTTCTATGACTAATTAATCGGCGAATTTAGAACGCGTCCCAAATGTAAACACGTGGCTATTTTCAGACGCCCATTGTTCAAACATCATCTGCTCCAATTTACTCCCGATATTTTTTACACGCGCGCTCACCCACGATATCAGCGCCACTGTGTTTTATCATCGTGAAACGCGCCAAGGTTATTCAACGAACCGTTGTCTATTTTGATTAAATACCTACTTGACGCATACTTTATTCATATTTATGTGAACAACTGTTGCTATTTCGGCTTTATTGCGAATTTTATGCGTTTGCAGGACACCGACGATGTGCCCATGGTCCTGGTCGGGAACAAGTGCGATTTGGAGGAAGAGCGGGTGGTAGGGAAAGAACAAGGAAATAATTTAGCGCGCCAGTTCAACTGTGCCTTCATGGAAACCTCTGCCAAAGCTAAAATAAATGTTATTGATGTAAGTAATTCCCCCGAATCATCGCTAAATAAATGGGGAAGTGATTGGAATACTGTGATATCAATTATTAATAATAATTAAGCGAGGTTTCACCCGCTCATTGAAATGCAGTTCCCTCATCAGATTGGAATGCTCGACTGATATCGTTGGTTCTTTTCGTTTCAGATATTTTATGATCTAGTGCGACAAATCAACAAAAAGTCTCCCGAGAAGAAACCCAAACAGAAAAAGAAATCGCTTTGTGTGCTTCTCTAAAGATTTAACAATCTGGAACCAAAAAAGTACATTTAAAGATGTCAAGACTATATTGTAAGACAAAGTGTGTAGGCGTGAAGGCAAGTGCGGACGAGGAGCCTCTTCCGATGGGGTTAAGTTTGGAGCCCTGTTTATTCTTTTATTGATTATTTAAGTATTTGTATTTGTAATTGATTATAAAATATATGTCGGTTAAATTTTTCCAAAAAATCAAGGTTGTTATTGACTCTAGATGCAATTCTATTTAGTGATATAGCATATGAAATCTACTGCCAATTATGTGGTGTCAAATAGGGATAGCGTTATGTGAATAGTGGTATGTGCTACTTCTGAGCCGAGCAGACTATTTACGGACAATACTTTCTGACCGTCTCAATGCGGTTTTTAAGATGTTTTATACTCGTATTCCTATTTAGAAGTAAGCCTAGGGTGCTTGGCTGCATGTCCGGGCTCTTCCATCAACAAAAACGTATTGTAGGGAGTAAGCACTACTGTACCCCCGACCACCCTAACGTAAAGTGTAATAACTTACCTACCAACCGAAAGCGCATCGTCGTCATCGTCATTCTCATTCGTCACCCATTTTAAGTGCCCTACCGATTGTCATCCGCACTTTTAGCGGTTTTTCAGATCGTCCTACATGCCGTAGATCCCATACGTGGACAGTGCAAATCGTTAAACCGTATTAAAAAAAGAATAAACTTTACCGATAAGACTATATCTTCATACATTACGGTTACATAACTGTTAAGGATAAATTTAGTGCTTACTCCGTTAGAGAATTGTGGTAGTTCAGGCTCTGCGGGGTGGTGTTCCATCTCCAAGTGCCAATAATGAAATAAACAAATCATAAGAAAATAAAAATAAACACACAAAACATTCTTCAGAGTCACAATAACTTGTGTCTGTATACTTTATTACTTGCTACAAGTATTTTTTTATTGAGTATTGTAATAATGTACGAGTTGATTTAAATGAAATTAATTAATTGATGATTTGATTGATCGGTTGGTTGTTTGAAATATTAGTGTTAAAAAATTGGACATTGTGATAACTTCTGATCATAAGCTTTTGTGTACGTGGAGGTAAAACGCTCTCATTTCGCACCTGCCTTTTGCACAACAGCGGTACCAAATAAGCACTCGTTGCAATACTTTTACCGCTTATTGCCAATACTTTGGAAGATTATGTTAAATATAGTTAATATATTATACATATTATATATTTTGTATTTCACCGGATACCTTTCTAGATTCCAATCACAAATATATGTGTCAGTTGACAGTTTCTTCCCGTTTAAGCAATTAAATGAAGTTGTATAAATCAATCTTGTTGTTTTTTAATATAAATGTATGTTAATGTATTCTAATATTGACGCTAAATATAATTAAAATTCAATATTTAACGTCTTGTCTATAAGTGTTCCTTTGTAATAATAAGACACTCTGATGACCAACATTATAAAATATATTGATATACCTTTTGCTATTCTACTTTTGTACATAAAATATATCGATTAATGACAAATTGCTTTTGATGAATATAACAAATCATGGATGCGGCGTTCACCCCCCGGCTCACCACCCTCCATCCCCCTGAACCGATACGGGACTCCGGAGCGGCGACCGACGGCCGTTCAGCGGTTCAGTTCTGCTGACACCTAACGAACTCCTCGAGGTCGCAAACTTTCTTCGACTTGCTGAATGCGGTCTTTGAGGGACAGTCGAAACTGAGCTTCGCCCCGCCGCTCGGCCCTTTACAAATGAAGTATTTGGTACAGCTCCGTGGGTCTCCCAGGCGCTCCCCCGCCACCCTGCATTCATCCGATCGCGGCGGCGGCGGAACCGGATACGAAGCCGCCGCGGCGAGGGGACGTGCCACCACCAACAACTTGTTAACGGCCGTCTTGTGAAATTCGCCCTTTTGCAGAAAAGAGTTGTTCGTCAAGTATTTCTGGTAGAGGTTCGCCACGACTTTCGCCGCGGTACCGCCGCCACCGATCCGTTTCGGAGGCGGCCACATCAGCTGGGCCGCGATCTTCGATATCTGCTCCGGCAGGAAGTCGAGTCCGGGCCTGGCGAAGGGGCCCGGCGGGCGTTCCTTCGGGAAGGCCGTGGCTTCCTCGGCGGGAGCGCCAGTCGAGACGGAGGTGGACGTGGCGGCGGCGGCGGCGGCGTCTCTCAGGCCGTTGATTAGCTGAGTTAAACGGTGCATTTGGGCGCCTATGGCGTCCAGGGGGGGACTATTGACCGCCGATAATGGGAGGCTACTCGCGTCGATCCCGTTCGACGGTGGCCACCGGTCGTCGGCTTCGGCTGGGGACGAATAGCCCGACGTGGGGGTCGGGGTTGATGCTGCGGCCGGGCGATCCGTCATTTCAGTGCCGCTTTCCTCGTCGACGCTCACTAATGAATAAAACGAATCCAGCTCTCCGGAGTAATCTCCATCTGGACGGCCGCAATTTCGGCTGGTCGCGCGGGGCAGCACGCAACGTCCCGCGTCCTGGTCGAAAACCTATCCAAAGAAAAAAAATGTTCATTTTCATTTCGTCAAATTCATTTCATTTTTGAGCGTAAACACGGGGCAAAAATCGAACACGGTGAAGCGTCGCGTGATTGCCAATCAATGCCCGGAGTCGTATTATCCACCGAAACCCATTCCGACCAGATACCATATACCTTAACAAAAGTAAAAATAGATTTGAATTAATCACGAGGGTGGAGGATCTTAATTCGACCTAAAAAGCTCAAAAAAGCGAGATAAGATTCGGGTCGGGACAGAACACGAGCGCGTGTTTGTGCCCATCGGAACAATCAAAATGAAAGCTGAAAGTGTTGATTATTTTTGTGGAGTACCCTTGCGTGCGTTATATTTATCATTATTATCAGTCGAACGTTATTGATTTATTCAGTAATCTAGCTAAAAAAAATCAGAGCTTTTGTGAGCTTATTTAACATTGAAATGCCAAAAAAGGACCTTTCCGGGACCCGGAGCGGTCTTTTCGGGTAACTTATACGTAAAGTTCCTTGTGGCTCTACATAAAAATGACATAATGACCTGTGTTATATAAGAGGGGTGGTGTTAAAACCCCGGCGTTCTCTCGCGTATTCTCCACCTTACATAACATATATTGCCCGAAAGCGGGTTCACCCTCATTTAATAGGTCTCTGTGCTCCCGCCCGGCCTTATGAAGAAGAGTTGACATAGTAAGCAGAAATGTCGGACTTTTTAATGGTGTTTGCTCTATGCCTGCACCTCGGTCTTCGCTCAAGATTCGAGTCTCGCCTCGCTCAATCGAATAAAAACCACCGACTTCGTCTCGGGAGTGTGCTCGTAGTTTGTAGAAAAATCGCGGATTAATTAATCGAACCGAAACACTCGAATTGCAACCCAAATCGCATCTTTTGTCACAAACATCCAAACGTAACAGCATTTGCAGTAGATTCGGCTAAGTCTGTTTAGGGAAGTTGTGATTACAGGATTAATACCGATATTGGAATATATTTCGAAACTATTAAAGTCAGCACATATTAATCAAACTACAAGTCCGTATCAAACCGTATTTAAAACTTGCATACCTAGAGGGTAGCTAGGTATTTCGTATGAAAATTTATTAAGGAAATCTTTAAACTTAGATAGGTACTCAGACTTTTCCATAGGTAGGGTAAAACCATATGCGGCCTCGTTTACAATCTTCCTTCGCTCTTCCTCGCTAAATAAAAAGAGATTTTATGTGAAAGGAAACCTGTTCAATACAATACTAACTCGTCGGCGGGCCATTATAATCCCTTTCCGCCAGACATTAATATTATTATATTCTCGAACAATTAGGGTGCGTCATCGCTTTTGTTCCCCCTCCGACTTCTAATACTTACCCGGTACACCTTCGGTTCACCTTTACTGCGGCAAGTGGCCGATAATTTAAAACGCAAATTGATTTTTTTACAGGAAAATGGTAGGCACCTAATAGAGAATCGTCCGATCGTTAAAATCGTGAATATTTCACAAGTTCACCAGACCGATGGCCATTTTGAGGTATGTAACTCCAAACGTCCGAATCATTTTCAACCTCCGAAATCTAATTATAACTCATCACTGTAGAGGAAAACCATAACGAGGATTTAAATTCAATTCATAAAAAGGATATGATTTGAAAATCCACCAACGAAAAAAAATACATAAGAAATATAAAACCGAATCGGATCGTTAAAATCTCATTCATTTCGAACTCAACTCCCTCGTAAAATGTTTCCAGTCGTAATTTTCCAAATAAATGTACACACTGGCTATACGTAATAGGTGCACAACGATGTGGTGATAACTTTTTTTAGTTGTTCAGTTGTAAATACTAATCGAGGTCGGAAACGGCAGAAGAACAAATCGTACCTCCTCTCTTATCGCTTCGCGAATTGAGTGATAGGTCCGAAAAGTTTTTACATAGCGTATACCCACGAGATAAATCCGAACATTAGTAGTGGTAGCAATCTCGGTGGGGTTTTATACTTATACGTGAGTATCCGCGGCGCGATTTCAACACCTTCATGAAGATTTCAACGTGAATTATGGCGCATTATGTGGGGGATGTATTCGATTGGGAATATTACACGCAGACGTCGTGTTTATCGCAAAATGTACATACATACCTGAAACGGCCCGGATCGAGAGAGAGGGTGGGTAATGAAAGTGCTTGATTAAATTGAAGTGACCCGAGGTCCCATTATTTGCATTTATAACGATTTTTGGCGCCGCGTGTTACCGTACACGCGTACTCGCATCGCATGGGGCCGTCTTTTAGCCTTCGTTTTGATGATTCCGATGGGGTTTTTTCGGATGGAACGGAACGGGTGCGGGATTGGATTGTCTTAAATGCGTCGTTTTGCAGCGTAATTTGTCAGGCAGGAGTCGTCGTGGCGCTGATGGCAATTAGTGTCGATGATCCGTCCCCTCGCTTTCGGCGCTATTTTGTTGTGTTGTGAAAAAGCCGTCCGCCGTCGGGAGCCGGTTAATGGTTAATGGGACCTGCGTACGGCCCTGATTGGGGCCCTTCGTGCGGCGAGAGGGATCGGTCGCGGTGTTTTTGTCGGGTCGGGTCGGATCGGAGGGTGTATAAGGGCACCGCCACCGGGGCAGGGGCAGGGCAGGGCCGGGGCCGGAGCCGGGGATCGCCCAGTCGACGACACGGGAGATATTAGCGTATTGTGAATGTGGCTCACCAGGCCCGCAGTGCAGCGAGAGGGCACCCAGACGTACGCCTGCGCCGCTCCTGGCATCGGGACGCATTTGTAGAAGAGCCGGCAGTCCCCCGGGTACAGTTTCTTGGATTCCGGGCACACAGACCTTCCCGCACCTTCACATGCAGAATTCATACGTTTAGTACATGACCGGGGCACATGCGGACGGCGACGCCGTCCCGACGCCCGCTTTACATAATCGCCATTATCATGGCACTTTTCAAAATACACCAAGAGATATACCCACCGTTTCCTCACCAATCTACTCAACGTCGTTCTTTATGATAACTCCACGTAATAAGAATTTAAATATTCATATTACCGCCCAGATATGAGACAGACCGTAAGAAATTGGCAAGGGGGTGAACACCGCCGATGCGATGTGTCTTCTAACCTGTAACCTGTAACCATAGTCCCACCCTGTCGAACTGGCGGTTGGCGGTGGTGGCGGTGGTGGCGGTGCGCGCCGTCCCCGTCCCCGTCTCGGCAGTAAACCGCTTGAACCGCTGGCGAATTTTTCAGCCGCTTTAATTTTAAAATTTAAAACCGGCGCACCCATCACAAACAAATCGCTTTATTGCCACCTCCACGGATCCGCGTTATATCCTTCTATTCCCTCATATCCGACTATTTTTACTCCGACGAAAATAAAAATCGATTGTTTGAATCTGGCGTGGTTTTAATAAAGCCGGAACACGCGGTGACACATCAATCGCTTATGCATATCTATGTGGTTATAGTGGGTCGTTACATTTTTATACTCGAAATAATGACGCGAATCCGGATGGTGGCGATCGAGTTCGCAGGTATACATAGGAGGATGAATGATGTGTCACGGTCGATTTGAATTTTCCACATTTGGCGTCAAAAGATCTCGCTTCAATTTTCAATTCACTACTGCACACTGATGTACCACTTCCACTACGGGCTACAGGTTATGGATGGAAATTATTATTGTCAGTCTTCCCGCGAGATAAATAAGTAAACGTGAAGTGATAGTAAATCGTTATACTTCCCGTCCCCGCTCACCACTATTTTATCATTGTGGCAGAAACTGCACGCTGATCCGTTTAGACATTATGAAACACAAAGGAATGGGATTTAAAAATCGATATATGCACATTCACGCCCTTTTCATGCCGTTTTCATATTTTCCCAGGCGAATAAACGGATGAAAACTATATTTCATTTTTTTCTCGATTTGCCGCATAATTTGACATTTATAAAAGAGCCGCCGCAGCCGCTGCCGCCTCCTCTGCTTGTGCGTGGGCCATATCTCTGCAGAGGGTCGTGCGTCTGAAATTTTTAGAACAAATAAAACGGAAAGAGGGGCGCTTCCTTTTATTAATAAACCCGGTGGATAGGTCAGATCGACTGAGGACCGATGAAGCAGAAGTTCCAGTGCAGAATTTCATCGAGGAACCGTTTCTGGGATACCGACCACGACCACATTGAAGAAAAATGATCGACTCTTTCACCCGCCGGTCAATTTCATGTTATACCATAGCTAGCACGCGCCAATTAATCCCGAAACTGCTCATACCCCAACACAACTGGGAAACTTTCTCCCCTGCGGAAGATTATTTAATATCATCTCCCTGCATGTACTTTAAAGGAGGAAACTTGTAATATCGGGTCGGTTCGGTTCGGAATTGTTATCCAATTAAAATGTTGATCTATCTAATAGCGTATATCGTATCGGTAGGAACTGATTAAAATCGCATAAAAAATATCAATTAGAAACCGTATTGTGCGCGGATTTTTCAAACGGGGCCATCAGATTACCCTCCCGCTGACAATAATAAAGTCAGAAATTTTTGATTAATCACCGAGTTACCGCCTTAATTACGTCTGGAAATTAAGAGCCATTGTTCCCGTTGTTCGCGTATAGTTGGGCGAAAATTCCACCAACTTCACGTGGGTGCACATAAATAATGTACTCGTCGCGTCGCTGTGGTAGGTTATGTTATATTATAACGTATAGGACAGACGATGTTCGGGTTTTGCCGATTGAATTCCGATACCGCTGACAATCTTGGCGCAAAATACGAAACGTACCCGACCATAAATAAGGAAAATGATGCTCCGCGAGCAGCTCAAACGGCGAAACTTTTGCCCATTTCTATTACGTGTATAAATCACGGCCGCATCTGTGTCTCGCTCGTCGCCGTCACGTATTCACATCGAGACTGTTTAGTACTGCAAACTGTACGAAATAAGGCGCGTGAGATGTACGCCACCTCGAGATTAAGAATTGTATGTAGAAGGAATTAAATTTAACCAGGCAGGGGGCCGTTATATGTGGGTTACAGTTGAATTTAATTTTCGTCTCACATAATGGAACGGTTGATGTTTTTGTTTGAATATGTTGATTCGGGCATTGTGAGGCGATAATACCTCGTCCGAAATTCACGGTTGGAGCCCGTTATAGATGTTACGAAGGGTGGAAAGTCGGAGTAGTTGGCCCGGAGGGCTAATCCGGAGTATTTGTCAGATTCAACTGGCGCCCACGTCAATGGGAAGTAAGCGATATTTGCCGCATTGTCAGTTCAAGATAAAGACGCGGAGCAATTATGATAGAGTGCGGGGCGAAGAAAGGGCTTTAATTAATCATGTCCTAAACAAACGGTCTCTTTCTCTGTCTCTCTCGCTTCCCATATATCTACATGCATATATCCGTACACTTTAACCCCGGCATAAATCATCCGGATTTACGAGCCAATCGGAAAGACGTCCAAGATGCGCTTGTCTTTTATCTAGTCAGCGAGATCCGGTCTCGTTTCGGCTCGCCGTGTATGTATGTATTAGGTACCTCCGGAACGACGACGCTTCATGTACAACTTTATGGGAAACAATACGGTTTCGGATTTTTATGCACCCCCTGCAGTCGTTGCAATTACCGGCGAGTGACGATTTCGGAAAAACGCCAAGATGCACGCCGGGGCGTTGCCCGTGCATTAACGCGCCGCGGCGCCCGATTTGACTCGCAAATTCTCCCCCGCGCTAGTTATGAATGCTAATTTCGCATGCGTATGTTCCCTCTTCTGAAACACGTGAAAGTTTACCGTTCGAACCGGATTTATTTATAGGGGCGGTCGACCCGCGTATTATTTCGCCGCGTCGTTTGTGAATTATTAATCGTTTTACAATAGGCATCGGAAATAGCGTCAAACACATCCGAATCCGCGTTATACTTTGAACTCGAAAATATCGCTGAAATCGACCCTCGCTCGCACATACATAACTCGGCACATCACGCACGAGTGTGTGAGTAAATGTGTTTACGGTCCGGGAGAACTCTTGCAGAAATATTTTCAAACAGTAGCGTTAGCGGTTTTTATTTTCTCTTCGTTAGCGAACTTGAAATGCCGCGAAACGGTGCGATCCCTCCGTACTCCAGCGAATCCAACCCGCAAGCAGGAATTTTTACCGAGCGAATCGGCGTCGATGTCGATGTCGTCGGTATTTTTACGGCCGCGCCGCTGAAACCGAAACGGATCCCCATCACTTTGGTAACAATGTTATTCCTCACCTCTATACGCGAGGGGATGTGATTTAATTCGATTTTTATCGCCTCGGGTTCCGGACAAAGGGCCCCGAGTAATATCCTTCTCTAATTCAGTATTAAAAAGTACACCCGACAATAAAAACGGTCGGATTTACGGCGTGACCGTCATTGTTTTATTGAAAAAACTCGATGGCGGTGCGTGACATCATTTGCGCCCTTATCAAGATCCACGCTTTCGTATTATTCCCCATGTATATAATACGGACGTCTGTGCATTTGCGGTTATAGGAAGCAAGTTTCTCCACACACGTCCGGGCGAAGGGGGAGGCGGCCCTGCCCTGCATGGATGTGATTAATTAAGAAGTTTTCACGGGTTCTGCGTGGATTCGCGCTAACGACGCGGAAAATGTGGGCCACAGTTCGAGCGCGCGTTGTATTGCGGTAATAATTCAGACTGGAGCCCGTTGACGGTTGCTGCGAAAACAGTAACACACGGGGCACGGGGCGGCCTTCCGCGTATATCGACTGCAGGATGTAACAACAACCCTCCACCTTGCGCCCGCTACCTGCTCCACCCGCCCCGGTCGGAAAGTTGCGAGAGTGATGCCTAAGTGGAGTAACCCGGTCCTCCGCAGCACTACACTGCAACCTAATCCATATTTAACTCTCCCCGCCTCGGCTGAAAAACGCAATGGGACCTCTTGAAATATACATAGGATACATACCGTGGCAGGGCGCGGACGCCGACAGGGTGCACAGCAACAACAACAGGGCCGAAAACGGCGTCGACATGACGATGATTACTATCGCGCCGATGTTTCCTTCTGCGATAGCCGCAGGCCACTGCAGGATGCAGTCCGCCGGTCCAATTATACAGTAAAACTGATGGTCGTTTATAACCGTTACCGGCTGGTGGAACAACGGCTTCAACACCATTCGGCGTTCCGAATTCGAGTCCGCTATTCCGCGTCGGTGTCGCGCTGCTTCCAACTACATTTCCGGGCTCCAGACCTAAATCCAATCGTATCACCGTTAGCGGAGACGCGACTCTCCACTTTCACCCGAGCCGAACCCGCGCCAATCTGCTTACCGAGTTTAGACCGACGAAAAGTAGGTAGGTACTCGCCGGTTTTTCTTAATCGTTCGTCTTACGCCTCGGCCTTTTCTCTCTCTGTCCCACTCTTTCTCTCTGCACGTGAAACGATATCGCCTCATCGCGAATTCCGCCCCAACCACTATAAGATTAACATAAATTATAGTCGTGCGGGGTGGTTGGTGTATTATGCCGTCTTCTGCTTTCGCCTAATGCGGACCGAACGTTCGTTCATTCACTCGTCCTTTGTACATACATATGTATAGGTATCCGCGGTAATTGGATTTTTCTCGATGTTTTAACGTTCCGATGACGATGTCAGCGCTTATGCAGGGCCGCATCGCGCGTCGTCGTCCGAATGGGCCAAATATTAATTACAATTACTTTGTTTCGGGAGATCCGACAAGAGCGCGCCGCGTGATAAATGACCGAGTTTTATCTACACGACAGAAAACGGAGGAGCAAACTTTCTAACAAATTATCGTTTTAACATAAGCACTCCACGTCTCCTATAACGTATAAGGTAAATGATGAGGGCTCACCAAATATGTATACATTATAAACACACATACGCCACCATCAGCTTGGCTAATACAAACGACAGGGCCAAAATTATTATCGATTGCATAATTTAATAATTGCTCGCTTAAGGAGGGGTGAACGCTAATAAAAAGTAAAAGTGTCGAATTATATAGGGCGCGTTTTATTCAGGCTTTTGTAGCGTTTAATTGCGGCAAGTTCTGGTGAAAAGTAATTAATGTTATATTGTTGCAGATGTATAGGTACGTGGGCCCCTCCCGGTTTTAACGATATTCCGCCCGGCCTGGAGAGTGTCGGAATACACGACGCGCGTATGACGGAAATTTATGGAACGAGCCGAGTGAGTTGTTATTTAACAAATAACAATATGTGTTCTATTCGCTATACGGAAGGGCCGATGCGAAATAAAAAAAAAGAGTCCGATTAGTCCGATGACGGCATTCAAGGGTGGACTTCGCGTCCCCCCGCACACCGACTTAATCTATAGAGACTGCGGGAAATTCTGAATGACCTCAGGCGTCAGTCGATACGTGTTTACATTATTTTGACGCACGGGGTGAGACGCGCTCGCAACTCAGCCACGTCATAATTCAGCCCCCGGCAGGAAATTTAACCCCGCGTCTAAATAACATGTAGGAGCTTCGCCGGATTATGTGACCTACTTTCGGCCGTTTCTTGGCCGCCTCGTCCAATTAACATTGCGTTATAATTGTTGAATGCGCTCTCGCCGGTGATGATGATGATGATGATGACGGTGGCGCACATGTCCTAGATCTAGCGCTCGTTGACAGATTGCCGTTTTTCCTGGAAGTCGAGTCGTTTTTACGACGGGGAATTAAGAGGAGAGTCGTCGGTTATTTTGAGTGCATTTTGTCGTATAATCGTGGTTTCGCGCTCCGGTCCCGGTAGTGGCGCGTTTCTGGGGCGTATCTACGGCCGAAAGTTTTTGGGCGATGTTCCGGCCGTTGGGCCCCTTCAGCCCTATTAATTAAATCTGTATTTCATGGGGCTGCGCGTCGGGTGATGGGTGTGTGCATTAAATAAATTAAGTGCTCCTGACGCACGAATTCCTTATATGGGGGTAGATCTAAAGGGCACACAAGTGCCTGTCATATATCATGCCGCAGCATGTGTGAACGCTCATTAGTAGTTTTGTCGCATCGCCCCCCACCCCGGATCCCGGATTCTCGAACTTGTAATGTGATTATCCTCTTGCTCTTGAGGGTGCACTATCATTCGAACAATAAATTTTTGACTGAAATCCGCGACTCATTTCGATTCAAAGCTGTGTATGGACTATGGAGTGCATAAAGCTGATGGGCCATTTGATGATAAGCGGATTACTGATCCGCATTTTATGCATATGCGAAGAAGATGCACCTACGGTGCAGATTAAAACCGACCGGTCTGGTTCCGATGTGGCTAATTGCGACATAAACCAGATTTCCATCCTCTAAAAATGATATATCACATCGCGCGTGTACCTATGCACGGAACCGAGAACCATCTTAACTGAATAATCCTGATTTATCTCCTTACCACCGGCAAAAACACCAACCGCAAAACAATATTCATCTCATTTATCATTGCTCCTTTTTCGAGGGCGCCGTATTATTATTATTATAACACCGGCCCGCTTATTACAAACCGAGTAAACTCTCCAAAAAAGAAAAAGGAAAACGAACACGTCTAAAAGCGGAATTCGTGATCGACAAAAACGGGACTTCTGTGTGGGAATTAAGCAAACACAAAGTTTCTTTGCGGTCGGATTGATTAACTCTGGCGCTGGCAAGGTAGAAAAGCGAAATTAATATCAGGGGGGCATTCAGTAATTCAAGCGAGCTCAAGCTCACGTAATAGACCTCGATAGGGTTAGTGTAGTCGACCAAAAATCCAGTCTTTGCTTCCATTAAGAACGGTAGCCCTCATGATTATTATTATTCTTCGAAATATTAGATATGTAATTATAGTTCGAGCCATCATTGCACTGAGTATTAGGACATATTCCGGTTAGCCTGTTGGAGAAGTGGATCACGATACTCCCTCACGATTAGTCTCGCGCCGGGCGCAGACCTCGTAACTTTATTTATTCAATTAATTCAAATTTTATAATCGTAGTTGGTAGTAGTGGTACTTGAATGTACCGAGCCGGTTTTATGTAGTTGTTGTAGTAATGAAACTGCAGCAGAATTGGGGTTTTATTATTTAATGTGCGTCCCGTATTCAGAAAGTCGCTATTTACACGGGGTGGCTTTCGGGCCTCGTGATTAGTTTTTAGCGGTGATTTATCGCGCGAATACATCTCGCCGGGGTACGCAATTTCGTCGACGTGTACACGTACGAGCTGCATATGCGGCCGAGGGACCCAATATACGTAACGTATGCACGGTCGTTATACGTCTTTTGAGCTCTGCCATAATCATCAGTCAGGTCCCGCCGGTTCCATTGAATATGCATCGCAGCGCGGCGGTATCTTGTATCTACATATGCTTGGTAATAATGGTGTTTTGCATAATTATTTTCCCGTATTTTTCGCAATTATTTGAGTGGGCCGCGGGGATCGATCCGTCGATGGTTAGCGTGAGGGGTCGGTTTCACGGTGACGGGTTCGGCGTAGGCGACCAGGCGGCTAGGGCTAGGGTTAGGGCTGGGGTCGTTCAGGTAGCGGATCCGGCGATTCTTGCACGTCGCCGACTCCGGGCTCGTTCGGGGCGGCCGCGAAACCGGCCGGAGCCGCGCCGTTCGACCAGAAGAATCGATGCTCGGGCTTCGGCTTACACCACACCGTCCACACCGGGCCTCTCCTCTGTACTCTGTATGCAGTCAGTTGCATGTGCCGGAAAGTCGCCGCTTTTGCCCGTGCCGAACGTTCCCCGCTGCGGGAAAGTCGGATTCAATCAGAATCGGAACGGGAACGATGCCGACAACGGAACCGGAGCTCCCCCGGGTCCGCAGCTCGCGCTCTCCCCTTTCTCCATATTTCCGTCGATAAACGGATTAGAAAATCTCCGGCGCGAGGCGTCTCGTTAACGTCCCTGGTAAATTACGTGCGTTTTTCGAAATCGCAATAACCGTTACACGGTCCGGTTCCCTTTCTCGGGCGCAAATCTCGTCCAAATTGACGTCTCCCATCCCGGAACGGGCATCGGTTAACTCCGACGGCAGAGAACGTATTGTATATCGCAATCGATATCGGGGCCAGATGTTATGGCAGTTCCTGCCCAGGTCGGCCGACCTCGAAATAAATCTACACGACTTTAATTGCATACCATACCACTTGGTCCGGCAGTAATTTGAAATGAATACATTATTAGTCGGGCTCTCGTAGTGTATAACTCAAAAGCTGGGGAGTCGACATGGATCCGACAATAGGCGAACTTTTTCTCTGTGTCGGTTTCGTTCGAAAAATGTAAACTGAATTTTTATGAATACGGCGTGGAAATGGCGGAGGCGCCGGGCGAGGAAGTTTGTGTCGTGTCTGCGATAATTGGGCCCCCCCGTCTGGCGCTTCGTCATGTCCTTGATGAGAATGTATGGCGTTTCGTATTATGATAACTGTGATGATAAAATTCCGTTTGCATTATTCATGGCGCGGTCGCTTCACATAAATACTCCCGAGTCCCCGGCTCTCCAATTTTGTATTTGTCTCGAAACTGCAGAGAGGAAATTTTAAACACCTCGATCTACCGTATAACCTATAAACATCGCACCCATACGGGACATAATAAAAAGGGAGAGACCGCGCGCGGTTGATAAAGTACGGGATAATGGCGCGGGACATAGGTTGTCACACTATAATCCGGAGTTGAACACACTTGTTGAGGAATTGAAATTTTTATTTATGGCGGTCGGCACCGTCCCTTCGAACGGTTCGAGTTTGTCAGGATTAGCAAATCGTTTCCGTGTACTGTCCGCAGATCCTGCCCCGTGATTCCCGGCCGCGTCTAACCGCGCCGCCTTATCGTAATTTAAAAGCCGCTGCCCTTATCTCCGGCCTGCCAAGAATAATTTAGGTCCGTGTTGTTACGTTTCGCCACCGTTCCTCTCATCAACTATTGTGAACTTTGAATTAGCTCCGAATTGGAGCCGCGTTTTGTTCGGTGCTCGCGCCCGTTATACACATAAATAATGTAAATATGTGCCCCGCGCGCGCCTTCCTTATATTTATACTTGCGAAATTGTTGATCTTGAGTCCCGATGATGGCGGAGAGAGGAAAAAGAGACCAATCTCTCTCAACGGGACTATGACTTTATCACAACACTACGCTATGCGCTCTCGTGAGTCGTGTGTTTGCATAGGATTCGCAAATGATTTTAATATTCAGACCGCACGATCTACCGCCTAATCCCGGCCTATTATTATTATCATCATCATCATTATTATTATTATTACGATGGGGACACGTCACCTAGGCGATACAACCCTCAACCCTTTTATTGACCACATCGGCTGTCGCATGACGCTAAATTACCGCGGCGCGTGTAATGTTAGAAAGTCGGCTTTTTAGTTTTCGACTTTTCGAGGTGTACTTATGGGGGAGCGTCGGAATGGTCCACGAGACGGAACGTGTGCGAGTTTCGTTTCGAGTTAGGTCGATATTAGTCGGTGTTGTTTGGAGATGGAGCAATGGAGCGATCACGTCGCCACACGCCAGAGCGCCGAGCCGGCCGTTCGGGCGTTATATGCGGATCGCACGTGTCGGGGATCTTCCGTGATATCCGATACAGGTGGACCTGCGACCCGCCGGAATCCGACGCGGAACTGTCGGGATCGCCGCCGTCGCCGTTCGTTTTACGTGCCTCCCCTTTAATAATACAATGCGTCCGTTATTAGCGAGGCCCCGGCTCCGGAAAAGTTTCTGTCACGTGTGCTGGTGCACCGCTTTGCCGCATCTCCCTGCAGTATCGCTCGTTATGTCATAATTTGATCTATTCGCGTTCGATTCGGGACCCCGTGCATGGCGTGACTGGGGGCCCCCGCCGGGGCACGTTATCGGGTTGCGGGCAGCGGGCACAGAAGACAGGAGGAGCGCCAGTTGATACGCCGCGACTCGACGTCGGTGCTCGAATTGATCGCCGAATCGCCGATGATAATAATAACGCAGCTAAAACTCCCTTAAGCTCCCTTAATAACGCATCGCGAATTAGGCGACGGGAGGGGGTGTTAATGCCGTTGCGGTAATCGACTTCCGTGTCGATCTGCATATCAGGTAATTCAACAACATTTTGCCTGGTGTGGCCGTGTAATCACTTCCGGTCCAGGGTGCAATTCATTATTTTCCGTTTCGTATTGCTCCGGGAGACTTATTGCCCGCCGACCCGTCGCGATGGCCGATTTTAATATCATAAATAACGAAACCCGTCCGGAGTTCTATTTGCGTTAAAACTCGACCGATCCGTCCGTCATTTCGGTGTTTCGCATTTTCGGATGAGTCCGTTTAAAGTGGACACATCTGCAGAACGGAACGGCAGAGATCCCGCTCATCATTCAGAAATCCGCTCCGCTTTGCGATTTGCGGTCGAGGGAAACAACGGACCCTGGGGCCCGTACTATGCTACTCGTAAATTAGCAATAGTAACGTTAATAATTGAAACGGCACAACCATTCAAAACACCCGTGCGCACGTTCCGTTGTGTCTCGACGTCAAAGCCAGGTTATTACAGAACACACACACGGTCACGAACTTTTCGCCAACGATTTTCCGAAAAATGTACGTGTTGTTTAGAAATTGTTTTCGAACATTCAAGATAATAAAGAGCCGGTAAATAATAATCATAATGCTACGTATCATAATGCCTCTGTGCTCACCATTATTTGTGTATACTACAAGCGCGCGTCTATTATAATGAGAGATTGTTCGATGGACAAGGCCTCTGGACGTCCATTAGATGATTAAATAATTCAGCGGCGTTCTTTTAATAGATCACAATTATTAAAAATAGACTCAATTTTATCCAAAATCAAACCCACGCTCATTTTATAACAGCGTGCCCCGATTATTCGGTTCCGAACTCTGAGGGTAAAAATAATGTTATTGAGAGTTTCATTCCCCGCCAAGGCTATCCAAAGTAGGAATTGTGACACTGATTGTGACTAAGTACTACGGGTAGGCACCAGGTAATATTATAATTACGGGTGAATCTCGAGTCGCGAATTCTCCCGGTCGGATTTAGGTTGTGAACATTACAAGTTACAAGGGTGATACGGAGACGTTAATTAGTGGTCGGCGCGGCGGTACGCGGTCGAATAAGACGGCTTGAATTAGTGATGAGTCCTTGCGAGGTCTTGTGGCCGCGAACGGCGGATACGTTGATGATCGCACGTCGAAAAGAAAAAGATCCGGAAGAGACGGCGACCGGGCCCGCGTTAATGAGGAGCGCATCCTGGTTCCTGCAGGATGCACGCTGCGTCGCCGTCGTTGCCGATGCCGGTGGGAGCGGGAACGCGAGCGGGAGCGGGTGCGAACGCTGCGAGCGGTAACGGGCGCGGGCGCGCGATTCTAGAACGGCCACCACGCGATCCACCGCATCACAATCGCCGCCGCCCGTCTACGGTGAAGTGGCGAGCCGCCGCCACCGCTTTCCGTCGTCGCCGCTCTCGCATGTCCGACGCGACGTCCGGTAACCGGCAGAAGCGCCGGTAAACGAGTGTGTCCTGTCCAGTGGGTCGTGCCAATGCAACTGCCGCTCGATGTGCCCCACAAGCGGCCGCCTCCTGCTGTTCTGCCTCCTGGTGCTAGCCGGTAAGTCTTTCCGGAAGAAGCCGGACCGCGTGGTCGGCACCTTGAACGGCGCATTCCGGTTGCACATTTTGCGGCTTACGCGAACCGAACGCCCGCACGGGCGCCGATAATTGCCGTCGACTCGCAAACACATCTCAATTAACCCCAAAGTGGTACAACAACCCGAGCGCCACCAAGGCCGAGAGACCTTTTACCCCTCTCACCTCGGCGACCGCATAGTTCGCGACACACCTTTACTCGTCCACTATCAAACTCTCGATGCCCTCGGAAGTTTCAACACTGCACAACTCGAGGGGTAGGAGGAGGAAATTAAAAAATAATCCTCGAGGAGTTTGACCCTGCAACGTCGTACTCGAATTTAATGAATTTTTCAACGCGCCTTGAACCCGACTCTTGGGTCAGGTATTAAATGTTTGTTCTACGGCGAACTCGCATTAACTTTGCATTTTCCGTAGCAGCATGCATTTTGCACAAAATACGGACGTGTCCGTAGTTTATATACGATCGCGTACTTACTCTGCTCTGCGGACCCGCCGCCAACGCGTAAACTTATTCTTTCCTCCCTCATTCCTCTTCGACAGCGCGCGGATTGTTTAAACGAGTATATCGACTTCGGAAAAGAAAAACACATGGTACGGCCAAACAAGAATGGAGAACATTTCGCCGAGTTTAAACGACGACCGTGCTTGTGCTTTCGCACGGGGCCGGCCCGACAGAGCGCTCTTTTCTCCCACGCTCTTTTTCGCCCTCCAGACGCGCCGTATATTACAACTTTTCCCCAGACCATCAGTTCAGGGGCGAAATGTACGAGCATGTTGGCTTTTTAACATCGAGCCGGGCGAGTTAGATTACAATAATGACCGCTTCTAAGTACCTACCCCCGGCTGTCCGTTAATGTCTCTCGACTTCACTTTGCCCACCTTCACTTCAATGCATCGTAGTGAATACACACGTTAATCGAGGAATAGTTTTCTAACGAACGATTTTCTCTACACGCCATCACGTAGTACGAGTTCAAGTCAATGTCGTTTCTTTTGCGGAGGATGCAATTTGGCAATTCGGGACACCGCCACCACAGCAACGCCACCGTAACCTTATTATTATAATATATGCGTATGAATTTGAAATGTTGCTCATAAATATGACATGGCTTATTATGGTAGAGATTAGGGTACGTTACACAAGCGTGTGTTTGTGTATACCGTGTACCGGTATATTTTATGGTGGGTTTAGAGAAAATCGTTTTCCGGAATAATTCGGCGCCGACTGACATAAATTTCGATCGTATCAAAAATCGGTTCCGGGTTCGGCCTCCCGGTTCGGCTCTCTCTCCGGGTGGATTGTTTAACGAACTCGTCGGCCCGGTCCGGCAGTACGAAACGGTTAATTAGCGCGGACCTGACGGTGATGGCGACGGCTAGTTTGTGATGTAATAATGCGATTGTGATTGTGTGCTCCGACGGCACAAACATAAATAATGTACGATGTTGACTCATTTGCCTCCCATTGTTGTATCTCTCGCACTGCAGATACACGGGGCATGTTTGCTCAACCTGACGACGGCGACGGACTCCGGGACTCCGGGGTCTCGGGAGAGCGCCGGACTCGGCCCACCCGCGTCTCCGACCCGTGCCGTTTATCCACCACAACACTCGGATACACACTCCTTCTTCCTGCCCCGAATCCCCTACCTACCCTCTATACACTTAACATACGAGCCGGCTTTGCGGAAAGGCTTTGGGAATTTAGGACAGTGCATCTTTTATTTAAACGCCCCGACCAGCTCCGTTTCTATCTATATACGCGAGATTTGTTTCCGACTTTAGACGCCCCCGGAACCGCCGGAACGCTTTATATACGTAAGTATATTACATAGCGCCCCGCCAAACTGAATAAATATTTCATCTAATCCGATATAATTCGGGAATGTATCGTGCGAAGTAGTATATAGCACCGACGCGAACAATGACCGTATTCCCGCTGCAGAAATACAGAATTTATTGCCTGCAGCGCACGGTGAACAGTCTCCGTCCGTCGCGGCGGGCGGTTTTCTCGTCCGCTCCCCTTGCCGCGGCCGTTTCCGAACAAAAAACAGAAATTAGCCCCCCCGACGGTTCCGGATCCGTCCGAATTCGTTACAAGATTCACATTTCGGTACACACGGCCCTGCTCGGCCTTCCCCGACGACGTTTGCATGTCGTTTTGTGTAATGCCGAAACTGACTCGACCAATTTACCGACTTCTTGATACTCCCTGATCCGGGCGTAATCACGACCGAACGCCCTCCCGCAAAATACGATACGCACGGGGGAGACGCGCCGGGAATATCCGATATTGCGAGCTGATTAAAAACCGGAGATTGGATTTAATTAGAGTTTTTTTTTCAGAAAAATAAAGCCACACTTGCGATTCTTCAAACTTTATCCGGCGCGCTGTTTTTTCACTCCGACGCTGCAAGGGTATTACGCGTTTGTGTACGAAATAGGGAGCAGGGGAGACGGTAAACTACTTTAAAAACTGGGCTCACGAAATAATAACGCTAAAATTAAAGAGCGCAAAATCCGAGGGCATCAATATTCCGGCCGGATCAACAACAGCTCTGGAGAGATTGAATTTTTCGAATTATTATCTCATCATTGTTGTTTAGGCTTATTCTACTTGATATTCACAGATAGGTCGATGCATTCGATTCGATTGGTCGCCAGGAGAAGGCTCTGTAAATTCGTCCCGATTATTAATGTTGACTCGGCTCGTACAGCTTTCAGCTTATTATTCGATACCGAGTTTAATCAAGAAATGTAAATCCCTATGCTAGGAAGCATCTGCATCGACAGCAAACAAGGGGCCGAAGTTTTTTCCATTCCCGACCTATTATCATTACGTTCACAACACGTTTTTATTCGTATGAATCGCACGCTGGAAATGAAATGATATTCAAGCCTCGTAATAAGCTGCACTGCAGATGATGATGGTGAAACTTTTTCTACGGGAATGACATACGGAAAATAAACATGTTGATGGTCGAAAAACTTTTTGTTTCGCATTCATATACATACGTGTATATGCGGCAATCCAAACAAGTCATAATTAAATTGAGTATCCCGCACACACTATCTATTAATTACCCGACGTCACGCTATGTAAGTAAAAACGTTGGGAGTTGGTCGTGTTTTTTTTTTATAAATAATTGGGATTGATTAAATTGAATCGGATTAACCCCAGGCCAAGGTGAGAGATCGATGGGCCGGACCGGTTGGATTTGGAATAATTCGGTTAAAGGTGGAAGAATTTCGTCTCGATAGGAAATGTGTGAAAATCCAATCCCCAAATCTAATAAGACGTCTCCGCCAGTTGCACGTAGGGTTGAAAATTTACGTGCAGCTTTATTATACATGTATAAGTACGAGACTTTTCATCAAACCTATTTATTTCTTCCAAAACGAACAAATAAATCGAAAGAGCCTCATCGATTATTCCCGTGTTGTGTGGATGCGTACGTGTGCGCAGTTTGAAAATTGAGAGAGATTTAATTTAAAATATTTTTGGAGGAAAAGTGCAATTCTATTAAAAATCCACAAATCCCTAAAAGTGGATATACGGCTGTGTCATATTTCATACCGGAATTATTTGAATACAGCGCTAACAGAAATGGATTTGAGTACGCCGTCACAACTTGACATTTCTTATTTATATTTTCGTCCCGCTATACGGGCGGCGGCGACGACGTATTTGATGCGTTTCTTTTAAAAGGATACTTGCACACACGCGGCCCTCCTTTTTCACGAATAAATCGATCGTGGGACTTTATTAATAAAACTTTCTCGTCGGATTTGCCAAAGCTTAAAGCCGAATCAATGAATCAATTTCAAGATACTCATTCGAAAGGAAATGCGACGTGCGTACATACATATACCACTTATCCATGAATATGCGGAAGTCGCTTTTGCTTTTTCGAGAAGACGCACGGTACGGCGATGGAAGTGAGACGTCGCGACGTCCGCTTCTCTCGCCGGTGCAAATTCAATCAGCCAGGTGATGATCCCAATAAAAACGCAAGATTGTCGGTATTACATCACGCGCCTCCTGCGTTCGACCGAGGGGTCGGCCCTCCCCCTTCGACGTGTTTCCGCATCTACGTGCAATTTGTCAAGCCGCACCGGCACCGGCACCGCGACGGTCAACCGCCGTGTATATTTTTCATGCGAGTAAATCAAAGCGGCGGCTTAATCTGATCACGAGGCCAGCTCCAATTTCCTGTCTTATGCCACAACTGGAGCGTGAATTACGCCGACGTATACGTCCGCGGCACTTACATACATATGTACTTACATATGCACTATACGTGGTTCGGCATCAAATTCATGCGAATGCGAAATCTCGGAAAATGCCTCCATTTGTTAGAATTAAGGATGATTGCCTCGAAATCACCGGTTTTATAACGATTCTATTGCGTTCGAACCAACTAGATTGGCTAGACAATAATGTAGAAATAATACGACCGCTAACGATCAACTTTATGCTTCACGCCGGTGTAAAAACGCAACCGTAACCGTAGCCGCCTCGTCTAATCCCTCGAAATATTCACGGGGGCTTCATTAATTAGCGACGTTAATATTAATTAATTAATGACACAACATCGTAACATACCATACATTGTAATTAGCGAGTTTGCCGTAATGGTTTGCTTTAATAATTGATAATAATTCCGCGTCAATCATCGCGCCCATCGGCCCTGATATGGTGATGCGTTCGAGAGAGATTTATGGGTAATCAAGGAGGCGGGACACACCCGAAAGCGCATGTGGGAATTTGTCAGAACCGTTCGGTTTGGAAAATTGGAATGAAAGCGAATTTTAATAATTGACTTACCTCACCGACAACGCCTCTGCGATAGCTATGCAAATTCGACCAGTGTCTCTCAAAATGAAGTTTTTAATTTCGCTTTAACGCGATAAATAAGACGAACGCCCCTATATAAGGGCGGATTATTTTTCGAGTCGGTTAATTGAACAAGTTCGAGCTAACTCGATATATTACTTATAAACCGAACATAATAGGCGCTTCGGTGTTTCCAGTATTTCAAGTATTTTTTGATCGTGACGTCTCTAATGGCCCTGGTAGTAAAAAGTTCGTGTGCTGGTCCAACAACGTCAGGTCGGGCCGGAGGTGGTGAGTTATGGCCCCTTGTACATTTTGCCCCCGCTGTACCAGTTCGAGAGTGCCCAAATCGCGCATACGGAAATCCTCTCTCTCCTTTTGTCTGCACTTCGATCTGATACGCTTTATTTACAATTCATCCGGCCATTATCCCGACACCATCTTTATACGAGGCCGTCACGTCAGAATCCAGAACGGCCGACAATGTGGCCGCTCCATCCCGGGAGATAACTCGATAATGAACAGTCACCTCCGAGTGAGAACGACGATCCGAGTTCTAATAATAGTGCGAAAAACCAATTAGGCGCCAGTGCAAGTGCGTGAAGTGAACGCTTTTGTCCGGTCGGATAATGATGATCTCATTTTATTTTTCCCGGCATGCGGTGGAAAAATATAAACGGTGGGTAATTTGGCCAGTGTGCAGGTCCACTTTGTGTTCGAAAAGCGAGCCGGTAGACCGTTGGGAACTAATTTGGAACATTAACCCCTTTTGTTTCATGGCGATTGTGTAAGGAGGAGTCTCCCCCGCTCGAGTTTATGTTATCAAGAAGCACTACCGAAACCGGGTGGTTCTGGTGGTGGCTGTGGTGGTGGTGGTGGTGGAAGTTGCGAAATTCGCAAAATCACGCCTCGTTAAAAAGGAGCGTGTTTACCTTAGCACAATTAAAAAAGTACTCTCTCCCCCCCCCTTGTTCTAATTAATTTACCACAACAAAACCAATAAAAGACCGCTCTCAGAAGGGAATGGGTAATATGATTTAATTGTCAGCAAGCGGACTAAGCGGAGAGGGCGACCGTCCCGGCGCCTCCACCATTTGTCACTCTTGGATTAATAATAAGGTCCATAATTCATATGATATGAAATTGCTCTTCGTTGTATTATTAAATCCGATATGAAACTTTAACGTTATCTAAAATCGATCGAGTTTTAGCTCCGTACAACTACAAAATATTTAGATACCTCTCCCTCTAATATATTTTATAGAGACGATCAGTTCGCGGTACGAGGTGATAAACGTGATTACTCCGATTCAATGTGTTCGACGAGCTCATTAACGTAATTATCCGCATTACAAAACGCATCATTATTGATTATGCAGATTCGCGCGATTTTTCAAATTTTGCCGTTTCACCCCGCAATCAGTCGCGCAAGCAAGAGGGAGGGCGAACGCGGACGGACACACCGCAATTTCCATATCCCTCGTAAAATATTTTCGGTGCACGGGTCTTATTATTTATGAGGCGTGAAAAATTGGGGCCGCATCGCCGTTACTCGGCGGCTCTTCGAAGCAGGTCATACATGATGATTCCGGTATTCCGGTTGTAATTACTCGAGCCCGGTCTCCTGTAATTGACGGACCTGTTTACAATCGTCTTCTTTATGGTGCGTTCTGAAATTCGGGAACTCCTTTCCAACTGTACACGCTTATAAACCGCGTCGATGTAATTTGGTAAATTTCATGGGTGCGGTTCGGATTGGCCACTCGATTCCATGTCAAGTTAATTATAACTTTTTCGATACGTTTATGGATTTGATTAATTATTTATTACTACATTGTAATTTTCGGTATTTTGTAAGTCAACACGCCACCGATTTCGCGGCAATTTGCGACGGCGCGCATTTAATTATATATCAATGGCTTTTACCACTATAACGTACCCCGTCATAAAGGAAAAATGGGGCCATTTATTGCCGTGACATATTCTCACATTATTTTCGGGGTAGGGTACCTTACACCCCACGAATTTTACTATTTTTAGTGAAAGTGGGAGTATTTATAAACAATTCAAGGCTAGGTGATACAACTCGTCACTGACGATGGTGACGACGACGACGGTTTCCCTCGCTAACAAAGTTTACTCGAAAACGTTGGCCATAATACGTCACGACAAGTCGACCCCCCAAATGAAATTAAAGAGGGAATGGCACGATTATAGAAATGCGACAAAATCCGGCGGATTTATCATTATGTACGTATATTTTCGGGTTATACTTTTGTACGAATTCGTTTCGTTCGGAGTTCGGGTAAGGTCGAGCTCATGCTGCAGCCCCCACCCCCACCCCCCCAATTTCCGGTCAGGATTACCATCGTCGATCTTGATAAAATGTCGAAGTGCTTAGCCATTCGAGATCTGCCGAAATTGGGAAGAAACACACCACGCTCTCTTATAATTCCGTTTCGGATCCCGTCTGTTTCACGGCGGCTATTCGGTCCAAGAAGGTACATACATAGTTTTAATCGAGTTGGTTCATACGAATCAAAATTGATCATGTTTGTTCGGGACACACTCTCCCGAACTTTCGACTCGGCTACATGTAATGATAAGGATAAGCGAACGCCGACCGTCCGTTTTAGACCGGCTATTTAATTATTCAACTCTTTCAGGGTACTTACAATAAAAATAAACATCACGGACCGTATCCTTGTATGTCGTTTAAATATTCATAACAAGGTACGGCTAAACTAACGCCACCTCTCGATTTATCTAAAATGGGACTGTTCAGAATACACTGTTCTAATGTCACGTTGTTATCACATCAATTATGAATTGTCGTTATAATGGTAATCGAAGGACATAGGTCGTAAGCAACAAGCACAACTTGTTAACTGATTTCCGATAATAAAATAACTTTTCAAATTATGAAACTCTAGAAGAAAAAAAGAATGTATTGTTGTGAATAAAGGTTCCCTTAGTCTTCTAGCTGATTGGTAATCCACCCCTAAATGAAACGCCTTCGAGCGCCCTCTATCGGTAGAGATTCCAAGCTTTAGAATTTTCCTGAAAAGCTTCAAGTCGCCTGCTTAAAGGTTAGGTTCGGGTCTGGAACTCCGGAATCGATTTCCCGGAGCTTTCGGAGCTTTCGGCGCTCTCCAACCTAGATGGCGGCTCTTTCCGGTCGCGAGCTTCCATTCCGAAACTTGACCGTTGCCAGTTTCCAGCGGTTTTATTGTTATTGAATTACGCTGGATTTAAGTGTATTGGATATTCACGATAACATCGCTACATTAAAATTATTATACCACAAAGGCGGGTGAATAATTTAAATCGAGGAATCGATAAAATGGTATAGAGAGCGGCCCGTCGACGTTCGGCTCGTTTGTGGAGATATTAGTATTGGTGGCGTGGACTTTTCCCTAAATACATAATTCGCTTATTAAAATATGCGTTAATTAACAAGTTTTCGAGACTAATTACGCGCGTCAAGGTTAATCATTTTTTTTCGAGGCACGCCATCATTGTGATAAAAACCAAATTATTCCCGCTTTCCCGCAGTACGTGTAAGTAAGGTACGTAAAGGATGACTACTTACGTGTATAGTCGAGTACGAGCTGCTGATAATTTTATTCAAATACAGTTAAAGGTCGGCGTATTCTAAATATACTTGAAATGCTAGTATATGGTCGGATTTATAGCCGTTAAGAAGCGAATGAGTCAATACTGTTTCGTAATGTATTTTTACAACCGCAGGGGCGGTTGTTAATGGGTTAGGGTGTAAATGAAGAGCGGTTATTCCGCCCGTGATGGTTGATTTGATGAAATTAGACGAGGAGGAGGCACTACTGATTGTGATTAATTGAAAAAGTTTGATTCAAATATTAATAAAGCGCTTGCGTGGTGTGTCGCCACTCGCTATACATGAACTTGAAGAAGATATAGTTGGAGTTGTTTATCGATTCGGCTCGAAATAATTTCATCGGTAAACAAGAACTGCATTAAATCTACTATTACAGGTGCGGGTAGTAGGGGTCGCGTTCGGTTTGGGGTTGATCCAATTTCGGGGCGAACTGATGACGAACCGGTCCTGGTATCGGACACACACACACGCGGGCGCGGGGGCGAGGCGAAAGTAGAGCGAAGAGAGAAATCTCACCCCCGAAGGATATTATTTCGCTCCTTCCTCCAACACAAGTTCGAACGCGTGCCAATAACTCGGTAACTCGTTTAATACCTTATAACTATTAGGCACTTAAATCCCTTCCCCGAGATTCGTTCGTTATTCGGGTTGTTGTTTTTTCCTACGTACGTGCGATTTTTGAAAGTTCGAGGTCGCTCCAAGAATAAGGGTCGAACCTTTATCGGGCACAATGGTCCTTAGGAAAATCAATTTCTCCATTAACGATAGCATTGTAAGGAAAATACAAATAACAAAAGTTGTAATTTCGTATTTTGTGTATGGGGTATACCGTCGGCGCGCCGTATAAAGAAATGCTTTCGAATATACATAACCTGAACGTATCGCGTTTGTGATCTACCCATATTTAATATTTTTACAGCGGATTGTTCAGAACAGCCAGAACAGGATTATTATTATTATGCTTGGACGATTGTGTTCGGGAGTTCATTGTGGTCTTGAGAATTTTATTGTGTAGTCGCAGTCGCAGCGCCGATTGAGCCCGTTTATTTAACTTTGTTTTATTTTATTAATGGTTCCAGGTTTTCAGAGTGTGCATGAATTATTTCACCGGGTATAGTGGGTGGGAGAAGGGCAAGCCATTTTCCTTTCCGCCCAATTAATTAGGCAAAAATGGACTAATTTCCCGAACGATTTCATTACAGTAATGTGTACACTTCTTAAGAATTAAATTATTCAGAAGAGTCGTAAAGATTTTAACTGTGAACAATAAAAGCGCACGAGACACAATAAAAAATTTCAGATATCTATACCTAACCTAACCCGCGCAGTTCACCCCCGAGTTGTATGCATACCTAATTCGGTTTTTGTGCGTTGTCCTAATTCACGCCGATTGAGGCGGATTGGTGAAATTGACGTGACAACTCCACAGATTTAATATGTAAAGAGGAAACGCCGATATATCGCTCTCCTCTCGATATATTACATATAGGTGGCAAGACGAGTGAGCACGGATTTACGTTGGCAGCGCTGAAATCTTCACGACATCTAAACCCGAGAACCCACCATATTTTCATTCGCGAATGTTTTAATTGATCTATTTTCGCTGGATCCGGTCCCGGAATCTGAATCGAAACCGTTGTGCATACAATCATACATAGGTAACCGGCTCGCTATTTCGGTGCGAATCCGGGGCACCTACTTTTGATTAATGTATCCGCTCCGATATTCCGCGAGTCCCCATTTCGCCTGTTCTCGGTCCTTTTCAGGTCGCTACGCGCCGTCAAGGCGAAATCGTTAAGGAACGAAACGATATCGGGCCACTTTTTATCCTCATCGGAATGGAAGAGGAATAAGGAAGGTGGGAAAATGCCGATACGCGCGCGGACCCCCAGTTACCGGATTGAAATATTTACCGAGGTCTCGAATTTTTCCTGCTCCATAAATTATAAGGACAACCCTAAAGTCGAGACGAATTACCACTAACGCACAATATGTGCACATTGATGGACATCCAGGGTTATTACATTAACCCTCGTCCTGCCAGTCGGCACGGCAGTCGGGCTGCTAACACCGGAGTATATTTTATTAACCCCCGCCTTTTAGTTACCCCCGAGACAGTGCGAAACCAACGGGTGTAATTAAATTTTTCATACGATTTAATGTCGCCACTACACGCCGATCCATTTTCCTACTTTTCTACTTAATAACACTTTAATATACGTTCCACCTTCCCTACTTGTGTTAAACATACTACGGTATTCGGGAAAATTGCGATCGATACCCGAACAACGTGATCCAAAATTACGTCGTATAATTATTATAGGGGGGAAATGAGTAATGTCGAACCACCCCGTATAGCGAAAGTCATTCCGCACCACAAACATACACGCCGGCTTTCCTAATCCTACATCAACATTTCTCATGTTATAGCGCGGGGGCTCTTCTTGTTTCGAGCAGTCTTTAGAAGTTTGTATCTCGCCAGACTTTGCCATTATTATATGTCTTACGTTTATAGAGGGAATTATCTGCTGTGCTCTGAGAAAACTTCTAAAACCTGCATCTTTTAAACCCGTTTCGCGCTCATACCGTCACTTACCGGCCACTCAATAATTACACAGTCGACGTGAGAATGGCGAATAAAATTCACCTATTTTCGAATCGAATCTCATGACCTGCGATAGCGCCAATAGTAGGGAACAGGCTTTTTCTCCGGAGAAACCGCCATGAACTCAGTGACTATTTCAGATGTCTCCCCGGGATAAGCGGAAAATATTCATCCCATCAAGGCTTTACCGGCTTCATTATGAATTAAACATTCTTGAAATTTGTTTTAAAACCCGACGCGATCTTCCTTGTGTTTTGTTATATGAAGGCGTAATGCTCGCTGCAAAACGGGAGACAGATCGAAACAGGCGGGGGGAGCCTGCGGATTCGTATTTATGCTACATACGAACATTACGAACGAAAAGGTAAGCTCGGCGAAAATACATTGTTTTATTTTATGGCCGCGTTTCATAAAAATATTTTATATGTCATTATGAGGTAAAAAAGAACCGCTCGGAGGTGCCGGCGCCCGGTGGGATAAGCGTGTACACGCGAATTTCCAAAGGGGATGATGAGTCCGACATCAACCGTTTAAAATTGCGTTTATGGCAATCGCGTTAAATAAATATGGATGGTGACAGGTGACGGCGCGGCATTTAATTGCGGCCTCCCGAGCCGGGGCGAATCCACCTTCACGGATTTAATCCGGTTTTCCCGGGCGCCCCTACACACGTGATGCATATAGCATACGGGCGGGTGTCGCTACAAAACCGACATTCACCGGTTTTGAAGTCGCGACCCGGATTAATCCGGGTAATTTTTTTCGGCAACATAAAACTGAATTAATATTGAGTAATTAACAGGAAAATTCGAAAAAAGTCCAGAGACGACGACCGTAAAAATTCCGAGGGGGATCTTATCGAAGCGAGATCTCCCCGGGCTTCGAGTTATGGAGAAGGGGACCATCTTCGCTTATTAATGTTTCGCCCCGGTAAATTGGGCAATTACGCGGTGAATTTGTGGCCGCGGCTTCACCGGTATAAGAGAGGGACGATGTTTTCTTTTCGGAAGTCGAGTCGCATCTCGACAATCGCCGAAATAAGCGAATTTTATGACGGCGGCGTAAAAAAAGAGGAGACGACGCCATAAAGATGCGATAGTTGCGGGTGATTTATGCATTTAGAGGGAACACCTTGCAATGAATTGTTGCCGCTTTTGATTTCGCAAGCGCTTTTTTCCCATCTCCGTCTTGTGAAATACTACGCGGGCTCCTGAAGTCGGAAAATATGTATCCATGGCAACTTTCTCAAGTGTGACCATCTGATTTCATCTCACATGCGAAAGTTTTTCAGTTTTGACTGTACTTGCCTACACACGAACCGAGGGGCGAAAAATCCGCCTTCCCTTCCGGTCTCGTGGAGTGGAGAGTGCACAACCCCTTCCGCATTCGGCCGAGCATACACTCTCCTTCCTGCTTATGGTATATATCCTATCACAATATTTCAATTATACGGTTCAGTCCCAATACGCCGCAAGAATTACATCGGGAAACGGCTGTCTCTCGGATTGTTTACACCGCGGGTGGAGGTTGCAAACGAGGGGGCGGCTGGTATCGTTACTTTCGCCCGCACGTGGCTCCCTTCGCGCCTTCGGGTAATTATTTCAATAAATAAGCAATAAAAGTTTTTGCTCTCCGGCGCCGCCTATTAAATGAATTTATTTACCAACTCTGAGATGGGTATCTTTATAATATAGAAAATAAAATAAAATAAAGGGGGCAAAACCGTAATCTGGTTTTGAGTTTGTGTGTATTTCTTAAAACCACATCGGCGCTGTTGCTTTTTTCCAAGTGGCTTTTTCTCACGCACGTTTAATTGTCCAAATTAACCGACACGCCATTCTTCAGAGGTCGCGGTTCCGATGCCCGCCGGTGTGCGCAAGGCGGAGTGCCGAAATATCGACTTTGAAACCAAAGTCGTGGTGCAATTGCCATAACAACTTTATGTGATGATAATAATAATAATAATGATGATAATGATAATAATAAGACGTCGCTGACATGGAGCGTTCTCTCGCCACACTTCCAACTTGCAGCGCGCGGTAATGAAAATTTATTTCACTAGTTTGACGATAAATTAGAACGAGCGCTCAAAATTCCCAAAATTGCTCTCGCTAACACTTCCTTCATCGATTAGAACACGAGAGCCCGAGATGTCGGCGCACTAATTACTCGGATTTATCGATTGAATTACTCGAAATCGCAGCCGGTTCTCGGTTCTACTCGGGTTCGTTGCTTTTTTAATGGAGCCCACCACTGTCGAGTCCGCTGCTCCAGGCTGCCAGAAGACCAGGTATGGGTGCGTCGTTTGTAGTTTCATGTATAAATTTACATTTGCTTAGTAACATACGTATCAAGTTGGAGCTGTTTAAAATTTAAACTGGGTCCCGACAGAGCGCGTAAGACCGGAAATGGAAGAATTCATATATAAATAAATATCTTTGTGCTCCGGTCTGGCTTGGGCCAGTCTGGCTGTCCTTTGCTCGCGTTAGCGCGTTATGTCCTTATACCGTTATACCGTTAGCCTGGCATGGCATTACATTCGCCCTCCGGTCCCGGTAAAGCGAAGCATATCTTTTAGCACTTGCCCTGTTGTCTTTCGGTTATAATGCATGCCTGGGCTTGACAGCTGAATTATTCCGCCGGTATTTATAAAGGAGGCGAGCGAGCCGCCTTCAGAAGTCCGTGTGCGCTCTTTTTTCGGCAACAACTTTATTCGTTTTTCTGGCGGCGGGTGCAAAGTATTCACCGTTGTTTACTGCCAGTTCGCAATAATTCTCTTTTGCACTTTCTTCCTTCCATTTTGGCAGACGATTCTCCCATGGTAATTTGGCCGCGCCATTTTTTACCCACTACAACAAACGATCTAATTACTTAACACCGGGCCTTACGCCTTCTTCTGAACGAAAGAAAGAAAGCCTTTTGAATGTTTCCAAAGTCCCGGTCGCTTCAACTCACTTGTGTGAAGGTAGCTCCCCGTACCCACCTCCCAGCGGTAGCTCCCGCCAGTCCCTAGCGCATTCAATCCCCACCCTCAAGACAGATTCACACCATCGAAATATGTCTGTACCTTATGCCGGCGGTGCGGACACTGGAGCACCGAACGAAGCGTATGGGGAAGAACATCAGTAAAGTCCTTATCAGTTTTGTTCAATGAACCATCTCTTATTCCGAGGGATTAACTGGAAGCTCTGAAGCGTTTGAAGAGAATGCATTTTCATTAATATCCCACGTTGTCCTACTAATTTCTACGTCCTACAGATGAACCTCCCAAATTTTAGGCAGTAGAAACGTCCTTCAAGTCACGACCAGGCAGGCGCTTAGAATGCGGAAAAATCACTAAAATGGGCATGAATGTGTTGTCATATTCACGTCTTTAATTTATTTCGAAGGACTTCCCGAATTTGTAGCGACATGCCATTCACCACACTATCGCAGACGGACACGAAGAGTGCAGAGAAAAATCCTCATCGTGCTACAAATTAGGGAACATCCCCAAACAAGGGGTGAAATGGGCATTTTCCCGGTTTTAATTTATTTTGAAGGACTTCCCGATTGTTGGACGACCCGGCAATCGAAAGAGAATCGAAAAATCTATCAAAAACGGTATGGACATGTGCAAAAAGCTTTCGAATTGACCGAGAATCGTGCTTTCTAAATTTTTGACATAAAATTTTTACGAAAATTTCAACGATTTTCGCAAACTTCAAAGTGGCGAAACTTTCTTATTAGTCGAGATATCGATAAAAAATTCAAATTGGCTTCTTATTGTGTCATCTGGAGTAGATACATGCGTCCGGTATAGGTTCATCTGAGAAAAAAAAATGTTCGAATTTTCGAATTTTCAACTTTTTGAAAATTTCAAAGTGCTGTAACTTCCTTATTTGTTGAGATATCGACGGCAAATTTAAATTGGGTTCTAATGGAACCATCTGAAGTGAGAAAATGCGTCTAATATTGCCGTACCGTTGAAAATAGAGTAAAATTTTCAAACGGCCATAACTTCGTTATTAGTGGAGCTATCGAGTCGCACGACCCGGGAATCGCTTAGTTAGCTCAAAATCTATCGGGAAAAGTATCTGGATTTCGATTTGGACGACATTTAGTGATTTTTTATTTTTTCGAAAATCCATCACTTTGGGTACAAATTTTGCTCGAAATTTTCAATCGACCATAACTTTCGAACCGAAGCTCCGATCGGGATGGGCGACCGCGCATTCGAAAGAGCGTAAAAAAATCTACGAAATGCTCCTAGAGCGCATCGGAAAAAGGTGATTTTTCATGTGAATTATGGCCTCCGAAAAATCACGAAATCATCGGTCTCGTAAAATTAAAACCGGTCTAACTTTTGAACCGTTCGAAATATCGATTCGTGCGACCCGGCAATCGAAAGAGAATCGCAAAATCTATCGAAAACAGTATGGATATGTGCGAAAAGCTTTTGAATTGACCGAGAATCGTGCTTTCTAAATTTTTGACATAAAATTTTTACGAAAATTTCAACGATTTTCGCAAACTTCAAAGTGGCGAAACTTTCTTATTAGACGAGATATCGATGAAAAATTCAAATTGGCTTCTTATTGTGTCATCGAGAGTAGATCCATGCGTCTGGTATTGGTTTATCTGAGAAAAAAAAATGTTCGATTTTTAGAATTTTCAACTTTTTGAAAATTTCAAAGTGCTGTAACTACACACAAGTCTTCAACTCGACCGACCTCAATCGATGCTTGAATATTCCCGAAGCACACCACACTAAACAATAATTCGATCAACTTTTTACTTTTACTGCAACATCACCGATGCTAACTTTTATACGATCCTTGAAACCTTCAGGAAACTGGGCGATGAAATTTAAATAAAGCAGAACTTTTAGCGCGAGCGCACCGGCTGAAGAGAAGGCCTTTGACGGTGTGTTATTTAATTTAATAAAAATAACTCCCTACTCCTTTAGTCCTTTCAGCGAGAGAGCGAGTTTCGCTAATTCATCCTCCCATCGTCGCCCCCCCGTGCTCGTCATTTGAGTGGCGTCGGATCGGGGGGTACGTGAAAATATGATGGCGGAGTCGGTTTCGCGGTGGAAATTGTGTGCTCCCGTTTTCGTAGGCACAGTGTCCACGGCTCCGGCTCGTCACAATCACGCAATCAGGCACTCGCGGCGTAATACACGCGTACACGTGCACACGGTGTAGTTTGAGCAAACACCTGCGACGCCGTCATTTTCGGCTCCATGATTAGTAGTACAATACGTTCTGTTGACAGTAATCACGTATTCCGCGTCCCGTCTTGCCCCCGCGAATCGTTCGCGTCCCCTTATAATGGCCGAAATCGCCGTAAGTTTTCCGGGCGGGGTGCGATCGTGTGCCGGTGGCGTGTGCATGCACGAACCGGAATCCCGTCCGGAATGCGGCCGGTTGGAGCGGGTGTGCTTTAAACATGTTTCGGCGCCTAATCAAATAGCACTTTGTGTGATCAGATTTTGGATGCAGGGAGTAGCGCGTCGCGGCGGTGTCAAAGAAAATTTTCGCGATACGCTCCCCGACAAAACGTCACCGTCACCAGACTTGTTTATCCGATGCGAATTTGGCCCGGAATTTCGCCCGGAGTTCGAGGACGAATCCGATTACGCCCGGGTACCCGCCGCTTCGGTTGCGTATCGATAACGTTTAGAGGTCAGCGAGAGGACTAATCTGTATGGAAAAGCTTTTAGCTGCCTACTTTCCGGGGTTAATTTTCGCTTTGTATGAAATGTGCGTTTTTTGGCAGGAAGTTGCCGGAACAATTAGGCGGTGCGGGGTGAATGTGAAATGAGCGTCAGTCTGGTCGGTTCTTTCAAACGGGTGCATTATCAAATATGCATTGAATTTGATACGGTGTAGGTTGTAGGGCAGGAGGAGGTGTACAAGGGTCCGGTTTTTCCGACGTTGGGCGCGGTCCGGCCCTGGTCGTTTTAATGGGATTTAATCAGTAACGGGTGACCAACGGAGTGGCAGCGTTCCCGTCGAACAGATTGTCGTTTAGATTTACTCCCCCGCTGACCGCCGCCGGAGGCAATTTGTTTCGTTCTGCGTTATCAACTCCTCTTTGGGCTCACCTCCGGCCACCTTCAGGAGGCCGCGGAGCCGTCGGCGGCGGCTCGGTACCCGGATACGTTCGCTCGCCTCTCAAACTCGGCCGAGACTTATCGATTGTGGCTCTTTTGTTCATGACCTGCAACCGGAGCCAATCACTGGAATCTGAAATATAACGGGCTTAACGCTAACTACCTGCCCGAAAAGTGCCCGCGTGAACCACAGCGCCGACCCGAGGTCTGTGACACCTGAGACCGACAAGCGACGGACTCGTTCGGATTCCTGAAAAAGGGAGAAAAACCGAATCGAAGCGAAACGGAGGTGCAAGCTTTTCACGTCCTCGGGGTCGCCCCTGATGTCTCTGAGTGGGCGCGATGCATGCGAACTCGCATCGCGGTCCCCCCCAAAGACGACGGTTTCGCTTCGAGCGACGAAATCTTGATGAAAAAATTTACGAATCGGGAGTTATGCCGGATTATCATTAGTTCCGGGAACGATATACAGGCATGCAGGGAAGATGCGCCGGATTGATCGATTCCTTTCGTTTCAAAGTGGGAAGACTAATGAACTACTCGTATCAATTTAGGAGAGAAGGAGGAGAGTGTTCGCTTGAGGAAAAAACTCAACTCGACTTGACTTGTATAAGGTACGAGTGAAGGAGAGAAAGTTACGAGTTCCAATCAGTGGATTTTCCGTGACTTTTCGTTATATGTAGGTACTGGCACAGTGTGTCCAGTTAATATTTCGCCCACCCCAGTTTCAAGAAAATAATCTGTCGAATGGCAAAATCCTGAGCAGTTTCGATTTTTTCGATGTATTCCGTTGAGAAATTCCATTATTGATGAGAGAAAGAGGTGTTTTTTCATTTATTCATTAATGTATCATGATAAACTCTTTTATAGGGGGTTGTTCAAACAATTCACTCCAAACATTGTGTATGTACTGTCAAAAATTAAATGAACTAATGACAAACATCTTTTAAATCAGTTCATCACTTTCGGACTAATAGATACTGATAGGGAAGAAAATAAGAACATGAATATTTTTGTAGCGTATTTTCTAAAACCTAAAGTTTCCGCCAAACTGGGAGAGGCGCGAATTTCCGAGTTGACAGAATGCATAGGTGTGTCGGTGTTTTTGAGTTGAAAATCTGACGTGCGAATTCGTTTTGGTCAATGGGCCGGTAATCCGGAGGCGTCAGCGTTGATTTGAATGCAAGATGGATGTATAGTGAGTGGAGTTGTGGGCCGGGGGAGCGGCGGAGAGGTTCAGAGCGCGAGGGCTTGTAGTGGATCGTAGTGGACGTGGAGTGTGTCGCGGGGTGGTTTTTCGACGGGCGATCGGGGACGGTGGGGGTTGCGCGGATGCCGGACGGTCGGGAACGGCGCCACCGACCTCGTGGCGTCGCGGCGCAAGGCGCACTGTTCAATGTTCTCGCTGCCACGCTGCCGCCGCCGCCGTCGCCGCTGCCGCTCCTCCGCCTCAGTGTTACCTCGCACTATTGCGTGGACCGTACCAGGACGCGGAAGTGGTTGGTGGTCGTGTATCCCCCTCGCACAGGGCGCCCCGTATGTCCTCCGGTCCGGAGGTCGGCCCGGCCCCCGGGGGCGGCGAGACGTGAGCCGGTCCACCGACCCGCGGGTGGTATGTGCGCCGCTTGGGTCCTCCTCTGGCTGCTGGCCCTGCCCGGCCGCGTCTTGACCAGCGAGTTCCCCGAGCGGGAGTGCTGCGACCTGCCGCCCCCGCAACCGCCGCCGACCGCCGCCGGCACCCCGGCGCCGGCCGTCCCGACCGTTCGTCCAGGTGAGCCCCATTCATCACAATTACCGCCACGTCCAAACCGGCTAAACGCCAAATCAACCCCCCGACCTCGATCTATCTTGGTCCCGAGGTCTCGAGGACTCGACGAGGAAGCCGTTTATCAACATCCCTCCCCCCGAAGATGATGATGATGATGATGATGACGACCAGGTCCGAACGCTTCGATATTATTAATGGGCTGACCGACGCCGTCTCACCCTCATTAGGCGACCCCCATCGACTATCACATCACATCGCATCACGTATGAATCATTCAGGCGGTCGTAATTATTGTCGTAGCGTAGGCGGAGACGTCATCACGTGTGTCCCCTCCGGCCCCGAAACGCCGATTTTCACCGTCGGCCGACCGATTCCGCCCCGCCGCTCGTAATCTTCGGGTCACGGCGAACTTACCGCGTCCCATTATAAGGAAGTAAACAAAAAATCTATAAATCGTTCGTTCAAGAGAGTAGACCGGGTTCGGCATTCTCTCCGCAAATTGTATTTCCCGATCACATCGAGAAAAATAATTGACAGGCAAAACCGTTCCTGTGTTTCCGGTTCTCTTCTGTTCCGGTGATATAAATATGACGTTCACTATGGCGTTACGGGGAGCCGAGCCGGTCGGAATCTTTGTTATCGTTTCCAGATTTCGGCCCCGAATTGAAAACGATAACATCTTATCGCGACTCGGCCCGTCTATTCGATGATGCGATCCTAAATATACGCCCGAATCGAATACACTCACTGCACGTTGCACATATTTAACGATGCGAAATGGTTATCCAACGGATGCTTTCCGGTGCTCGTCGAGCGCGTCAAGCGTAGCGGATTAAAAGGAATAATGTATGTATTCGTACATGTGGCACCGTTTGCCCATTCGTGAATTATTGTGATCGATCTTAATACGAGAATACGACGTTCAGCGTTTACCTGCGTTTTCGACTGCACCCCCGGGACAGTTTTTACTTTCAAATCGTCCCACTTTTCCTCCGACTCCGGATCCGGCAGGGAGGTTCGCTTTGTCGGTTCTGGGTTGTCTGGGGAGCTGTTATACATACATATATGGAAGGGCATCATTAATACGTGTGGTCGTGCCTGGCTTTGGCCGCATCAACATCGACGAAGAGACTCCCAGTCGGAGAGGAGAGGTAAGGCGAAACGCTGCGCTCGACTAAAACGCAACTTGACCTTATTCCCCATATTTTAAGACACGAAGCATCGGTTTACTCGAGCACATGCAAATTCGCCCCGTGTAATCGTTAAGCATTCTGTCAAACCTCGGCTCGACGGTGGTGGGTATCGAGCAAGCCGCGCAAAACGTGCCATCCATTGAACTCGGCGACTTCCCATTTACGTACTCGTACCCGCAGTAAAATCCCTTCAATTCGCGAAGGAGGACGGATAACGCGATAACGGAGGCCCGACCATCGTTCCTCAAACCTCATTAATCTCGAACGAAATCCGCGCGCGCGCCACCCACTCTCGGACCGGCTGCCGTGCCGGCATTCCGGGGCCGCCTCGCCTATGCGAAATTCATTTCGTATTTCCGAGACATGTTGAAATAATCATACGCACAACCTAAGAATGCCGCATATCCGGCCCTCCGAGCGGGCGCGCCGGCATTCGCCCAGTGTAAAATTAAAATTTAAACAACCCCCGCACCGCTTTGAGGGCCCCACTATGCGGGCAATCTCTGGAATCGACAAAACATTCAAAGGATTAGAGCCCGGAAGCGCGCACAAACATGTCCTTGTAGTTTTGTTGCCGGGCCGAGTCGAGACGGAAAACCGCCGCCGCCGCCGCCACCGACTCGGCCCAATCTCCGAACTGGACCGGATTCTTCATGCCGCTATTAAGACAATTATTAACGGCCCCCCTACCCCGAAATTTCAAACCCTATGATAAACTAACTCCACGTCCCCACCCCCACCAATAATAAACGAACCGACATAACCGGAATCGGTTTATAAAAGCACTAAGAGTAACAGGTTCATAAACATCTTAAGTCACTATAATAATAAAGATCGATCGGTCGAGTTGACATTAACGACATGGTCGGTCGTTCGTATATGTTGGTATAAGCCAAGCGTTGGGGAATAAGTGAAGTAGTTTCGCACGACTGTACCCACCTTCCTACGGAGTGCTCGTCATAAATAACGACGGTGGAGGAAATGCACACACAGTCATGGTGGTATAATTTTTAATTGCGTTATTGATCTGGAAAGTCGGTCGACCTAAGTGATGGTGGCCCGTTTTTATGTGGACAAAGGGGTGGTGTACATACGAATGCGGGGACGTCATCGGCACTCGTCGGTAAATAATTGACACAGCGTAATTCATTTTAAATTAACTGGAAATGTGTAATTTGTGGGGGCCACGTCAGAGTTGCCTCCTCTCTCGGTCCGCTGGGGGGGCGGCCCGAGTGGCTCTTGGTGTTATATTAATAAGACAAACAATAATGGATTTCGTTCGGCATTGAACTTGTTTACGACCGAATTAAACTGGGACGAAGCCGACGGGGTAGCGCTTATTCCTTGAAAAGTTTGTTAAATAACTCGGGCATCGGGGATCATTATCTGAAAACGAGCCGAATCGGTTCGTTCGATCCGTCGCGTTCGGCAGGTCGGATCCCCATATTGAACTTTAGACACGTAATTAATAACTTTTTGCCGGTGCCAATTAAACCGCTGAAGACCCTGGTCAAATCGCATTACTGCACACGGGTCGACGATTAATAGAATTGTTGGGCGTCCCATCAGAAACACTTTTTCCCCTCGTTTTGTTATCATTGGAGTTGACCGAGTTCCATTAACTGGGCGGAATCGATGGCCGCTTTGACGATGAAATATAAAAGAGTGAGCGAAGTCGTTCGGGTGAATGAGATCGGTCGTCCCATGCACCGGAATTTTCGCGCTGTCATCTCACCGTGTGCCTGCATATAGACGTTGCGATCGTGGAGAGTGGAACCAGGAGCGTGAAGGAAACATAGGCGTAAAACGAAAAAGGGGTGAAATGTTATCGCGGCGAACGGGGCGCGTCTCGAGTTTACAACCCTCGCCCATTTCATCTTTTCTGATTTCCTGCCAAAACCGCCGACCCCGGTTATCGTGTAATTTCATTTCCCTCTCCTAGAGAAAAATTACCAAGATGTGCCACCCGGAATTGCTCGCAACACCATCGACATCACCATGGCGATCTATCGGGGCGTCGGACGAGATCATCAAAACCGAAACCGACCGTGCGTAATGGGATAATGAATGTCGGGCATTCACTCGAAGCAACCCTCATTAATACCGCTCTAAACGAATCTATCTCAAGTCTTGGATGCGAGAGAGAGAACCGTGATGGCCGAGGGGAAGTCGCAGACACTAATGCATAATCCAATCCGGATAAGAATCGACGACGACGACCAAGTCGTTGCTGTCGTGCACACTGTACTTACCTAAATGGAAACGAATGCACCTACTGAAAGGGCCGATTCTAGAACGCATCCTAATCGGATTACCGTGAAACGATTCTTGTGCATTATTACGCGATAAATATGTGGTTCGGGACGAGTGTTTATGATCGGAGGTGCAACCGAACACTGCGACAACGTCATTTAGACCGTCAGTTCGCCGCTTTTCACCAACCTGTTCACGAATTAATTTATGTTGGTTTATAATCTACGTTCCGTTGGGCCACCGTCGAAATATCAATATATTTCTAACAATAGAACGAATTTGTGAAGCAAATAAAAGAAATATGCATGGAAATTCCGACTACGTAAAGCTCTCTATGTAACTGTATATGTATGTATGTATGTATAGTACGTCCCACTCCGCGATAATATTATTTCGAAAAGTCCGGCGATTTAATCGCGGTCGCCTAAATGTCGCGAAAATGCACCTTCATGTGGCAGCACAGGCGATTCATGTGGGGAGACTCATTACAATAAAACTGCAGGGCAATAAATAATGCAGTGCGCCCCTTCCCCCCTCGGTATAGGGTCGGTGGTTAAAGAGTTTTCTTGAGAGCGCTTTTTTACCCTGTCATGCGAGGTCTTTTCGTGTTTGCTTCGATTTTTATATGGGTATATACGTGTGTGTACAGTGCCGTCAGTCAAGTACGGCTATATGTATAAGACTCGGACGACTTTTCGGTTCGGTTGTGAGTATCGGAGATGCGGGAGGAGCCTCTCTCCTCGATGCCGATACCGATATAAATTAGGGCAATTTGCTCGAGATCTAAATATTTCAGGACGTATCGACCGTCTGAAAAATTCAACCTCGAGAGGTTATTAATAGTTGTGGGGGCGGGGGAGCGGGATTATCCCTTTGGAAATTTCGAAAAGACTCGAGATAAATCCGTTCGGATATAGGTATATGTCGACTGGTCACATGGTTGGAATGGTTAATGCGCGAATTATACTTTGTAATATAAGGTAATATCGGCGCATCCAAAAACGAGAGATGATTCGGGCGCCCCATTCCGTTCCCATATCCATGCATCTCGTCCCCGTCCGTCCCTCTGAGCGGGCGTCGTGTGGCGTCGCACCATGCATATTTATATAAAAATTATATCAGGAATTCACGGCGGGACCGAAATCACCGACAGAGAATTCGCCTTGCCGACAACTTGCCCCTTTAACAAATCATCATACTCCCCATGTGTGCCGCCGTACGCATCATCGTGATTATCATCATCATCATCTAAACGAATTGTTTTCTAAGCGGATAAATACCCGCTGGGGCATTTTAAAACTCACTATTCAAGTTTTCTACTTTTCCTTCGAAACTTTTCTTATTAACAGATCTCTTTCTCCACTTTTAACAATTTTTTTCCGAACTTATAACTTATCCCAAGTCGAAACTCGCGGATTTTACGTAATCCGAAACGCCATTATCTATAAGCGACACCTGCACGATAAACAGGATCGGTCCGTTCGCTCTCAATTAATCTCGCACAGGTATTTACAATTTCGAATCGGATAAGTCGAAAGATATGAAATTGGGAGGAGGTCAGTTTGGCCCCGGGTGAAATACGATCGATCGATTGATTCGAAGCGAACAAACACGGCTGCAAGACAGTTCGCCGCTTCGACGTGTATAAGCCATGAGAGTTTTGTTATAACTTATAAGGTACACCCGCGTTATCTGGTGCGAAAAGCCCGTACCGTAATCGTTTCTGGGTCGGATCGGATCCACTCCGGGCCCCAATTTAACTCGCCACCGTTTTGCCCCCCTGCCCTTCGTCGCGACGCCGCCATCGGCATCGGCGCGAGATTTTTCATAGGCCAAGGTGAAAGGGAAGCGACGGTGCCTCATGCCTAGTCGAACTCTATCTACTACATGAGTACGAGTTGGAAATTTCCGCTATTAGGTAACTCATCAAAATTACCGAGAATATCCAGTAAACTATTCCGTATTCGTATGTGATGCCCGCATTACACGAAACCGTAGCGAATTATCGTAATCAATTCCGACAAACAATGCATTCGCGAGTCGCGGGACTCGTGAGACTCGCGAGATTCGTGAGACTCGTGAGTCGCGACGATTTAATGCTATCGATTATAATCGCGACTATGGCGATGTCGATGGCGATGTGCTGTGCTGTAACTTCCAATCCGGTCCAATCAATCTTGCGGATGTCGAAGAAAGTGCGCCATAAATTTCCGGGGCGTTATTAAAAATCCTCGTGCCATTTTACCGTTTAGCTTAGTCGCAGACGTCTCGGACAAATTGGAACAAATCGGGCGGGACATGTCGATGATGGAAAATAATGGCCGCAAGAAACGGAAGAAGCCTATAATCGACGGCGCTTTGTAATTATAAGACCGATGATGCGGTGTTGGCGAGGCCCTTCTCTCGTTCATAAGGAAAAGATCGATCCCTCCGTTCGTTCGTTCGCCCGCTCCCGACTCGCTGAGCAGAGGGAATCGAATCCGAATCGCTGGATATTTCAGTTCGGACCGCACCGATTCTAATGGAATCCGGCAGCACTACCGTTAAACCAAATGGGAAAAACAACCCGCCCGAACGGTGTATAGGTATGTGGCGTAATTTATAATAGGGCGGAAGTTTTATACGCTGTCATGAAAGGCATTTAGAGATCCGGATATAAATATTTTAGACCGGTTCTCGATGTCGATGCCTCTTGTGCGGAACAATCGTCCAGGTAACGGATGTTGCAGTTTTAACGAACGCCAATATCGGCACAAGTTCCGGCTTAAACGGCGCCCACCCCGTTCGATGTTCGCAGACCGGCGAAAGTCCGACATGATCGCGCGAGGCATGCATGTTTTGTAAATGACAGCATCTCGGGATGAAATGATAAAAATTCAAATGGTTCGTTCTCGACCTGTTTTTCTCCCCGCTTTCCCAGAAATTGGGGTAAGTTTAGAATTTTTGACGCAGACAAAGGCCAAGTCGCCGAGCCAAGTGGGTTGGTTGGTCGCTAATCTATGATTACGCTCCGTGTCGCCGTTTGCGTGACCCTATGCGTGTTTCCCTTTCCATGTGTACGCGCTGGTCACGACACTCGAACATTACATAGTTACAAAATATTCCGGCTTTGCGCCCGCAAACGAGCCGAACTTCTTAATGAATTGTGCATCTCCTCCGAAAAAAATGTCGCCGCGGGACGCAGTTCTTGTAAATTACACTCTCGCAAATAAAAAGAGAGCCGGGCAAGTGTGAGAACCGCGGCTGCAATCCGACAGTTTACGTCCCCCTACGTATATGCGACCCGGCCGTGAATGATTCATTTTATTTCGAGCAATCCTCACAATTGTCGAGCGAATCGGACAAAACTGGCGCACAATTACGGCGACCGATTACGAAACATTTCGTGATTAAGCTCCTCGGACCGGCAAACATCTTATCGAACCCTTCGGGCCGTACCGACGGCCGTGTAACGACCTAACGATCCGTCTATCGGAGGCGAGAAGGGTTCCAGCCGGGGGCGGGGGGAAAAATGACGAATTAAGCGTAATTGCATAAATTACCTCACGAAAATAACATTCTTGACCGAAAGTGCTTTATTATCTGTTCGACATTTACCCACATCCGTGTTTTTCGAGCGCGCCACTATCACACACGCGAATCTCTTTTTCCCCACTTTGCTTTGTCGTAATTGAATAATTTCAATCGGAATTTCGGGGCCGGACGGTCACCGTCCGTCTAGTTAACTGTCGTGTCGGCCGGAAATAGTAATGGCACCGAAATATCACCGTCTAACAGTAGCAGCAGTGGCGGAGTTATTAGTACAGAGCCGTATCCCGGCGCATCCACCATAATTACTCGGGCTTGCCGCGATAATTCTGGAAGCGGAGAAGGGAACCCGAGTGAATTTAAGCGTACCGAAAGTCGAAACCGGATTCAGATAGTGATTCGGAAAGTTTACAAGTCACATTCGAGACGGGCCCTATTAAAAATTAATCGAATATTGAACTCGGGGTCGGAAAAATTCGCACTACGGCGATGTGGTCGGATTTTTGAACGGCACGACTCCGGTCTGCCAGTCTCTCCGCCGGTTATAATAACGAATGGGAGCGTTTGTGTTCTCCGCCGGTAATATTTCACGTTGCGGTCTTATTGCCGTGGAATTTTTGCGGGTTATCCGGGGGTTGGAAATTGGAACGGACGCGACCCCGCCGGCGCCGCCGCCGCCTCCACCGTACGGTCGGCTTTTCGGGGCAGATGCGTTTCGGATCGCGTCCAGTTCACGTCAAATAAGGTTAATTATGTAGACAAAGCGGCTACAACACCGGCCACTATAACTCGCCTAATCCGGTTAGTACGGATTGGTGTTTGGCCCCTCCTCGCGGCGGGGGCGGCCGGGGAGGCTGGGGCTTTGCGGGGGCCGGATCGAGTCACGTGCGCCGGGGCCGAGGGACGTGCGGCCCATTACCCGGCCTCGCCTCTCTTATGCCCTGCCGGACTCCCCGGCTCCATCATACCGGCCCGTAAATCACGGAAGCACGTCTCCAGGATCGTTCCGATGCAAGACAAGGCCCCCATTGTCGGTCCGCCCGGTTATAAAAGCGTCGAGGTACTTGATAATCGTCTTCGGCTCCGGCCCGGTCCGCTCATTGATCGATGAGTTCATATCTATCGAGGAAAAAGGACGAATCACTGTTAGTTTCAAAGTGTATGTCCGATATCGCACCGACACGACGCGAGCGACGGCCCGGCGGTCGACATCCCTCTGCCGGTCAGAAATTTTTAATGAACTTTATCGAGCATCCGCATCCGCTGACAATGGCCGACCGTTTGAATAAATAACGTTCCAAAAATAGCGCACCGGGTATTAGGGTGTAATTTCGATATCACCGATCGTGCGATGCAAAAAATCCCTCACCCCATCCTGCAGTGTGTCAGTCTGGTAAGTACGGAACTATTGAGATCACTTTGACTCCGACGATTTTTGGAACTGATAAGGCATACAGTTTACAGTTTTAAATACCTACAACGTTTTAGACTGAAAATCTGGTACCTAGGTATGGTAGTGTCGGATTTTCAGATCGACACACCGTAAGTATACGGTCACGAGGCGAAGGGCGATATCGGATTGTTTTTGAAGCGAGTGCGCTTCATTAAAGCGCGCTCATTAAATCTAGTGCTTATGTGGGGACCAAAGGTGGGCGCCGCCCCTCTTCTCCATTGAAAGCCGGTAAAAATGCGGTTAAAGACGGATCTGCGGAATGGTATGAAATATGAGTTGGGCCCGATGGGGGGGAGGGGGGCCTGTTCGTGCCGGCAACCCTCGGTGGCATGATTGCTGCAATATTGCTCGACCTCCTATCGAGGAGTCAATCTCAACCCAATGCCCCCCCTCCCCCTCCCCGCCCCCAGAGCAAGGGTTAACCGATACACCTCGACCATTAGCACAATGACCACCGGCGAACTGGACGGCGACGCCGACGCCGACGCCGATGGCCGACGGCCGACCCGGCCGCACTCACGAGCACGCGAACCCAACAATTAACCCCGCGATGTTCATTTTTCACGGCATTACACGCCACACGACCCACTGCCACCTCCACTCCCGAACCGCCGACCTCGAATTTCTTTCGAAACTCCACCACGGCTCCGACGAACGGAAGAACGGGGGGAGAACGAGAGCGAAATTCACCAATTGCTCGGCCGCGATACAAAGGGGCAACTTGCGAAAGCTGAAACATTCCAAACAATGTCGTTTTTATGATGAATCCGCACTCGCCTCCTCTCTCTTTCTGCGCGCTTTTCTCATCATCTCCGGACCCGGTCGGGCCATTCATTTCGGCCGACACGGCAATAACCGGAATTTTCAAGCCGCTTTAACCGAATTAATTGAACACCCTCGGCGTCATCAATTCCCCTTGAATTATCCCACAATCGGACCGGTCTAATTCCGCCCGTTTTATCATACGGATAAGTGTATCGTTCCTGAAGATCCGCAGAGAGCGGAGAGGTTCCGTTCGGATCTCTGATTTATCTTTATACCGGGCGAATAATTCGCGGGGTTTCTGTGAGCCTCCTCCTTTGGTCTTCGGCCGGAATAAAGTGTCTGCGGGGCATTTCAGCTTCCCGGCGCGATGTCAGTCCCAGCCGCGCGGCCCCTCGCACCGCATCGCGGCGGAACGTGGAAAACGTGCCCCGGAACATGATGAACGAGGCCGCATGCCACGATAAGAAGACCGTCTAAATGGCCGTTAGATTACCGCCCGTGGCCCCCACCGACTTCTCTTGATCCGGAGCCGACTCGTTTCCTGTCATTATGAAGCGCTGGCGAACCCATTCCTCAACTTTCAACTTTCAACTCGGTCGGTCGGTCGACGCGCCGCGCAGCGCACACACCTCACACACCCCCCAATTATCCGGCGAAAGCCGCCGCCGACGCCTCCCCCTCCCCAATCGAGACGTCTTCGGGCGAATCACGACGGTTTTTGCACCCCCTTTTTGTGCCTTGCACTATACAATCAATTTTACGGTACATAAAGCAATTACCGCATCCGATGCCTCGAGAGGGTCGGAACACATCCAAAAGAATCCCGATCGGAGTAAACACAAATAGATTATACCTTTTAGCGCATCACCCTCCCCATCAGTCCCCAATGGCTGATTGTTTCCCACTTTTTAATCGTGTAATGTACGATGATGTATTAGCGGGTAACTAGAAAAATTTTTTGGTTTCATTATCATTGAGTGGTGTCTGAAGACGGGCAACATCAGGAGAAACCGGTATGAAAAGAGACTCGGCCTGGCGGTTGGGTGCATTAACTAAGCTGCCGCCGATTCATTCTTGTAGACTTTGTGGAGTTTGTAAAGTTTCTCGAAAATTTATAAAGAAATAAAAAGTTGCGGATAAGATGCTTTCGAAAAGTTGCATTATTTCCCGTATTTTCCCGGGGAAATTCGTATTATGCAATTGTTCAGATCCATCAGCAGGTGACGTTATTGTCTAAGTCTTTCGTCTTCCCATATAATCCAACTTTTTTCTTTCTTATACTACCTCAAAGAATGGCCCGGAGCAATTTGAATCTCAAAGAACCGAGTAATAAAAATGAACTTGCCTGTTTTTTCTCTCCACCACCGACATATAAATTTGCATTTAGGTCTTTATTTACTTCACAATTTCTTAATTGCGTAATTTATGCCGAGTCATTAGTCACGGATTTTTCGTCCCGTTTCCGTATCGGCTTGATTGGAACGAAATTCGTCTCCGTCTTCCAGAGGGATACCCGCCCGATCGGGTGTGGTCGGTCATGAAAATTTGATTCTTTTAATCAGTAGTTCGCGCCACTCCACCATTGCCATCCGACTAAGACCACCGTCAACAGTCGGTTTATGTGCACTTTGCGAGCGGCGGGGTGCATCCACCATCTTTCAACTTGAGATGGTTTGAAGTATTTCAATAAAAAGCCTTAGTCTCAGGTGTGTTTGTAAGTATTAGGGCAAGTGGAATATAAGCGTGTATATAGTGGGATTCTTCCTGAATCCTGCTACTTCTTCCCGATGGCGAGAGAATGTTTAGCGGTCGGATCTTGGTGCATCGGTTGTATTACCTGGAGGCTGGGGTCATTTTGGACCCTGTCCTTTGCAATAACCGCCCCCTGTGATAGGACCGACCCTCCTTGTAATCGCCCGAACATCGTCCTTTGTACATATTTGCTAGTTGAAAGGACGCGCAGCCTTGAAAAATCTGTTTGCATATATGAAACATCAAAGGTTCGATGTTTCAAAAGATTTCATAATAATGACGACGCAAACAAAGCAATTATTCATTTTATGAATCTGCTCCGGGTATTTAATTATAATCGGGCCGTGTACTACATAAAGTTGTCACATATGTCAGATATGGGGCACGCTTTCTCTAAACTGATTTCATCCAACAAGAAAGACCGAATAAACCGGCAAAGTGATGTAAATAAGTGGTTATGAAAATGTTGAGTAAGTCTGTGTAGCCCGACTAAGGGTGCATGTAAGTCGCGACGTACTTACATAGTTAACAAATCATTAAATTCAAGTTCGACATCATCTCGAATCTGAATGTACCGAGAATCTATAGAATCGACTATACGTACTGACTATCAATAAGCGTTATCATATTCATCCTATCCATATTGTGATTATTGTCATTATTGTTTCAGGTCCCAACATAAAAAATACCATAGCGATTTTGAATTGTCTACTGGCGCGACAACTGTGCTTCGAAGACGCCTCCTGTTCAGCCATTCTAGAAATTATTCCGAGAGTTTGTGGACCGGAGTTAGGTAAGTTATTTTTGCATATTTCTACTGGGGGCCTCTAATCCCAAATTTATGCGAATCGTACTTACCTACCTACTCCATAGGCGTTGCGATATGGCCGAACGAATTCTGTTGAGCGCGGTCCCCATGTTTATTTTTCTACTCTCATTTAAATTAAAACCCACTTTTTCGGCTTACGCACCTTCCCCCCTTTCTGGTCCGGGGGAGAGGGCTCGCGCCAACGGCGGACCAAAGCCCGGGGCGCTCAATATAAGCGCTCCCCGAAACATTTTAAGTCATTAACCAACTGAGTCTCACACAACCCGCTCATTACTCACATCGGTCCTATTACCGCAATACACTAATACGAGGCATTTTTCAAACAGAACGGAAACTACTCGAGGGAGGCTTGCGAGAGAAAAAAAGCAACCGAATCGATGGAAAGAATATTAAAGCGCCCCAGCCACTAATGAAAATTGCATTATCACTTATTCCGTTTGCTCATCGACTTATTTAGATATTTGTTTTTCGCCTGGGGTCTGCTCGTGGGCGGGTGGGTGCTTCGTATTTGTCGAGGGAGCTTTTTAACGCCCGAGCCAAGTCAAAACGAGCGGTTATTTTTTACTCGTTTAGTCTGGATTTGAACTCGTTTTATTTATGTATTTCCACCGTTTTATTGGTTTACGTCGTTTCACTCGACGAAATTCACAAACAAAACGTTATACGGGCACAAATCTGGATGGGCGGTGCCGGTCCCGCGGTCCGCTAACTGGGTAAAGTTAAAAATTCCCGGCTCATACATATTTAACCGAATTACGTTTCGGAATTAATTTTTTTTAAATCGATGCGATCAAAAAGCACGATAAAAAATTAATTCAATTGTTGTCGCGTTATCTGATTACATAAAGCGGCGGAAGCTTTCGGGGATCATTTCGTGAGCATCGTCGTTTGCCGCGGTCTGTAGCATGGTAGCATCGATTTGAAACGAGTGCGAGTAGCGAAAAGTCTGTTGATGGCCATAATTATCCCGAGCAGGATGTGAGCCGCAAAATAAACAAGATCTAATATTTCACCCGTCGGAGAAATTTGTTCGTCAAAGTTTATCGGTTTGAATTTTCGTATGTAATAAGGTGGTCGCGTGTGCTTTCGGTTTGCAGTACTTTTAAATTCGATTAGTTACGTGGCCGGCACGCTGAAATTTATGGGGCACCGATATAATAATAATACGGCGGTTCAGAATTCGTCCGTGCATTGTGGATTTCGAGTGTGAAATCGCACCCGGCGTGCCGATCATTTACCGCGACGCTCTAATGATGATAAACATAAATCAATAGGCCGTTTGGCTCAGTCGGGGAGCGAATTAACCGTCTGTCGCTTATAAGTGCCCCTCCTCCCATAAATTGGTTAAAATTCAATATTAGACTCACAATTTCGGCGGGCTGAGAACGTTGATTGCGCCTAATTGTGCCTTAATTTCCCATTAGCGCCTACGTTGGGGTATTGGGACGGTGTATGTATGATGATGGAACGTTTTCCTATTGTTGACTTGGAACGGTGGCGAATCAAATCCACCGCAGAGATTCCCGGTCGAAATCGCCTAAACTATCCGATGTATAAATTAAAATACATTTCAATTACCGTTGCGGCGATGCAAATGAAAAGGAAACATCCACTCGCAATGAGTCGCCAATGAGCGGTTTCGTTATCGACGCATCCGTGATGCCGCACAATTTCCAATTCAAAAATCCGATCCCGGCGTATAAACTTGACGAGTAGTTGATCGCCTTTAATTTGAAAATCCGCTTTTCGAACAGCTTTAATTCGCGTTTCAAAGTTGAGTCGGTAATCGCATAAAAATTATTCAACTTTATATACTACATTAAATTCCAGGTCAAATTCACGCTAATTTCCCATAGTTTACGCTGACGCACGCACCCCCGCACGGCGTATACCCAGATAGGAGACTCGCGATCATCTAATCCATTTAACCCTGAACAAATCGTTTCAATAACCACTAAACTGGAGCGCTACACGTGTATTTTAAACGATTAAAGTCGACTTACAAGAGTAAAGAGTATCTAGCTACTATACGTCGTATAGAGGCAGTCATCTTCATCCGCAGGGAACCCTTCCTATAATATGCCGAGCGAAACGTAATCCCGGGGCTTAAGAGACGGAAGGTATCGATTCAGCGGGAGACATTAGCCGCCGCGGTAAGACGGCACGGAGAAATCACGATTTTTAAGTACACCGAAAACCGAAAAGCTTTGACTTTAAAGCCGCCATCAATTTTTTACACGGATATGAGTATTTAAGATTAAGGCCAATAATTTATGAGACCCGCCGCTTGCTCACAAATGCTCCAGGATGATGCGCGCCCTCTCCCTAAAATCGATATGTTTAGAGGATCGTGTGGTTGATAAATTTTAAATGTGCCTTACCTACCTGCGAATCGAAACGAAATTCGAGACTTACAATAATAAATCGGTCGGTATTATTAGGGGAATAAAACCTAAGTGCTGGCTATTATTAGTGGTGGATGGTTGACATTTCACCCGGCCTTGGCTCAATAATTGATGGGATTTATTCGCCGGCTCGGTTCGGCTCTCTCTCTCTCTCTCTTTCCCTCCGACCTCCAAGAGTTTGAGTGTAAAAATGACAAAGGCGCACCTTCGCCTTCAGTTGAATTAAATTTCGTACCGTAAAAGGCATCACAATACGCATAACCGGCTAAATCGATAGTTCGTATTTTTAGTCCTGGCGGCTGCCGGTCGGTCCTTCGCCACACCGAAACCGATCCAAGCTGAGCGAATCGATAAGTGACTCCATTCATGAATTTAGTTCTGGATTTCCAATCGGTACAGGTGAGGTGGAAGAGTTGACACTTTCCATTTTCGGAGTGAACAACGAGAACGACAGTTCCAGTTGCGAAATCGATCACTTCTCGGCGAAAAAAAACACTTATTAGGGGAAGTTTGCCCGGGCAAAAAGTCGCCACAAATTATCGATTTCGGCCCATTACGCCGAGGTCGGAAGTTTGGCTCTGCAGGGACAAGTTTTGGGCACCAGGCGGGGAAGGGGGTAGAGGTCGAGACGGCCTTAGATTACAAGTAGTTTAAAACTGAGACAACGCGAACGACGCTATACGGGGCCTGCGTGCGGTCGGGGTTTGACTCTTTTCCGCTTTTCTCGATGGCTAATTTCGGGGTGGCCGATGGGCCGGGGAAAAATCGATACGCCATCGTGCCATCACTTTTTCCTTCTTGGGGCCGACGAGTTCCCAACTTCGGCACACAATGCAGGAAATGTTTATTCTTCCCTTTCATCGTCGAGAGAGAGAGAGAGAGAGAGAGAGTGCAAAACGCGCCCAAGGCGGCCAATTAATTTTTTGGCCCACTCTTGATAATAACAATAGTTCGTCGGTTCGGTAAGGGCGAGGGCAATGTGTTGACTAATTTTCAGGTTCGGTTCGGTTCGGTTCGGTTTTTGCGCCAGCATCCATCCATTCATCCATCCATCCATCCATCAACACTCGAAAACAGGCTAGGAGAATGGACTACTCATCAGAGGCGCGATCCGCCACCGAACATTAATAATATTCGGAATGGGTCTGAGACCTCAAGTCGGCGGTAATTTGCATAAACCGGTTGAGTTTCGCCCTCGCTCTAACCTCCACCTTTTTATCGCGATAAAAGATCGAATTGACATCGGGCTATGGTGTGCTTTTTATTGCTTTCCAACCGAAAGTTATAAAACTATACAAAGGAATAATAATAATAATAATAGGGGTGTAAAAGTTTTGACTATAAAATTAAAGTGTTAGTTTCCTACGGAATTGGAAAAAGGTGGGCTGATGCCGCCCGAGTTCCATACGGGGTGAAAAATCGAACGCGCCGTCGGAGGAAAAGCGATAATTTATCCGATAACAGTCAAGTCGGGCGGGGCATATCTTGTAAAGCGGTAATTGGAATAATTGCTTCATGATGAGACGACAGCACGTCGATTGCGCCAGGCGGAATGAATCTCTCCTCTCTGCCGTAGACAAGCAATTTCATTTGCCTTTCTCTTCCTCGCGCGCGCGCTGCCCAATTTTATCAAAAGCCTTTTAATATTTTACCCCGCCACCTCGGATATATATGTCGCTCATCAACCAGGGGGACAACCCCACCGTCGACTTACGTAACTTTTCCGAATTCCGGAACGCACAGACTACGAGATTTCGCGAAAAGGGGAAACAAACCGGGCTTAATCAATGCAACTGTGCATAGATTTCGAAAGGCGTTTAAGAATATCCGACGCATTCAATGGCCACTTGAAAGTTTTAAATAAATCCGAACGTTTCACCCCGTCATACGAACGTACTATACATCTATCTCCCCTTTATACCACCCTCCATAGTACGGTTTTTGAATAGACGACTTCCGATCCGGCCGAGCACATCGCAGGTGAGTTCTTTGGAATTTATAACTCAAGTCGAGCGGGGCGACACCCACCCCTAAAGCGCTTAAGTGAGCGCCCCTCTTAAATCTATAGCTGTGGTAGGTGAAGGTGAGTCAGTATCTTTTTTTCGCCGATTCGGATATTATATTGGCCCGAATTGGAAAGGGCGGTTTTTCCCCACACATACCCACCACCGTTAATTAATTAGTAAAAGTGTCGGCTCCGGTCCCTATGGTAACTGTAAAGTTTGGATTTAATTAGATTGCAGGGCCCGATCTGTGGCGGTCAAAGCGCGGCTCTCCGGCTGCAAAATTTGAAAGCTTCGGCGACAATTTAATGCGGTCCTCATCGGGGGCGCGTTTTTCGAGCCCCCACCTTCGCATCCGCAGACGCGGGGGCACTTAGTCGGATTATATCACAAACGATTTGATTTTTAGCCCGTGCGTGATGATATCAACCCGGTTACGTATAAAACGTGCATGGCCCGGGATACATTGTCGCTACCCTTTTCGCCCCTTTTTCCGCGTTGTCCATAAAAACGGGCCGACGGTTTTTTTTCTTAGTGATGGCGAACGAATTACCGGATTATTATCCTAGGACAGAAGTCGGGCTGTGTAAATTTAATTACAACATCGGCGCACCTAATTCTCGGCCAAGTGTAAATATCGGAATATAGAATTACAGGATGACATCGGAATAACCGATCACATTTTCGCCGCCAGATTTTCCGACGCGATCGATAACTTTAATTAATCACATCCTGCAACTGAATTTTATGCTCGCCACGTTCGCAGACACATTCCGGTCTTGTAAATAATTAAAATAATTTTATCACATCACTCCGCTCTCCTATTATTCCAGTAATTCATTTGAGTGAATTAAAAATTAAACAAATACGAACTACCTACCAATCCTAGCATTTATTACATGGATAAAATTGCCGGTTAATAACAAGGCGAAAAAGAAATACGACGACAACCGGGTATTATAAATAGATCAGGAGTACGCGTACAGTATTTACTCACGGCCACCGATACGATAGCTCACGGGCTCACTATATGTAGAACAGACAAACAAATTAATTCCAAATGTAAGATAGAAATTACAAGGAATATAGACGTTTCTGAAGGCTCGAGTGTGTTTACACCCCATCGTGTCAAATTTATTGTCAACACACTCGAACTGGCACTTGCATATGTAGTTATGTTAAATATTTATTCTCGATGGGATTTTATCGGCAAATAGAAAAGGGTCTCTTGAATTAAAATACTCTTCTATAGAACCCTCGGAAGGGTCTCCTCGATCGCTTCGACCCGAACGTTGTAATTCGAGGATACGGTAATCGGTAATCGTTTCAAAATCGTCCCGAAACGTAATAAACTGATAATTTATTTGCGAAACAATGTATAAAGCACACATTATCCTTTTTTATCGAATCGTGATTACCTATAGGTAAATCGAAGGAAAAAAGTCCCAGTGGGTGTACCGTGAATAATTGAATTATATACACACACATTGGCCGGAATCGAATGGATGGTTCTTCCATTAGAATCGAACACTTACATCGATGCCTGCGGAATACGAACAGGGGCATTTCGATGAAAATTTTCCAATTTTCATTAAGTATACGGCCGTAAATTTTTCCACGCCATTCACTCCCGATATATATCGATCAAATGATCTCCGGAACGGGCGCGGCATTAAAAGTTCCGTCGCATACTTAGCAACAACCGCGCGCCCCCGATTCGGTCATTAAATGCGAAATTACCAGAAGACCTCTCGCCTCCTACATTCGAGATGTTAGTAAGACCTCTCCCTCCATGATCGGAATAATTAACTAATTTTCTAATTAACCGCCCCCGCCGTCCCTCCCCAGGGTGGTGAAGGGAGGGCGACTGGGTCGTTTAAAAAAGAAAAACGGGCACACCGAAATTCGACAATCAGGTCTCGGAATTTCGAATTGCATGATTAATACGGGAGATGAGAAGTCGCCGGATTAACAAAGTGAGGCGCTTTTGATTCGTTTTAAAGCGCCAAGTGTATCGCGCGATCGAGCCCCCTAGTGAAGTGCTAAAACGCGATTAATTTAAAAAAATGCAAACTCGAACTCAATTAGAATCGCCGAACGAACCGCCCCCTTCCCCCTCACACAGACCTGGCCGCTCTCTATTTATAATGCACGTGAAGGAATAACGAGAGACCTCGAAGGCAATTAGCGTTGCCGGCGACAACACACACAAATCTCTATGGCCGCGGCAAAAACGATTAATTATTGTGATGGCGCGGTGGTGGTGATGGTGCTAGTGGTGGAACACATAACTGCTGCAGATAATCAAATCTTATCTCTCTGTTGGATTTCATTACGGGGTGTGCTGGGTGAGGTCGGGGAAAGAGCGCCCCGGATGAGACCGGCCTGATAAAATATGATTTAATTTCGACGCCGACGTCGCGGCGCCCTTTACTTACATTAATACAACTGAGAGTTCTTCCGGTTCGGTTAATGGTATTATCGAGTGTACGAACGGCAGTGTTTTATTAGTGCCGCCGGTATACGGGGACAGGAGCCCGGATTGAATCGGGGTAAAAAGTTTAATGTTGATAGCGGCGCGGTGGTTCTCTCGGCTTGTTAGAGATCCGATCTTATTTCTGTTTTATTACGGCGAGTATAATGACGTCAGTGCCGCGCCGAGGGTTATCCTGCGACCCGTGTGCCGGTGCGCTGGTGTGTGGAGCCCCTGCAGTTATCGTTAGCCGGCATATGCGCACCAGGAATGGGGTTGTTAATTAAAAGAGCTGCGAAAAAAATATTCCGGGGAGGAATTGAGCATGCATGCACGAGGCGATCGATGAATTTTACGATGGGGCATTACTCGCCCTTACATGTACGCCGCCCCGGGCGAGGGGGCGGCCGGTCGATCGCGCCCCGCGCCGCCCTCCTCCTCCATCTTCGTCGTCGACGTCGTCGTCATGCAGCGCCGGGCCGTGGCTTTTGAACGAAAACGCGATAACAATCGCCTTCCATGCCGAGAGGGTCTTATCATGTATTATGTAACCTAATGTGGTGTGACTAGTTCGATACCCCGGTAACCGGCAGCCGGCTTATACCATACCTCATGAGGGAAATCGAATCAACGCGAAACGCCCGATCTGATTTATTCCCTCCGATTCTCCTCTCGTCTGACTCTGACAATGATCGTCCGGACCGGATCGGATGCTCCGCGGCGGTCGAAAATGCGAGCATGCGAGCGCAAAAATCGTCTCCGCCCCGGCCGCGAATGGAATAATACATCACGCCGATCCCGGCGATTAAACAAACTAGACACCTCCGGCGCGACGCGACCCAGAAAACTGTAAAATTTCGCCCCTTAATTCCGCGCGCAGACGGGGCGACAGCACAAAGCTCCCACGTAATACGCTTCCGGGATTCCGGCCGTCGCTGGCGCTCTCTGTGTGTGATGTCTCAGGAAGAAATAAGCAAAAATAATCATAATAAAGTCGACTTTATGGGGACCCCTCGTGTATAACGTATAACCACCGGCATGCCATGCCGTCGCGACGCGCGACGTATGTGTGCATACGCGACGGCGCGGCGCGTCGCGCGCCGCGCGCTGACCCGACTTCCGACTTCCGACTCCGATTCCCCGATTCGACTTTAAAAACTACTTATCGTTTTACCGTACGCCCCCGCCGGGGGGCGGTATGAAAATCCATTGTTTTATTTCCGGGAGTGAAATGCAATATCGGAGCGCAACACTTGCGAATACTCAACTTCACTGCTCGGTCGGTCCTTTTGCTTTGGTTTCGTTCGGTATATACGCCACGGAAAGTTTCCAATTTACCCCCACAAACCGAACGAGCTTTTTTAAAATTTAAATCCCGTTTTCGGGATGGTGGAGCGGAACGGGAACTATTGCGGCGGATGGACCGACAACCGTCTAATTACAATATCCCTTTCAACACGGCCACTTTCACAGTTAACTACTCACTATAGTTATTCAAACTTCAAAACTTCAAAACTCGACGCCAAATGATGGGTACACATCGCTTTTCTAAAAAATAACCCCTAACAAATTACCTGATATGAACCAGGACGATATATTTACCAACGACGTGAATGATTTATTAAATCACTAATGCGATTGTGATTGGTATACGTATATAAATCGATCGTTTTCTGTGACGATTATCGAATAGGTTTCGAGGTCGTCCGGTTTGTTTGGCGTCTTTATTGGTATTGCAGCGACGCTCGGGGTGTGTTTTATTCATAATTCATGTGGCTATACGTATACCTCTGTGTTAACTGATTTGGCTCTGGCTCGAGGGAAGCACTTGATTTCTTTTATGCCCCGTAATTACATAGGTAGGTTCTCGATCGGCTCATATCACCCTTCATTATTATTTACTGCCCTATAAAGTAGACTAAGAGGTGGATATCCCTGGCGAAGCCTTAATCTTTTTCGACTCAAACAAATCAGCGAAAACGCTCGATCGCAAGTAAATAATATTAAAACGATAAAGGGGCGCGTAGACGGAAAGATATCAAAGGGAAGACGAGTGCAACCTTTCGCCCAGTTTTTTTTTCTCCTCTTCGAACACCTGAATTTGTGGTTTTAAAAGAAGCCAGAGCGCTTTATCTCCCCTTTATCTTGCTTCAATATTTCTTTTGTGGGAGCCAATAAGTATTTCTACTCAACTCGAATGCCCTAATATCTTACACGGCTTGTGTATACGATTAGCTCAATAATATATGAGCGGAATCGGCTTCCGTTTTCTCCGAGATCCGCTTATTTCCGGATGAGTTTCATCAGCTGTAAAATCATAATTTTAATGTTTATGATGATGATAATCGCGGTGATGAAGAACTAGGCAATTAAATCAGACTCGGGGGCGTTTTCTTCATTTTCTTTGTCGCTCCGGCTCTGTCTTGGACGGTTTTCTGAGAGGGTATACGACGTGCGTGTGTGCCGAAGGGCCGATTAGGATGCACGGGGCGACGGACGTCAAACGGGGCTAAAGTGTACGAATCTCCGGGATGCGAGCAACTTCTGATATCCCCCTAAGTCCCCAAATTGCGGTCCCACACTCGGAAAGACAATAAAGCGAAGCTCACGCTAAATACGTTGTCTATGGAGGTGCCGGAGCCCCTTTTCACAAAGGGAAATCGTAATTCGGAGGGGCGGGCCCACCTATATCCGCTATGTAATCGAAGCACAATAGAAATATTCAGCGAATATATAAGGCAAACATTGACTTTTGATGGAATCAACCGAGTAAATAATAAATTTTAGAGGAGGTTGTGATAAATTTCCCCGCGCCGGGGCGCACGGTGCGCCGGTTGCGTCAGAATTTGACGAAGGGCCGAGTCTTCGCAATTAATAAAACATCAACCCCGAAAAGCTCGTGGGCGGCGAACGCCGTATACCGGGGGGTGCATTCACGAACGGTCGTCGGTGCATATTCGCCTGCAAATGCGGCTTAATTATTGAATGGGCGCCGATTAAATATGCATCACTTTAGAGATGGGCCATCACCGGGGGTAGGCGGATTGTTCTAATGGCAAGTCTGATGAAAACTGTTAAAATCGGCGATTATTGCCCTCATTATGCTGCCTCCCTTTATTCTGATCCACCCGATCTGCGTATATTTGCGAACAAATCCGGACCGGCTCTCTCTCTCTCCCTCTCTCTCTCTCTCTGTTTTTGTTATTTTATAAACTGAATATAATGGGACGGTGTGAGAGAGCGCAGTTTATTTGGTTTCGGCACGGTGTTCAATGATTCCAATTTAATGGCGGACGTTATTCCCGAAAACATTAATCCTGGAACCCGCTCAGGAAAATGATAAAGTGGCGGCCGTACCGGGAAGAATTCTATTACAGTTTATATCCTCAGTAAAGGAATAATAAAAGAAACATATTGCTCGTCGGTGGCGGCGGAAGCGGCGGCAGGCGACTTGAAACTTGGAGCGTACACCGTTTTGGGGAAAATCAATCCGCACCTTTTTATAATGAATTACCGGTCGCGCAACTTATATTTATGCTTATGCGAACTGGAAGCTCTAGAGGAGGGGCGCGGATATGTTTTACGCCCTCATGCCTGCATATAAACGAGAATTTTTACGTACGACTCCAGTACATACGTATATTGAAGTTAACGGTGCATGATGTACTCCCTGATGTCATACCGACTATCCTATTCTTAATTCCGGCCTAAAGCTGTTTCCGATCGATAGTTATGCCACCGTTACCAAGCCTGGGGCAAGTGTCCCTCTCAAATTCGGCATAAATATATTTATACCTTTATACAAACGAATCGGACCGACCGACAGCGACGTCGATTCTGTGCATATTTCATTAGCCAATATTATCGATACGGGGCCCGGTCGACAACACAAATAGTAACGGAGACGTGTTCGTCGTTCCGGGGACGTCGAGACGCCCCTAAACGCTTCGACTTTTTTTTACGCCCCTAATGCTACTCAGATACTGCGGGGGTATAGATAATAGGGGTTGACGTGTATAAAAACTTTAATAAAAACAATAACCACCCTTAATAAAACATGGCATTTACGGGCGCGAGGTTAAGCATCAAATATAGGCCAACCTCGAAGAGCAAAACGAGGATTTAGATATTCAAACCGACCGCAATACGTTTCCAATCTTGTCACATATTACATATGCAGGTATATGCAAGGTTGATAAACTTGATCTACAGCATCAAGGTCGGCACCATCCGGGCTTATACAGTATGGACATACTGTATATACCTGCACATTACACACATGTGGGTATAAGAGGCACTGAGGCAGCCAGATAATAGCGAATCCGAGTTCCGTCTTCTTGCAAATACACGAGCCTCGGGAGCGCGGTTTCGTGTTTTTGACAACCCCCAAAGTATTATAATTAATAATTAATCCCTCAAAAATATCCCGACAAGGTATAAGAACAGGCGGCTCTTTGTTGTGTGGAGCACAAAGAAAAATCGACCACGCATTAGTCAAAGAGATCGAATTTCAAAGGTGCTATTACCTAAAGCGATCTTGTACGCAGGAGAACGCACCTATTAATAATTACAAGACTCGAGAAAAAAAGCGATTGTATGAAGGTTTTCTTATTGAAAATGCCATCATCTCAGCTTATTTGATTTTCTCACACAAAAGGCGAGTCAGATCGTCGACTCTTGCTGCATCTGCATGTAAAATTAAATAAACATGGGAAAGGGCGAACGGATTTATTGTTTGGCTTTTATATAAAAAAGACATTAGGGAAATTCTTTTGTCTCAAAATGAGGAGTAATCCTTGACGACGGGCCCTCCTCTCTCTTCTTTTTTGCTTGTATACGTAGTCGAGCTGGGACCTGAAAAAGATTATTATTGGTCCTTAGTAAATTCGCCGAGATAATTAATTTGAAATGCAATTAAAACTTCTTGCGGAATTCGAAAAAATGCCAACGGCCTCATATCAACTGGTGCTTCGAAAATCAACGACACGCTTTTTCTTCAGTCATTACGCGAATAAGTGTAATAAAATTCTTACCTCGATGAAAAATTAATTTCAAAAAAAAATCGAACCGCGAAGTTATACGGTATCGTCGATTTGACTCGTAATAAATCAACAACCGATATTGAAAAATGGCACCGGTAATTAGTCGCACCCGCGCCGTATATTGGCTCTTTTATCGTGTTGCGAAATTCACATTTAAATCAACCCGCTTTACGTCCTTTTTGCACCCTTTCGTCGCGCGCCAAAAGTGTACCAAGCGTGATGAACCGAAATCGGCGCATTCTACCTGCACGCCCTAGATTTTATTTCAACTCTCATAGGTATTTACATTTTCCGTACTGGAGAGGATGTGTGTGCAAGGCGCCATAATAAATGTTTCGCGATTTTTACACGAGAAAACTCAAATCGAATGCATACATACATACGCGGAGACATCTTGTCATCTCGACGTTGAAAAGGACGAATAATTCATAGATAAAAGTGTCGTCTCTCGACGGCCCCTACCGAAATGACTATAACCTAACGATTTGGCAAATGGCTACTTCTTTTCGCGTACTCTCGTATTAACTGCAGCATCGACTTTATTTAGTAACCACTCGTAGTAGCTTACGTTTCCTAACTCCAAACTCGATGTTTACATTTGTTTAGTATGCAGCAAAGCGCGGAAGGCACAGACATTGTACACCGAGCAGATATCACAAAACGTCCAATAAAGACATTATTACCAGCCGTATCGAATTGTCTTCCATCGAGTCTCGGCTGATACAAAATAAAAATAAAGACGGAAACACAAAATCCGTAAAGGAATTCCGGTATGGGAGCACACTGCACTGCATATCCCGGCGCGTCCGCCAATTTTCGCCCGTTATGTTATATGTCAGGCGCATTTGCGCGATCCTATCAACACATCAGCGAGTATAGCGCCGGTAACAAAACGTGTACGGGCATCAGTCTGCCTAGCCGACTTGGCAGAATTAAATGCAGAAATCAGCGCTAAATGCCCCAAGTATTTGCGATGAATGGTGCCGGGCGTACGTACCGATGTACGCGTAGGCAGCGAACATAGCGCTGTGCAAAGTGCAAACTTGGGTGCAACTCGTTTCAAAGGCGAATTAGTCTGGCGTAAAAACGCGCACCGGCACGATTCGCCCGGATCAACATCCGAAATCCTGAAGGCACGCGCCGGTTCCTCCGGTTCCGGCAATACGATCACATATTAATTTCCAGTTTCGAGTACGCGCACACGACGGTCTCCCGCTCCCCGTCTGCCCCGAAACTGGGGCGATGTCGCGCGCTGATTAGGTCTAAGGGTGCCCGCTTGGGGCAGGTCGCGGATTTCGTGGGGACCGGTGCATCCGGGGGCAGGGCGGGCGCCGCCCCGCATGCACACGTACGCGGGCACGGATAACGAGTCGGGGGCGAGGAGAGCGAAAGGGAGAGGAACCCCCGGATCAATACGGCACCTTGAATAATTTATAAAAGCGTTCTGGCCTGCACTGTTCTGCCGGCTTGAGCGTGTCGCTTCGGCCGCCTCCACCCACTTCACTCTCCCATTGTCTAAATAGTTCACCCTCGCTGTCTCCACGATGACTCACCACTCTTTGCGCGCTCTCCACTCTCGCCGCCGTCACCGCCGCCGACACTTGCACCGCCGGCGACGACACCGCCGCTCTCGCGTCCGGCTGTGGGTATCTTATCGCCGCCACGCTAATCTCTGCCAAGCGAATTGACCGCGGCGATAAACAAGCCGAGAGTTCGGTCCGGATTACGGCGAGATAAAAACCCGCATCATCGGAGTCCTCTCTCTCCTCGCTCGACGTCGTCGGATCCCCAGATGGACGCGTGATAATTATTTATTCAAGACGCAAGATGCAAATGCCGAGTAAAGGTTCGGAGAGGTATGCAAATAGCTTCGCTGCCGTATCATAACATAGGCTCAACTCGTCCACTAAATACGTGAATCGGTATAATCGGCAAACATTGAGCGGATTATTAGGTGATCATTACGGGACCGCAGGAGGATATCGGTAATTTCAATAACCGCGGACAAGTCATTTTGAAGATTATTTTATCCGAGTAGATATCGTAAAGTAAAGTTGGTTGAGTGAGGGTCGGTTTATCGTTTTATGAAAAGTTGATGGCGGTTATAATACGTCTGCTGGAAGACCTTTTTCCTCCTGTCTCATCTCTATTTCTAAAATGGATATATCTCTGTGAGTATAATTTCGTGTCGTGTATTATTCAGGAGTCCCGCGTCAAACGACAAGTTGTAGTGATGTTTTGTAAATTTGAGAGCCCGTTAAGTCCATAAATGATTTAAAAGTTTGTAAAGTTTTTCTCCCTTTTTTCGTTTTCAGTTGCGTGTTCAACGGTGACTGTAACGAAATGCCAGGCGGCCCTTCGCACTCTCCAGGCTTTCCCATTCTTCAAGCCGACATGCTTGTGTCGCGAACCTCATGTGGACCCCGAGTGCAATTCCTTCAGGGACTTTCTCTTCGATCACCCCTGCGGATTCGTCACGAAGAAAGGTAAATTTCTCTACTGACACGAAGTACAACATTAATGCACCTCCATGAATAATGAAACGACATACGTATAATAAAGTCAATCGACTGATTGATGGCTGCGTGAAAAAATCTGATGGGCCGCATCAAAATTCGCTCAGCCACCCCGCCACCTAATTTCGGTTTGTTGATAATTCACGACAAATCCTCCCTCCAGGAGTGGGAACGTAATTACCATTTTGGTATTATTATTATCACGGTCCACGGCTAGTGCGAATTTTCGGCCTTCCGAACGTCCGCGTATGCATCATCACATCACGAAAGCCGCGCGCCGAGTGATACGTTATAGTTTCGTCCGTTTTACGATGGGGATCAAGACACGTCCTGATGTCGAATTCATGTAAGCTGCTTGTCGGTGCTTTATGAACGACCGTAAAGTTGGTTTTTCGGTCTTAAGACGAAAGGGGGCCGAAAGTAAAGACTTAATAATAAAATTTGAAAATGTCTGGTATACCCCTCTCTCCGCACTCGTAAAATTTTGATACAACGAACGGAAACGAAACGGCTCAGACGAAAAACGATCCGAGCGGGAACGGAAAGGGCCGGGCACTAAAGTTTTCCTCTCTTCCCGACTTTCCCCGGGAAAAACCGCACACGTACTCGCGTATAACCTTACGGAGTGAGTGGGTTATAATACTAGTTCATACAGAATTTTAATTGGAATGCGCGCCCAGGCCCGAGGGGTTCTGATCGATATCGAAACCTCGATATGTAAACGTAAACGTGCATGTAACGTCGGAATTCTATTAAGGGGTCGCGGGGATTTTATATGCGCATCGAAGAATGGGCCCCGTTCACATATTACGGATTTAATTTGTCGGATTCGAGGAGTTCGAGGCTCGGCCATAAATATCGGTCCGAGTCGCATTGAAATAGGCAATTGGCCGTCTTGTTGAAACGTATGTTTTCGTTGTTTTCCACTTCCGTTCGTGATTGTCGGTCCGACGCGCTCTTCGCCGCGAGCCCCAACTTTTAGTGGGCACTTCCTCTTCTCCTCTTTTTTTTCCGTTTGTTTCGTTCCCTTTCGACTCGTCTGATCGCCTTATCGCCCGTTACGATTATCATGCACAATGTCATGGGCGAAACGTGATTTTTCCAGAGAAAGACCCGTACCCGGTGGACGCACTGCCCACCTGCAATCACGCCCTATCCGTGTGCCAGCAGGAGCGCAAATGCATAAAACTGTACGACGATTTCAAATCCAACTGCAAGGTGCGAGATAACAAATGTCGCATGGACGACAGGTAAGTCGGCCCCGTAAAACGAGCCCTTTTCAACCCCGACCCCCACACACGCTGTCGCTTTTATCGGCGACCCCATAAGCCGAAATGAAATCGCGCCCTCTCGCTAACACTTTCACACCGTCCTCTCTGAATCGTGGCCTATCTTCCAGGGATCTCTGTCACGAGTCCTGGACGAATTTGCGGCGCTCCCCCATGTTCGGGTGCATATGCCCGAACAACCACATGAAGAAGCGGTGCGATCGCATTTTCACCATGGTAAACCACAATCCCTGCGTGGGTAAGTCCGCGAAAGCGTTCCAACGATGACGAGTGAAAGAAAAACCAGACCTCAATTTTACCGTATCGGTATCAGTTCCATCCAATCCGATCCTGCACGATCACTACTAGTATAAAGCCATTGATTTAATTCCACATCGAGTTAAAACGAATGGTGTATCGTCTTCCTGCGATGCAGCTCTTTCTCGACAATAACAACGATACTACTAGTATAATAATTTTTGTTCGTTGTTTTGCATGACGTTATGAGACACGACTGCGGGTCCTCCCCCGACCCTTTCTCTCCGAGTCTTCGTCGTACGACGATTATCGTCCAGTTTTCAGTTTCGGTCCGGTTTTCATTTTGATTTTGGCATGCGGTCACTCTATTAAGTACACCCTCCACCCTCGAAATCCGGTGACTCTTCTATATGATTTTGTTTCAGACATACTTCCGCCCGTTCCGCGACCCGAACCCGCACATCCCCCGCTAGATCCCGACCAGGAGTTCTTTAGGAACTTCTGGTCGCCCCCCACGAATCTGTACCCGTACTTTTTGTTCCCGCCTTCAACTCACGGCACTTTCCGCACGCACCGCACAGAAAGCAGCACCAGCACTGGCACTGGCATGGGCACTGGCACAGACAACGAGAGCACTCACTCGTCAGTAGAAGAGTCGCTCGTCACCTCATTACAGATACCAGAGCTCGGCGTGCCGGTGGTAATTCCGGGTGAGAGCGCTTTGTCTACATACAAAAAAATACTAAAACATCATGTGCATACAGTTACCAACAGTATCACTGTAACCCCAACTTTACTCTGTACCTACCTACAACATACAGGGTGGTCCACCGAAAACGAAACACGCAGGTTTTTAGGCATTTATCGCCATTTTTAGACATGCACCGGTGGTCCACCCCGTATACGAGTACGAGTAGATTCAAACATCATAACTTGATAATTTTTGTATTATTATCTGAATCTGATGATATTGTGGCAGTTTAATTTGGATGTGTTGAATACTCTACTGTCTATCTGTCTGTCTGTCTGTCTATCTGTCTGTCTATCTATCTATCTGTCTATCTATCTATCAATTCTACATAGTATAGGGTCCAGATCCGGTGGATTTGATTTCAGTTAAGCTGATTTCAGCTTCGGACAATACGTCTGCCTCATTTGACTACGGGCTAGGCAATGCCTTTGTGCTAACACCGCTAATAGACGCGGACAACGGAGTGGAAGCGCATTTTAACCACGATCACATCACTGTGAGCGTCTTAAACAACACCGGAAAGACGGCGTCCCGATCAAACAACGTACCGTACCCGGACGTCGACATGGACAATTCGGCGGCGGGCATTGGCGGTCTGTCGCCTCAGCACCAGAAGCTCCCAAGTAGGTATCGTGGGCGAGCCGATTCCGGGGATGCACTAGCGGTTGCGGCCCTCACGTGCCACCCTCTTTACGCGTCCGTCGCGGTCGGAAAAATCCCGGAATAGAACGGGGAGAGCGGGTCCGGTCGGAGACGCGGACTCGGCCGAGTGCAAGCCCGGAGTTCGGCCGCGGTCCGGTCGTCGGGGCGTTCGGAGGGGCGTCCGTACCGTTCATGCCCATCAGTGCAGAGTGCATGCGAATTCAGTAAGCCTTTATTAGTCAGACTCTTGAAATTCAATAGAAAGTCGTGCACAAGTTTGATGCACTGGTACCCCGGCACGTAGAACCATCTGCATGGTCTCTCTTGTTTGGGGAAAACGCACGTATAACCATATTATCGATACGTTTATTACTTTATATCTTATAATTATTATTATAATTTCTGATTATTTTACTGATACGTCCGTCATAATGATATCATCGCAACCTGTCGGGCTATCAGGTTAATTATTATTATTACATGATGATGGGATTGAGTGTTTCTTTTTATTGCCGCTACAGCTATGTATACTGTAAGTCCTTTTGATGCACCGATGACTCCCTCGACCCCCGGACCTCCGCCCCCATCTCGGCATGACGTTTATTTTACTTTTTTCTTGAATAATAATAACGCTCGACATCCATCTCGCATCAGAGCGATGATTAATTAAAATTTCAATTACGTCTCGCTAAATTTTTCAAGTCCTCTCCAGGACCATAGTACAATTATTATCTCTCAATTATTCAATGTAGTGACATAACTTCGGAGGACGCTCTTATATACGCGTCGCGGGGCATGTCGCAAGGAAGGCCGACTGAACAATTATAAATAATAACGGAAAATACGAGGCACCGAAAACCGGGCGTTCGATATAACGACCGCAACCACACTAGGCGGTTTCTATCAAACGCCCGGTTAAAACTGCCGAAATTCCTGTAGTGATAAGTGTGAAACCTAGGGCGGAAAAGCGAAGAGCGCGTCCGCGTGGGATAAACTGTGTGAAGTGAATCCGGATCCTTTCAGGTTCGACTGACCAAAGCCGTTCCGATTCGAACGAAGTCGGGAAGATAATATTTCAAAGCACCTGCCACTTAGCGATGGAAAGCTGCAACAACAACTACCACTGTCGCGTGTCGCTGTCGCCCATACTCCTACACTGCGACATGTCCAGGTGCAACAGAAACTCGTGCATGGAAGCTCTACAGGCTTTTTACAGGAAACCGACGCTGCCCTGGAACGTGGAAATCGCCTTTTGTCTTTGCAAGTACGCTTTGTTCTCTTATATTCTGTAACTGTAAAATCGCCCAAGGACCTCGTCACAAAACCCCCACCGTATACTCGCCACCCGCCACTGCTAGTGTCGGTCTGTTGTATACATACCTACTATAATTAACACCCGAAACCCGTCGGAAAATTTGCGATAATCCGATTACCACCGTTCGACAAATAATATCGTTGTTATACACCCAGGCGGGCATACGTACTTACATAACTGAAAATAACTGACGGCGCATCCGCCGGAGCTCGGACGCGTTCCGCAATCTCCGTATTATTGAAACCGCACTCCGGTCTCCGGGGGACGGCCGACGTCACACACGCAAGGAGAAGAACGAGCGTTTATTAAAAAAATTCTTTCCGTCCGCGAAATTGCGTCCTTTTACCTAATCCGAAATTTCATTACGCTTGTTGTACGATTCGGGAATCTCGAACTCTCCGACTCTGGCGCGTGGCGGATACGTTGCATACGGATCGCATAAGAGGTGGCGCTTTCTTTTTCTAGGAAAACCGACAATAAGCAAGACGCTTGCCTGATCGCGCAAGAGAAGCTGCATCCCGTTTGCGCCCAAAGGATCGAGGGCATGCCGCAGCCCACGTGCCTCTCCCTGGCCGAAGACTGCCGGGAAAGCAAGGAGTGCAGGTGACCGTCCAGTCGGCAGTGATAAAAACGAGACGACGTAATCGAGGCGCTTTTTTAAAATTCCAGGACGAGACTGGAGTATTACGAGCAATCGTGCGCCGTTGATAGCGTCACGAAAAAGTGCGCCGGCCCCCCCGCCGAGTGCCGGGCGGCCATGCTCGGCATATTAGGCACAAATTTGAGGACGACGTGCGCCTGTAAAGGAACGGACATGACTCAGCTGTACGAGTGCCTGGGGTGGCAGAGGCTGCTCTGGGTCAACCCTTGCGTAGGTGCGATTCGCCCCCCTTATCGGCCGTAACGCGTCGTCGTAAAAACCGCGTGTGTTTTTCTGCCCCGCAGTCGAATCGCAAAAGGATTTCCATATGAAAAAGGCGGCCGAGCTGGCGGCCCTTACGACGCCCTCCACGACGCGGCTCACGCCGCCCCCCGAAGCGAGGACGCTGCGACCGCACCAGCACACCCCCGTTCACAGGGTCGCGGCGACCGTGATCGCGGCCACCGAGGCGCCCCTGCAGACCAGGAAGAACACCATCCCCGAGTTCATCCCGCCCCCGCAGCCCCAGGTGCCGACGTCCACGACGACGACCACGACCACGGTGGCGGCGACGACGACGACGACGACGACGACGACCACCACCACCACCACGACGACGGCGGTGGCGACCACTACAGTCCCCCCGAGTAATCACGAACGCTTCACTTTAATTGGGAACGGTTTTTTCACCACGCTTTTTCAGGGTACTGCGTGGTGCAGCGGCCCGAATTCCCGGACCAATACATAAAAGAAGGAACATTTAAGCGGGTAAGCGTATACGAGCACTCCTGTTGAAATACACCATAATTGACCAATTATGCTCCCTCATACCCGCGCACATATCTATATACGTTCGTACATATGTATGTACATAATGTTACATAGCGGGAGCCGCGGGTGAAATCGAATGAAATCGGTCCCCCTCTAATACTTCCTAATACGGCGACCAGTTCAGTTAGGAAGTATAGGTAGTACATACGACCGGGGTTTAATGTTTGTTCTTTCCCAGATATATCACGAAGATGAATGTTCGGACGTTTGCGAATGTGAAATAGGGGAGAAGTTATCCTGTAAAAGCATTTGTATAGATCGGATGCCGTGCAAAACGGAATTCGCTTACTACAACCACGCCGCACCGGCCTATCAGGCGTTCAGGGGACGGTGTCTGTGCTATTCGGGCCGTTTTATTTGTATGAAACCGTCCCCGAGCGATTACAACTTACCGCAAGGAGTTTTCCTATTTCTCGGGTACAGCGAAGTCGATGAAAGGGAGCTTAATAAAAATCAAACCCGAATCGTCGTCCAGGACGTCGTCAGGATACTGCAAAACTTTATCAAAGAGGAGGCCGTCAACGGAGTGAGTTTCGCCGCCATAATAATAATCCGTCAGTCCCTTGTTTATTTTATTTCAATCGTGATTTTTTCCCAGACTCTTTGCTCGCTGGACCTGTTTAATACGACAAGGGAGAACGTCATAATAGCCGGGAAGTTGTCGGAGGAAGTGGATTACAGCACATTATCGCCGGTCGAGAGTTTAGCCAAAGAAAAGGTACGTCATTCTCGCGCTCTCTCCCCCTTTCATCATTATCATATCCAGTGAAATGCGAAACTATCATCGGACTTCTTATTACCCTCAACCAGTCAACCGCTTCAATTAATTAACTCAACTCGACCCGTCTAAGTAATTAACTGCGTTTGGCTGGAAAAAATGCGCGCTCTGATTTCGAATTATTATCATCATTTCGGTTCTGTTGTTTCGCAGGAGGAATGCGCCGAGCTGATGGAGTTGATAAGCGAGAGGATTAATTCGCGCAATTCGGACTTCACGTCTCACTTGCTGCTGTCGATATTTAAAATGGCAGAAGTCGAGATCATGCAGATCGAGCCGAATTCGACATCGCGGACCTTCGCCGGGATTTATACGATCATGGCAGCCCTGCTTCTGGCCAGAATGATCGCGCAAAACATGATGTCGACGTCACCACCATCGTGACATTTAAGACTGTCTTATGTATAAGCACAATTCGATACATATCCTTTTACAATGAAACATTTTTAATTAACGATAAAAACTAAATTAAAATTAAATTAGTCAATAATAACTACTTACTAATACTAATCAACATGAAGAAGAGGGAATAATGCAATGAATATGAATAAGAAGAAAAGTGGCGTCGCGACGCTGCACCGTTTGGTTAACGTAATCACTCTGTACATATCAGTGTTGACTGTTAATATTAGTTTGTTAATTATAGGATAGACTTTAGTCACGAGACGTCATCCAATAAAAAATTATCATTTTATTAAGGTGTTGCTCAGATCATCATAAAAATAATCCTCCTGAACCACCCAGAGGCAACGATAATGAAAAAATGAAGAAAAAAATTATAAAAACAGAAATCATTCATTTGTAGTCTTTAAATTATTACGTACAATCTTGAAATGTCTTCCCATGTGAGTTAATGACACCTATAACACTCATCAGCCAGACGAGACCATAATGTTTACTTTATCCACTAAACTGATAAAAGAAGCTTTTTAAAAAAGGGACTTTTCTAAATGTCATGGCTTACATAAATGAAATGCATATCATGATAGCTTTAAAGACGTATTTTATTTTGCTATAATAATTATACCTATGTATTTGTAAAAGTGACAGGGTCAATGTTCTTCAACGACACCCATCTACATATATAATAATAAGTACTACTTACTTATAATAAATAATACCTAATAACACAATACATCCACATTACTTCACTTGGAAATAAAATGGAAAACGATAGCAAATAATAAATAATAGTAACAAGATTCGAATTGAAGGACATTGAGAACAGTTTAGTTATTTTGATAATGACTGAATCCATAAACATATCTCTCATGTAATAATAATAAATAATAATTAGCAAATAAGGTTTAGGATATTTGTAAGCATAATAGCTTCTAAGAATAATACACATATACGATGCACTATTAGGCACAATTTTAGAAACACATTGTTACATATACACCTAACGCGAAAATTTAAAAAGGCCCGCTACCCGTGGAAAGAATCTCCCCATTAGAAATGCATGGAGACTGCAATTGGCGATCAAGACACGATCACGCCATCACGCCGGACTCTTTTCCGTATGGTGTGGCCTTTCTACTATTTCGCTGAATGCTTATAAAGACTATTGTTATCCTGAGAAACTCAGTATTTGTTAAAAAAATATCCAAGCAAGCACGTTTGAACTTTATAACTACTATTAGGAACGAAAAATTTATATTTTTACAAAATTGTATAGTTGTGTACGTATTACGTATATGTTGAAAGATATTTGTTATAATGCGAGCGTCTGTAATAATACTAACATATTATAGCGTTACTTTCATGGAAATTTGATTGAATCATTATGTAATACGAATTCCCATGAGAATTTTAGAAATTTTACACCTCTCGTTTTAGAAGCTTATTTAGAGCTAACCCGTCCAAATAATTTGAGGAGTAATAAAACTTACATATAGGTTCTCTCGTGTTTGCAAAAACTACTTACTTATTACCTACTTACTTACTTCCATAAGTAACACTATTAAAAAATTAAAACTAACATAATATGAATTTCGACCCCACTAAATTAGGCAATTCTGAGTATATATCGGGTCGGTACATGTACTATATGATGTATATTTTAGAAAAATCGTTTATTTCGTGTTGTTACATAGAATGATATAATGATAATTAATTGTTAGATTGAATAAACGATGGTAATTGTGGGCATAACCACCTACTAGCCAAAATAAAACATATCTATATAGTAACAAAAACATCTTAGACGACCAACACGATGGTAGCTTGCTTTATTCGTCTATTCTATTGCTTTATTATTATATTAATGAGTTGAGTTTTGGTGTGTCTCAAGTGTGCTATTGCTTTCAATTGGATAAAATACAAGTTTTATGCAGTGCACCAACTATACAACAAATCATCGTAAATCTAACTGGGTCTTATTTCATCCCCTAAACTAATTTTCGTTACCTACGTTGGATGTAATGCCACCACTTTTTAATGCATAGACTATGTAAAATAAATAAGCTGTTATTTAATAATCACGAATTTTTCTAACCCACCCCTCCGAGCACCCCCCAATGTATTCATTGAATGATATTTATTTTAAATTCAAACGTTGCCGCTCTGTCAGTTCTGCCAATCAAATATATTCCCCTAACACCTAGTAGAGCTTTGAAACTCTTGGGGACTTGTTTTTTAGACTAGTGGCACTCCTGTTAAGTGACGTTTCTTATCACGTCGTCTAGTGTCATCTGTGTCGAGTATTTATTTTGTTTTTGGTCAAAATATGATAAAAATCGTGGAAATTATCATGACATGAGTCAATTTTCAACGAGCGTCTTCAAATATTGTAAGTGTGCCTTTTAAAAATCTCGACAATCAAAGACTTTTTGAATTCATCGAGTACCTACCCCATTTTAGATTTATTATTGTTTGTTTTATCTTAATTTCACATCGACACGTAATAAAGCGATTTACGATAGACGATTTCGACCAAAAGCTCTTGTAGTAATTTACAGGTGCATAATTTCACTTTTTCTGTTTACCTTGAACTGTTTTAGTAAAATTACCCTTTTACAACATTAGAGCCACAAAGACTTAATAATTATACTTTCGACCGTGAGCAATATAATCGCGTAAATCAGCAAAGTGCCCGATAAATATCTAAAAGCCGAGAAAGCATTTATTTAGTCACCACCATTTACCTATTTAATGATGATAATAGAGGCTAGACCGGTCAATTATGATTGCCAGTTTTTAGGTTCACATTTATTATTTCATTATCGGTCATCATAAAGGGCAATTTGCGAGCGGAATGGTTTGGTTTGTTTTGGAGATTAAGCTCGTTTTTAAAGGCGATCACGGCCAGAAGGGCATGCGCTCCGCGTTTCATCTCCAGACGATGCAGTCGGTTTTTCCGCAACACACATCTTATCTTTATCACTTCCTATGGGTCGTGTTGACACATTTGAATTAGGTATAATCGTCATTACTTCCTAGTGCTTTAAATGACGCTGACCGGTCCGCGTTTTCCCGATTTGGAATCCCGAAATAGGTATGACACATGCACACACCACATTCATACATAATTATATCACTTGGAGACGAATTCAATCAGAAAATCGCAATTTATTAAAAGCCGAAATCCCAATTCGTTTGATTATTTCCTTGAACGTGATGTGTTTTCAAGTCGTGAAACGTTAAAACGCCCACGATCCTGGCACACCATTAATCATAAAAGCGAATACGATTGTTCTTGTCGATTAGTTTTGAGTTTAAGTTGAGTCGAATCCCTTTTGTTTGAAATTCGCTCCGGACGGTCTGTTTACCCTCGTGTTCGATATTCGGATTCCTGAAAGCGCCGTAAATTCCGCCCGGAAAACCTCGCACACCTGCGGCCCAACTACAATAACAATAACAATAATAATTGTCTGGCATTCTTGGCAGCGGCAATTATTTATAAGATTTTGAAAATTAATGGCCTTCTCTCGATCCCACCCACCTCTGGGGAAATAGCGCCCTCGAGCTTTTATCTGCGTATATGTCGTAGGTGAAGGATAATGAAATTTTAACCAACTCCACCATCAGTTCAGTTTCCCAATGTTATTGAGGTAAAAGGCAGGATTTTAATTGGGGTAAAAACTGCCTCTGCATTTCAGGTATAGTTAAGTATAGTGTATAAAATGAAATATAACCGTGGTTACAGGAGACTGAGCGACTTGAACACCATGGAGCTTTCGCACAGCCTCACCCTCAACGAGGAGGCCCTCAACCAAATTCCGCCAGCGAAGCGGCCCGTTTTCATCTTCGAATGGCTCCGGTTCCTCGACAAGGTCCTAGTAGCGGCGCAAAAGGTAAAGACCGACTTGGATCGTAGACCTCACCTATAATCGAGCGACATTATTTTTAGAACGACATCAAAGGATGTCAGAAAAAATTGGTAGAGCAACTGATGAACCACATTCAAGAGTCGCCCGGTCCTCCGACGCGTAAACTGATTGCGAGATGCCTCGCCACGCTCTTCTCGGTGGGCGACACTTTCCTGCTCTTTGACACAGTCAACAAATGCAATGACATCTTGAAAAATAAGGACGACTCGCCCAGCTTCCTGCCGACGAGACTGTAATAATAACTAAGAGAATGGTTTTTGGGAAAATTCCAAATTGCCATTTTTAATTTTTTCCACTTCTGGTTTGAGCTTTTCAAAAATAAACCAATTTCTGGTTGAACCAGAAGTGGGAAAAGTCTGAATGATTTTCAAGGGTCGATTGACAATGAGGAAATTGCAGTGCCGCCATCTGCTGCGTGGGCACGATGTACGAAAAGCTGGGCCGAATGATGGGGCGCTCGTACGAGGAGACCGTGCACATCCTGGTGCGATCGCTGCGTAACGCGGAATCGCAAACGCGCATCGAGATAATGCTCACGCTGGAGAAGGTGTGCGCCGGCATGGGCAACGCCATCTGCAACGTCCACAAGGACGTCTACAAGGCGGCCAGGCACTGCCTGATCGACCGCGTGATGGCCGTCAGGTGCGCCGCCACCCGGTGTCTCCTCGAGATGCTCAATCACGCGCCCTTCCTGTACACGACCGAACTGGAGAGCCTGGCGTCCCTGTGCTTTCGGGCCTTCGACGGGTCCAACTACGAAGTCAGGTGCGCCGTGGCGAAACTCTTAGGCGCCCTGATCGCCATGACCCAGAACCAAAAACCGGAGAAAATTCGTAAGTGCGCTGGAAACCGTAATCGTTTAAAGAAATACCATCCACCTAATTTATATCTTTAATTATATCTTTGTCAGCTCAACTGAAGGGTGTCAAATTGGTGTCTCTCGACGAGGCTTTGGGCATTCTGATGTCGGGCTTCCTGCGAGGCGGCGTCGGTTTCCTGAAGGGCACCGGCGAGATAATCAAGGGCAGTTCGAGTGTCAATCGAGAAGTACGCGTGGGCGTCACCCATTCCTACGTGATCTTCGTCCAGATCCTCGGCAGCGTTTGGCTGGAGCGCAACATAAAGGCCTTCCTCTCTCACGTCTTGTACCTGGTGGCCAATCCCAAAGCCGCATCTTCGCACGTCGACGCGGTCTACTCGAGGAAATGCATCAACTTCATCCTCCGCAGCGTCCTGGGGAAGATGCTGGGCGAGAAAGCGCAAACGTCCGCCTGTAACGAGATCGCCCAAATAATCGTCAAGGAGATGAACTCGATCGATTTCAACCCGGAGAACGCGAAAGACCTGAACCAGGAGACGCTCTTCAGCCAGCACCTTCTCGTCTGCGCTTTGCAGGAGATCGGATGCCTCGTCCTGAGCCTCGGAACCACCGCGCACGACCTCATCACCGACCAGAGTCTCAGTGAGAAATGAAACGAAACGAAATGTTTCGACGCAATTAATTAATGGATCGGATCGTTTCAGATTTGATCGATGCGACGGTGAGCGTGCTGGTGCACCCGTGCCAAGCGGCTCGTCTGGCGGCCGCCTGGTGTTTGCGGTGCATCTGCGTCGCTGTCCCCAGTCAGATCACGCCGCTGATCGAGAGGTGCGTCACCGGGATCGAGGAGTTCCGAACGTCGCCCGAAGCGATTTCGGGCTACAGCGGCGCCCTGGCCGCGGTCCTCGGCGGGGTGAATTTGTCGCCGCTCGGCGTGCCGCACACCAAAGGCAAGATCATCTTCAACACGGCCGAGGAGTTGCTCAGGAGCGCCAGCCAGAACAGCAGGCTCTCACTGAACCGCACTCAGGCCGGGTGGCTCCTCATTGGTGCCATCATGACTTTGGGCGTGCCGGTCGTCAGGGGGCTGCTGCCGAGGATGCTGCTCCTCTGGAGGAACTCTTTTCCGAGATCCGCCAAGGAATTGGACTCGGAAAAGGCGAGAGGGGACGCGTTCACTTGGCAGGTCACTTTGGAAGGTAGAGCGGGGGCCTTATCGGCGATGCACAGTTTTCTACAAAACTGCCCCGAATTGGTCACGGACGACATAAACCGGAGGCTGCTCACCCCCATCGAATCGGCCCTCGCCATGTTAACAAAGTATGCGACACTGATCATTAATTATGTATATTTTAATGATTTTTTCCTTCAGCATTTCCAGTATCCTGAAAACTTATGGGCAACAACTGAAAGCTCCAGCGGCGATGGTGAGGTTGCGCCTCTACGAAACTCTTCTCCTGCTTCCGTCACAATCCTTCGAATGTTCGTGTTCAATTGAATAATGAAATGTCCACATTCTTAATGGTTTTCGTTTACAGCAAGTTACACTCACCTTTTGAGGATGTTGGTGGCGGAATTCACCCTGACGGAAAACCCAGCGAATACGACCACCTCCCAAATGCGAACTGTTTGCCATGCCGACGATTCGGTCATTTTGGGGACGTGGCTGCAGGAAACCGATCACAGGACAATCGAAGACCAGGTAAATCATCTGTTTAGTCAGATAATAATAATAATCGCAAGCGTCTTGTACTAACATTAACATTAATCAATCGAATTTCGCCTCCTTAGATGGAGCCTAATCGAAGAGCTGACGGTGAACATGTGAGTAAAGTGTTGATTCGTTCACCGCTTTCGTTTGTTGGACTCTAATTTTTTCAATTATACATACCTACTACATCGTCCATAAAAATTGACAAAGTTTCTGGCCCCCCCTGTATCTGTATTAGATGTAATGGAAAGTAATGTTGGTGATGAAATTTGAAATTTCTTTATTCTAGCTCCAACCAAACAGCGCGGCCGGCTCGGGCGCCCTAGAGCACGACTCCTGCTGCCTGTACCGTCAAATCCAAACGTGCGAAATAATCCCAGGGCCGCTGCCGTTAGGTGTGGCCGTGATCGACCTGTCGGTCCTCCTGTTCGGCCAGATATTCCCGAGAGTCGCGAACAAGCACCGGCTCCAAATGGTCGACCACTTCACCGAATGCATAAAGCACGCCAAAAGCTCCCGACAGGAGGCGGTCCAGATGAACGTCTTCACCGCCCTGTTGAGCGGCCTGAAGGGCTTAACCGAAGCCAAAATGAGCATCGGACAGGAAGACGTCAAGAAATCGGCCGCCAATTTGATAATAGGCGCTCTGACGTCGCCGAATCCGATTTTACGATGCGCTGCCGGTGAGGCGGTCGGTCGAATGGCCCAAGTGGTCGCCGATCCGAAATTCACAGCAGAACTGGCCCAGACCAGTTTCGACCGGTTGAAGTCGGCACGAGACGTGGCCAGTCGCACTGGCCATTCGTTGGCTTTGGGCTGTCTACATCGATACGTCGGAGGAATGGGCTCCGGCCAACACCTCAACACCAGCGTCTCCATTCTGCTCGCCCTGGCACAGGACCAGACTTCGCCGGTCGTCCAAGTTTGGAGCCTGCACGCTTTGGCGCTGATCGCCGATTCGGGAGGGCCGATGTTCAGGGGTTACGTCGAACCGAGCCTTTCTCTGGCGTTGAAATTGCTACTGAACGTGCCCCAATCTTACATCGACGTGCACCAATGCATCGGCAAAGTGTTATCGGCGCTTATCACGACGATTGGGCCGGAGTTGCAAGGGAATACGTCGAGTATCTGCATGGCGCGGTCTTCGTTCCTGTGCGCCTGCGCCATAATGCAAGATCACCAAGATCCTCTGGTTCAAGCCGAGGCTACCGGATGCCTGCAACAGTTACACCTTTTCGCACCGAGGCACGTCAATTTGTCGTCGCTGGTTCCGACCTTATGCGTAAGTTCAAAATAATAAATTAATGAAATGAAATAAAACATTGTTCACCAACTTGATGTATTCACAGAGGACCTTATCGAGTAACCATCTGTTGCTGAGAAAAGCCGCGATCTCTTGTTTACGTCAATTGGCCCAAAGAGAAGCGAAAGAAGTCTGCGAACACGCGATGACTCTGGCCAACGAAAGTCGCGACAACAACACCGTCGAGGGACTCCTGATAACCGAAACCGGCCTACCGGGCGTCCTCTTCAGCATGTTGGACACGGAAACCGACGGCGGGTTAATCAAAGACATCCACGACACCTTGATCAGCATGCTACAAATGTTGGCCGCGAACAACCTGACCCAATGGTTGGGTTTGTGCAAGGACGTTCTGACAGTGGCCACTGACAGCAGTGCCGCTGCTCCGGAAGACATCCAGACCGGGCCCGTCCGTGACGAGGACGACGACGACGACGACGCCGAAGAGGCGGAAGCCGACGACGACCAAGCGGAGTTCCACGCGGAAGAGGACACTTGGACCCATCCGGCTGTGCAGCCTCGCTGGCCCACCCGCGTCTTCGCCGCGGACGGGGTCAGGAGGATCATATCGGCGTGCGAGTCGAGCCACAACAAGAGCGCCCATTTCGATCTGGTCCAGGCCAAAGAGATGCAGCAAACCAAAGGGAAGAGCGACTTCTTGGTGCTGCATTTATCCGAGTTGATCCGGATGGCGTTCATAGCCGCGACCAGCGATTCGGACCCGTTACGCCTCGAAGGCCTGAAAACTCTGCAGGACATAATAGACAAGTTCGCGAAAGTGCCCGAACCGGAATTCCCCGGGCATCTCCTACTCGAGCAGTTCCAGGCCCAAGTCGGGGCGGCCTTGAGGCCCGCTTTCGCCCCGGACACCTCGTCGCACGTCACAGCCGCCGCCTGCCAAGTCTGCTCGGCCTGGATCGGCTCGAACGTCGCCCGAGACTTGAACGATCTCAGGCGGGTCCATCAGCTGCTGGTCTCGTCTTTGACGAAGCTCCAAAACCGGACCAACACTACGCAATTGTACAACGAAAGCTTGGCGACTCTCGAAAAGCTCGCGATTCTGAAAGCTTGGGCGGAGGTTTACGTGGTCGCCACGAAGGGACACTCGGAACTTGATGAATTTGGTGATTTCGAGTACAGGGGCGAGAATCTCTCGACTCTGGTACAACCGGAATTGGTCGGGTTGTCGAGGCACTGGCTGGCCTCTCTGCGGGACCACGCGTTGCTCTCGTTACCGACAGAGTTCGCGAGTCAGTTGCCTCACGACGGCGGCGCTTTTTACACCAACGATACCATGGAATCGTCGCGTCCTCATTACGTGTCATCATGGCCGCCGATTTTACACGCCGCGGCGCTTTGGCTCAACTCCGGCGGTTTCGAAAAGCTCGAGAATGAGAGGCAAATCAACGATAACGCGAATAACAATGCCACAGACACCGGCAGCGACAAGTTCCATTTGCTTTTCGGCATCTGCATGGAAGCCCTTTGCAGTCCCCGATCGATTGAGCCTTTAGAAAGTATAATCACTTGCCTCAGAGCGTTGTACACGCTTTTAGACTCCGAGTACGCACGGACCTTGATCATGGTCGACCCTTCGTTAGGGATCGAGCTATGCAACGTTCTACACCGGCTCATTTTAACCAGAGACAACCACACCTGTCAGCTTTTATGCATGGAGGTCTTGAAGCAAGTCGTGAAAGCATCGCAAGAGAAATTGGAGACTAATAAGCAAAATAAACTGAACGAGATTAATACCACGAGCGGTTCGGACGAAACGACGTCCTGCGTGGATTTATTAGGAGAAGGCGGCGAATACGGCGAAATTCTGCCCGGGAAATCTTTGGTTTTCTCAGTTTTGGAAGTCTGCCTTTGTCTGTTGGTAAGGCAGCTTCCTTCGTTGAGCCCCTCGCCGAATTCGACGATCGTGAATTCGTTGCGAATCATGCAAACTACTGATGAATCGGGACGATTGATCGCCTCGGCTCTGTCTTGCATGGAGAACCTTCACCGGCTGTGCTCTCCTCGGGGGGCGGTCTCCATTTTACCGACAATTCTGTATTTGACCACCGGGGTCGTGAAAGAAATGGCTACCAAGAACATCAACGATATCACCGTTTTGGCTAATAACGCTTCAGTGCAGGCTGCACTCCACTGCTTGAAAATATTAGCAACCGATCGATTGTGCAACGATGAGAGATGCTGTGATAGCTGGCAGAAGCTTCTGCAAAGTGCTCTCGCCAAACTCATAGATTTGGCCAAAACCGGCAGCGATGAGGATAAACTGGATGAGGTCACTATGATGTTGGCCATCGCGGTGTTCGTCACGAATTCGCCTTCGAAAGTGGTAACGGCGCCTAATTTACAATATCCTTGCATAAACCATTTCAGGCAGTGTTTGCAGAGCTCTAATTCGACGGTGAGTGCTTTCGATTAAATTGAATTATGACGATCAACAACATCTTTTGATAGGTGAGGCTCAAGTGTGTGCAAACATTGAAGCAACTCTTCGCCCACCAGGATCGGGCCGTCGCCACTCCTTATATTCACACTCTGGCACCTAGATTAGTCGAATTCTTATATTCGGATAGTGCCAGGAACATCTTTTCGGATGGGGAGCTTCTGGTCACTTTGGAAACCATTGTGGCAGTGGAATCCCTCATTGATCTGGCAGAACCGCAAAATCGTAAGTAGTGTAGAAATTGTAAATTTCGATAGTTAGAAAAATTTTAAGCGTTTTAAAATAATTTTGTTATCGCTATCAGGAGATGTCATGCAAGGCAAGTTCTCCTAATGTGTGTTTTGGAACCATTTTTTCATTATTATTCCATTAATTGTCTTCAGGAATCCAGATGTTATCGTTGTTGGTGCCAATCTTGGTCAGCTACCTTCTGGAGGGTCAAGCTTTGAGATCTGCTAATAAATACTCGATGAATTTGCACGAAATCAGTCTACAAAGGTTGATGAAAATAGGCCCGAAATACCCTCAGGTACTCGATTTCATTATATAATAATTCCGATCATTTATTTATTTGGAGTGTTTTCTTTACAAGGAGTTCAAGAAATTTATGAGCCAAGCTGGTGATTTGAGGGTGAAATTGGAGAACGCCATCAGATCGAAGCAACAGAACAATGTGAAAATCAAGAACGGGGTGAACATGAATAAGCCTGTGACTAGCCACCACCCTTCCATAAAATTAAAGACCGACTTTAGCAATTTCTCTTAAACGAATATTAATTACTATTACAACAATCACGTGATTAAATTGTACTTCCGAATTATTTATATTTACCATTTTTATTACCATTATAATTTTAAAATTAACTCTAAATGCATTTATGTATATAATAATTTATTAACGGTTTATTTAATTAATTAATTAATTTATAATCGATGGTGATGAATTTAATGATCAATGTTTAGATTCGTAGACATCCTAAGTGTTCTATTCTAATTGATGTGTTATCATTATGACTTTTAAACCGACTGACACTCTCTTTGCAGTAGACAAGAGGCCAAGAAAAATTCCCTCATTTTCAACTTTACCTCTATTATTATCGACATGAAAATTGATCCAAAAAAAGCTAGGGTTTTAGATGAATGTACTGATTCTTACCTGCTATGAATAGAAATTAAATATAACTACCACAATTTTCAGAGTTTCACTTCATATACAGGGTGATTCAAAATTGTTGGACCAACGCTTCAGGGCAGATTCCTCTCTTCAAAATAATGATAAAAGTTCCTATAAAGGGGGGTCCGCAAGTGGTCAATAAGGGAGGTATTAGGCCTCAAAGTCTGCTGGTGGCAAATTTATTTTCGCTCATAACTCGCTTAATTTATGGTTTAGAACTTTCAGATTTGGTATATGAGGAAAACAATTGGAAAACTAAACGTTGAATACTTTGGTGATCCATGAATACCGTGGTAAGTGATTAAACGAACCAAAAAAGAGGTCATCGGCTAATAAAAATCAGGATTATTTTGTGGCGGAAAGTATTTTGACTGTTTTTAGTGATTTCACAGCATCAGTGTACTTTTTGAATTTTTAAAATGTAGAAGTACCCTAGTGCAAATGTGGTTAGTTTTCGAGATATTCGTTATTTGATGAGCTTTTGCATGTAGGGAGTCGGTAGCCGGAGCGGCCGACAAGAATGAGACCAACAATCGTTTCTAAATAAACAGAAATAATAAAAATTTTGTACATTCGTCGTAAAAAGTTCAAATTAATAAACGACCGCTCGGAGAAAAATGCCACAGAACCGAAAATCGGAGGTAATTTTAAATTTGAAAATTATGTTCACGTTGAGTTTTTACATCAAAACAAATACTGATTACATGGAAGGCCCTCTGTTATTTTCGAACTTTCCGGAATCAAAAGTAATTTTTTTTTGACGACGAATGTACAAAATTTTTAATATTTCTGTTTATTTAGAAACGATTGTTGGTCTCATTCTTGTCGGCCGCTCCGGTTACCGACACCCTACATGCAAAAGCTCATAAAATAACGAATATCTCGAAAACTACTCACATTTGCACTAAGGTACCCCTGCATTTTTAAAATTCAAAAAGTACACTAATGCTGAAAAATCAATAAAAACAGACAAAACACTTTCCGTCACAAAATAATCCTTATTTTTATTAGCCGATGACCTCTTTTTTGGTTCGTTTAATCACTTACCACGGTATTCATGGATCACCAAAGGATTCATCGTTTAGTTTTTCAATTGTTTTCCTCATATACCAAATCTGAAAGTTCTAAACCATGAATTAAGCGAGTTATAAGCGAAAATAAATTGGCCACCAGCAGACTTTGAGGCCTAATAACTCCCGTATTGACCACTTGCGGACCCCCCTTTATAGGAACTTTTATCATTATTTTGACGAGAGGAATCTGCCCTGAAGCGTTGGTCCAACAATTTTGAATCACCCTGTATTTTATTGGGGGATGGAAAAACGAAAACTGGATAAGAACAAGAGCAGGAAAAAAATTAACGGATTTACAACGGGATTACTTCCCAAAGCTTTTGGAGTGTAAAGCCCTCTTTGACAGTCTCAATAGCGAGCCCTAAGTCTGGCGAATAAACATGAGGGCGATCCTTAAGATGGCCATCGTCGGCCAGATAGGCTGATAAAATATTGGACATTTCGCCTCTAGGCTCCTCTATTTCTTCAAAATCATCAACGAATCCTTTAGAAGATGGCTCCTCGTTTTTATTGGAGCACCATTTATATTCGACACCGAAAATGGGATTATTCTTATAAACTGAATGCAGCGAAGCGAGTTCCTTATGCAGATCTTTCAATTTCTCGTCAGGATCCACACGAAATCCCAAAACGTAGGACCCGCTCAATTCTGTGCTGGTCAAAACTAAAGCCGTTCCGAATTTAGAGTCTCGTATTTTTATCTAAAATCGTTCTAATTCATTACTGATCGAGGACGGTAATTAGAGACTCACCGTGCTAATTACTAGGTATGGTAGGGATATGTTGAAGCCTTCATTCATGTCGGCAAACCAAACTAGACGCACATTGGTTACGATAAATGTGCCGAGACTCCCTTGGTCGCTCGATAAATTCCAAACTCCGTGCAAAACCGAAACTACTTGCTCCAAGGGTAGAATCTTGAGTTGCTTGTTGTGAACTACTGCCCCTCGTAACTTCAACTCCCTGTAAAGCTTTGAAGACATATAAGCCCTTGTAATAATTACAAAAATTAATGAGAATAATTAAAAGTAATTAGAGTTTTTTTACTTGTGTACACCAGAGACTGACGTAAAGTGCCTCATACTGCCCGGGACTAAATTAGTGAAAATAAACTCGAATCTGGTTTTATTCGATGAAGTTAGGATATGCAAAGCTTGAGCGGTCCCTTTCAGTTTCTAAAATTGTAGAGTTTATTAAAATTGCCAAATTATCAGAGAAATCGTACAGAATTCACGACTTTCGTACTAATGGACACCATACAATTAAAACCGATAGCTGAAAAATCGTAATTAAAAAGGAGGTGAATAAATTTAAAAGCGCTTACATAAGTTGACTCTGGGACTTGTAACCGAATGCCAGAGAATTCTGATATTGGTAACGATTAATCGCCCTCTATCACCCCCATTGCCTTTGGTGTCTTCGATATTTTCCAATCGATCTACCACTTTCTCCCCGCATTTTAAACGCATCTCCCTGGAATCATCGTCTGATAATAGTTGCAAATTTTAATAAAACTTTATCAAGTAATAACTCACGTAAAGGGGATGTCGAATCGCACTTCACGATCCTCCCAAGTCAGCGACATTTTCGATCTAAATTATATTTGTTTGTATTACGAAAGAAAAGGAGGCACACATAGCAACGAGAATACAATCGAAAAGACGAATTTATTTAAAAAAAAACTCCCAAATAAATTAATTTACAAATTCTTATTACTTTTCATTTATAACAATTCTAATATTTATCATAGGCTGGTACGTAATTAGCGACCTCCAATTCTTCGGGCTTCGGTTTAGGAACGTAAGGGTTCTTGTGAGGGTCCAAGTTGAGTCTGTACAAATTCTGAGCCTCATGGCAATTCACGTTGTACCACCAATCGCAAGCGAATTCGGCTTGATTGAAAATCGTCCCGTTCGTGCAGAGGAAAGAGGCACCCTGTTCGCCTTCTCGGCCGTCATGGCAAACGTGGTAGGCCTTCAAATTCTGATTATTTTCTGCGAATTAGCGAACATTTTCGACTCACCTGGCATCCGGTTTCTACGTTCGCGTACATCCCGGGAAGGGCCGGTACATGTTTACACGAGAAACTGGTCGGCGGAACCGAGTGGAAAATCGGGTAGTCGTGTCCCGGAACGCCCGGAATTTTACTGAAATCCTGCTGCTGCTCTTTCTCCGCTTGGCGCAATTTCACGGCACCGCTCAGAGCGTAACCGTGAGGTTGCTGATGCTGGAAATTCGACTTCAATTTTCCGGACGCCTCTTTTAGAGAAAACTTACAATCGAAATGCCGTCGACGAGCAGGATCGCCGAAGTCAGGACGACAGCGACAATTTCTTTTAAAAACATATTATATCGTAAACGCACACTCTCACATCAAACAAACAGATCTTGAATGAATATAATCCGCGGCTGGCATAAGGTACCTAGCCAGAATAGGTCACATATCACTTTCCCTCCACTTAAAGTGGGATTTTTTTATCACACGACACCGACTTAGTAAGTATATTTACAGCCGTTTGAAAGAAACCTGCTAATTTTTTTCGAATACAATACAAAATATCCGACTTATTATTTTCTGTTAACAATCCGAGTAATTGGATTCATAAGAAAGTCTCAAAACGAGACGATTTATTATTGTCTTCAATTACTTATATACATATCGAGTAAATATTACCTGATAAGATTGCGTAATAATTATAATCAACCTGCTTGTAAATTTGATACTTTTAACCCGCGGGGTACGGCATTTCGTAATTTCCCTTTCGATTTCGTTAGTGCTCTACTTTATAACTCGAACTGATCAAGTCTCGATCTACCTATTACAATAAAATCTACGCTCAATTCTATCAAGAGAGAAAATGAATATAGTACCCTTTCCTGAAAACAGTTAGATTATTATTATTGAGAGTAAAATATAAAGATACAATAAGACAAAGTAAAAAACAATATTAAATAGTATGTATAACAAAAACGTATTAATTAATCATGAGATAAAGCGTGAAACTTTTGTAGGTAGGGCTCCAGCTCTTTAAAAACCTGAAATTTCAAGTATAAAACTATACTTAGTAATAATTGTTATAGGCAACCAACCTGAGAAGCGAAATCTTGAGTTTCATGCGTGGAACCCCACGAAATAGGATCTCTAACCGGAATCCTACTGTTAGTACTTTTAAAATGCCTTACAAGCTGCAAAGACCCATAGGGCAGGTAAGGTGATGCAGGTGGCCGATAAACAAAGGGGTAAATGATATAATTGACTGGTTCCCTTATGAGGTAGGTTGTATCAACAGTGTGAGGGTTGTGATGGAATCGTCCCGGGGGAGCGACGAATCTGTCATCGGGACGGCCATAAATCTATAAAAACTGTTCGAAATTCGAAATCTTCGTAATTGAGAAATCACCTTTAAAGTGTTTGGGAGGTATGTCTTAGGGTTGTGGTGGCGCTCGGGGTGTCTCTGCTCGAGGTGGTACCCGTCTGCGACGAAAAATCCGTTCTGGTTGTACTTATTTAAAACGATCCGTTCCGGGTTTAGCGCCCCGTCCGGAATTTTGCCCCCCTGCTGGGGAAGTAAGTGCTCCCGGAACAGTTGCCTCTTATGCTAAAACATATTCGGACGTGATCTACATTAAAACGGCGAATTGCACAACGCCAAACAATAAATCGCCATAATGGTAAGCCTTTCTCTGAAATCCAAAAGTGAACGTTTATAATAAATTATTTTAAAGGTATTGCGCGATAGATCTAGCCAATCTTCCTCGTATCGAGAGCATTTGCCGCGGTGAGAGAAATTTAATCGAGATCAAGTGAAATTTGTAAAGATGCGCGTGCATGCACTCTTAATTATAACATAACATAAATATGCCATGTGCTCATGTGGGTCTTTGCCGGAAATAATAGGTTCAAGTTCAAGATCCATGAATTATTTAAGTGACTCTGACATTAAAAACTCTACATTATTATTATTATTGCAAATTACAATTTATTCAAGAAAGTTTCAGTTTTCGAATCCCAAAATTTTAATAATTACGTAACGATAAAGATTCCATTGTTTTATTGGGTAAAGATTGATATTTCATGCAGAAAATTTAAGGTGCGCTCTATTACAGAATCAACCGAAATAATTGTCATCATTATTGCATAATTGTTCAGCCGTTGTGCAAAATTCGAATGCACCTGATGAGCCAGATTACTATAGGTGTAGGTAATAAACGCGGTTTGTTATTCACAATAAATCACCTTGCGTTTATATGGTGGATAAAAATACGGAATTCCTTACTTTGCCAGAGGTCGCCAATCCGGTCGCCACCGTCGACGCCAAAAGAGCACTGGTTGAAAATATCAGAAACGTAATGTATCGAATTTTCGACCAGTCGGTTGTGAGGGACAGCGACATTGTTCGAATTTAACCGAAAACTTACTGTCAAAAACTATTATATTCAGGAGAGCGCAATGCACATTCTCTTATTCGAAATGAAGATGTACTAAAATCCATTCATTATTATAGTCATGAAGATCATATTGTCCCCTCTTCGGCTGGTAAGTATAGAGAGGTACGAAGCTAAATGCAATTCCCGTGCTATAATCACGACCACTATGTGTACAGACAATGATATTAACTAGGCGTCGCGCCGCGTCGGTGGTTCTCCCGCTGAAACTATATAATAAATCGCACAAATAGAAACAGTTTAAGATTTCGCAAATCCTGGACGTTGGACATTATCGCTTATTCTAACAAAGACTAAATAAAGAACAGTGCGGACTGCGGAACACAACTAGTACCTACTCCGTACCGTCTGACATCCTGAAAATCTTGTTCAGATCGAGAGTTACGGCACTACGGTTATGTAAACGATGATCCCTAATCAAATTAGCACCGGCAAGGAGACGCGAGATTTGTTTGCTAATTCAAATGTCGGTCTTCATTTGACGACGAGAGGGCGTCATGAACTCGTGAGTGGATTGTGGGTTTGATACAAATTATTTAAACATATTTTTTCCAGCCGGTGCATTTTCGTAGTCGCAACACTTCTAGCATCACGTGGCGAAAGTTCGGATAACTTCAAACACGACAATTGGAAGTTCCACTTCCTTCCGGGGAGCGGAATGGGAGTAAGCGACCCTTTCTCATTTCACGAATAAATCAAGTACTAATCGAACGTAGCTTTTTATGGCGGTGGCGCTCCCCTTAGATCTGCCGAATAAACACGCGTACTTGGCGTACAACTTCGAGGCGAACTACCCCCTGCCGAGCAATGAGACGAGTTTCGAGTACCCGCCTTTGATAGAAAGGCGAATCGATCGTAAATTGATTTACAACGCTTTGGAGGCCAAAATCGAATCGTGAGTCGTTCAGATCGCATCCGATAAATCTTACTTACTGGCCGATTGATTATTACAGAAACGGCCATCCGGGTAGGTGGTGCCTCCTGAGGACGATTTGCGAGTGCTCCGCGCACTCTCTAGAGCACGCGAACGGCGTTCTGGGCGATATCCTGCACGTAATTTTCACGTGAGTACCCGCCGTCCGATCTCTCGACGCGGTAAAAGTGGCAATTCGATCATTTTCGCAGCCCGTCCAGCTCGACGAACGCCGGTCTCCTCTTCGATTACGAAGAGGCCGAGAAACAAGGAAGAGTGGAAAGTGACTGCACCAAGTACCATAAAAATTGCACCGTTAGTTTCCTAGACCTCATTAGCTGGATAGGCCATTCGGTCTAAAGTGCCTTCGCGTTAGCGCGCTCGCGCTAATAAACGAGCACGATCCTCCGAAAAAAATAAAAACCGGTTGTGGGTAGTAAAATATCGCCTTCTTTATTTCGACAAAAGTCAAAATGATACAATACAACAAATAAAGCGAGAAATGCTTTTCGATAATAACTAACTCAACAAACATTCTAATCAAACGTAACTTCAGCCTTCAATAGCTGGATAGGGAATTTGTTCCGGTGTTATGTTTTTCTTCAATCTTATAGTCTTCTCATACAACAAAAATTCCATCTATTTAGTAATACTAGTAATAATATCGGTTTTAAGCCCTCCGACTAGATTAAAAAAATGCAATTATGAACGAGAGGAATGTTAACTACAAAGGGCTTAAAAATTAAAATGATAATAATAATAATAATAATATTAGAAGTCGTATATCAATTATCTCCGGCGCCCCTGGCGGCGGCCGAAAACAGGGCCTTAACGTCGACGTAAATCTCGTCGATGGATTTGGTGGCGTCGATGGTCTTGACGAGATCGCGCGCTTTGTAATAATTGATAATCGGCTGAGTTTCGGTGACGTAAGTGTTGAACCGTTTCTTCAGACTGTCCAAATTGTCGTCGGAACGGCCGCTTCCGGCGGCGCCCCGCTCGAGACAGCGTTTAATGCAGACCTGAAATCACGGCTATCCATATAGACCGGACTTCACAGAACTACCCGTTAGCGACTTACTTCTTCCGGGCCCTCGAAGAACAGGACGAACTGGAGGTCGACTTTGTCGGCGACCTGCTTCTGCCACCCCTCCAAGTTGTCCTGGTTCCTGGGGAACCCGTCGATCAGGAAGTTGTTTTTCTCGGACCGCTCCATGGCGGCCTCCAGGAGGCTGCAGGTGATCTCGACCGGGACGATTTTGCCCTCTTTGATGTAATTGCCGATGAGATCGCCGTAGGTCGAGCCCGGATTCTGGCGCTCCTCTCGCAACAGATCCCCGGCGGACAGGTGCACGTACCCGAAATTCTGGCGAGAACATTTTCACGTTTTTTTTTTTACGAAAACGAGGCGCGTGTAAAATTGCTTACGTCGACGATTTTCTGGCACTGAGTGCCTTTGCCGGCTCCGGGGGCTCCCAGGACAAAGATCACTTGCGGTCGAGACATCCTAACAATATTCGTCACGAATTCCCGAACGATTCCAACCACCATAAAATCTATCAAGGATATCTTGTTAAGATCGTCTGGCAAAAATCGCCGTAAACGATCGATTTCGGGTGATTTATTTTCAAAAATTCGGACTCGATGATGTAAATGTGACCATCGACTTTACCGCGAAATCGAATTTAACAGTGAAATTTATGGTTTACGACAATTTTCGTCAGAATAATGTTCCACTACAGCATATGGAACAATCACCGATAGGTAAGAACGTTTAATGAGACGTGTAAATGCTACGTAAGTAAAATCTTGTTGAACGAAAAAAAAAAACTATTTTTAGGGACAAATCCTTACAAGAAAAAACGTGTCTTCTAACCCCCTCACCAACCCCCACCAGAAAGAATTATCAATTAAAAAGCCACTGAGAATGAGCAAGCAGTGGGGTAAAATGAGGCAACTCACCAAATATTTACTAATAATTCAGCAATTTTCAGTAATTATCGATAAAATGCAACAAACTTCTTTGACAACTGAAAGCGTTAAACGAGAATTATGAAATGTCAATATATTCCTTAACGTGAACTTGTACAGTGTGAAGTTGGCGCAAGGGATTCCACGAACGATCACCCACCCCCTGAAATCTGTTTTACACTATAGAACATTCAAGGACTCTTGAACTACGCATGTAAATCTTTCGAAATGAGAGGATTCACACCTCCACCACTTTCTTTGAATGGTCACATGAAATATTTTGGAAATACGTCCTTTTGATCAAGGGCTGTTTTGATTGTAGTTTAAAAATTTGAGATCCTGTGTAAAACTATCTTCATAGTAGGGGAATCTGAATTTGATAAGATATTTCATAGCCTTGAGATTATCACTGTTGCCATTAAACTTTCGTAAAATTCCCCTAATTTTCAAGAGTGTTGAACGGGTTATCTATGTAAAAATTTGATATAGAAAAAATGTATACCCATAAATTAAAAATACATCCGCATCTCGGCATCTCGGCTCTTAACTGTAGATCACGTCTTATTAATACGAAATATCGTGACAAGGGACCGCTAACCAATCGCTTATTTATGCGGTCTTTCTTGTGTATATTTAACGTTTCATTTAGAACCGTAACAGTAAGATTTAATTAGAAAACAGAACCCGAAACGGTTAGTCAAAGTCAGCTCCAGCAAGTTTTACCATCTTCAATACACTATCGAAAAATGTTTATACGGAATAGTGTAATCACAGTAATCGCACCCTTATTATTATCCGTATCCGGCAGAGCTTTCGATTTAGGCTCGGAAAACGGAGCTTACACATTCGAGAATTACATACGGTGGCCTTACAGCGCCCTACAAGGGCCGTTCCAAGGTGTAAGTACCTCAAATGAATTAACTAGCAAAAACGAATCAAGTGATTGTGTCTATTCAGATATTTTTAGCTTTGTCGCTTCCCCTGGAATTGCCGGATTACAACGTGTTTTTCTCGTACAATTTCGAAGCCAACTACAACCTCCCTCAAAATCAGAGCAAATTCACATATCCGCCTTTACTGGAGGACAATCCGGAAGAGAGGAGATCGTGGGATCGGAAATTCGTCTACGATATCGTCGAATTCAAATTCAAAAAGTACGCAGATGCAATGAATATAATGATATCTTCAACAGTGCGATAAGAATTATCGAAATGTCTGGCGTTTGAATCTCCGGCCAAAAGATGTCGGGCCACTCGCTTCCAAGAATCTGATTAGCATTATGTTTTAGCCACGGACATCCAGGACGATCCTGCGTGCTCAGGGCGATTTGCGAAGCCTCCATGTACAGCTTCGAAAACACCGGAATTTTGGGGGACCTTTTGCATATAATTTTAACGTAAGTTAGGTACCTGTACCTACCTATAATGATAATGGATATGACTAGGAATATAACACCTATGATTAAAGACTGTACTTATACATATACGTATAGGTACATACGAATTTGCATACGGTTTGAGAAATGCGTAAAAAATGGCGGCGCGTACTTATGCATCAAAATTTCTTCGAAACTTTCACCCTTGAACGAAAGTGTCGGGACAAAAAATCCAAGGACCGTTTATTTTCACATAAATTTCAATTAAACTGACAATTCAAGTTCACCGATCGCTATCGCGTACAGCAGGTATACGGCAATCCATGAATGAAACCGGTTTTTTACTGCTGCGCTCGTATATGTTCGTATATTTAAATTTCGAGATTTATTACTTCTGTGAATTAACCAATTTTTTCGTGTCTAGACCTTCAACTTCGATAAACGACCGTATACACGAGGACTACATGAAGGCGGAAACAGAAGGAAGCAGGACGAAAAGTTGCGAAAAATATCGCGAAGATTGCACCATCAGTTTTCTAGACTTGATTAGTTGGATAGGAAGCCACGTCTGATTCGAACAAATGAAATTTCCAATTTAAAATAGGATAAATCTCACATAGATTCCGTTATTTTCATATAAGGACAACTGTCCAAACAAATACGTGTTGTAATAGTCATTGGATATTGTAAAAGTAGAATTGATATTTTCTGGGTATCGAGCTTATGATAATAATAGCAATAATAACGAGAGGTCCACTCGACGAAATAACCGCATAGACGTATAGTCCCTTTTTCTGAATGGGAAGTGGTGACAATTCGCTTTTAAATGGGGTAGTTTCGACAATAGAATTAAGATCGATTTAGATACCCTTAGAAATGTTTACAAAATACCCGGTTCCTCGACCATGGGCGGTCCATTGCCCACAATAAATCTTCGGTGAGAGCGCACCCCCGACCGAATGCAAGCACGAGCATTGGCCAACAATCCCGGCTAATAGAGAGACCAATAAACCGGTTTCAAGCTCAATTCGTATCTCCTGTAATGCAAAATGCTCTCCACCATGCAATTAGGAGTGATAAGAATTAAGGATTATGTTTAGTCGTAGGTGTTAAGTTAATAAAATTGCGGTTAACATATCCATTGTTAAACGTACAGACAGGAAACGTTTTAAGTACGTAACAATAGGGGCGAAAAGGAAATCCAGCCCCTTTTCAAGTCCTGTTACTTTTGTGTATTATAATATTATTGGAAGGTATAGATAAAAATTTGTTTGTTGCAAATTACATTGTGGATTGTGACGCAGATAAATACCTTAAATTACCAGACTCATATGTAATGTATGTATACGGATAATAGGTAGATAGACTTGAATTACATTTGCATTCATTCCTAACTGTGCGGAAACTTCCTCGACTTTTAGTCATGATAATAATAAGAATATGAAAACGCGATATAAAAATATTTCGTAGATACTTATGGGCAGGGAGCGCGTGCATATTTGGTTCGGTCGAATTCGAAATTCATCCCCTACTTGGTATCGTTATATTTTCTATTGAATTTGGCTCGAGCTTTGTGCCAAATATAATACGCTTTCCCCTTGATTTTCTGTAATCTTTATAGAAATAGACCAACTACTTTCTAAATCAATAACGACGAATTAATAAGAAAAGGTAGACTGTTATTATAGACCTCCTGGTGATGTAGAGTGAGGGTAAAAACCACAATAGAGGTGTGAAAGCTACCTTTTACAATTGGATTAACTTAGGTAGAGATACTTACATGGGTATAGAAGATTAGGTAGCCAAAACGACTTCACAATATCTTTGAAATCACAATAAACTATATTAGTACACAAAATTATGAGCTTTTATACCCTTTCACGGAAGGGATTTAGGTCAAATTACCACATACTCTGTACGAAAAACTTGATAATATAATAAATTATAATAAAATTAATAGTAATTATTTATCACCCTTGTACTTATATGGAAGACGTTGTTTTTAAATTACTCATCAGTTATACGTACTGTACGAAGCACTAGAAAAAGTAGGAGTAACAATGATAAATGCATATTACGAGAGGTAGGAATAATTAGAAAAGGTAGTGAACATCACACCATAAATTTTGCACACGATTTTATCGCAATTGCTATAAATTGGATAGCTGCAAAAGCTCCACCCAGTCTTCGTCTCACATCAAAAAGAAAAACCTGTAGAAGTGAAGTGCTATAGTGATGATTTGGAGAAACTTCGAGAAAACTCCTCTTGGCCTCGAAATTTCCCAATTTCCAAAACTATAAACCTTTCAGGCAGTTATTAGGTAAAATATATTCATTCGATTCAAACTCATTTCGCGCTATTTCTATTTGGGAACTTGAGTGAATTCGCTTGGGCGGCTTTTGGGCGTTGATCACTTTAGTGGATAAAAATTGAAAAATCGAAATCTTGCTTATGATTTTTTTTTTTTTATCAGGAAATCGTGTTTACTTTCATAAACAGTAATGTAAAATTCGCATGTCTTTTTGGTAGCTCGACCGCTTCATATTTTTGTGCAAATTATCTGTTGATTTGGATTTAGCGCCGTTTTGCCAGAGAAAAACCCCCTCCGAGCAGGAAAGAACATGGCTTTCTTTATTTCTTCAACATGGTTCTATTTCGTTCTTTTCTGGTATGGCGTCCAAGTGTCCATTTCGCGTCCGGGAAAAGTAATTTAACTTTCTGGATTTTGCAAAATTGTCGCGAAACTCCTGTGAAAAACGAACCCTTTGGGCAAAAGTCCACCATTCACTGCCCAAAAGGCCTAAATCGACTCAACTTTAGATAAAAAGTCTTAAACTTGAAGTTTTCATGAAGATGATGAGCAGTTCCAGCACCAGAATAAGCAGTACCTTTGCAAGGTAAGATAAAGATTTTTTCGCCCCGTGTCCCCATGGTTATGCTTCAAAGAGTCTCATTTGCCTCATTTTTTCGATAATTTAAGATCAAGGCCAAAAATACCGTTATTTCCACACATGATATGGCGAAAACGCATCCCTCCCTTCTTCAATGGACTTGTCCAAAACAGGAAGAAAGCTTCCATCGGTGATATTTACCTCGTGATAATTTGGCGAAAATACATACAGTAAATTATTCTAAAAGTACTCGGATACGATTGTTTATCTCATGGAAATCATAATTTGTCACATCGTAAGAAATATTTTGCTAAAAGCTCGCAGTTGATACCCAGACTTCATACTTCATGGAGCCGCCATCATGTCGTACCCCTCTAGAGAATAATGAAAATTGCATCTAAAAATCATCGGTCTACCGATATTACAAGGTAATGAGCATTTTTCTTCCCGTCTTTGAGTACTTCTGAGGACAATTCTCCTCATTTTTTGCCAAAAATGGAATTTTCAGTACTTCTCCCGACATTTGTCCATTTTGCCCTTCTCTCCCATTGGTCCATTTTTTCGTGTTACTCCTAGCCTTCATTATCGATTATCGCCAGTGGATCAGTTCTATCTTGACTCAGTTGAGCGCGTCGTGCTCGAAAATTGCATAATTAAAAAGTGAAAAATAACGATAGAAAGTGAAAAATTAAACGTGTCTTTATATTGATGAGTAAAAATTTTGGTGATATTCATACGAATTTGGTATTCGGCGTTTATTTTCCTGATTTTCCAATCAAACCAATTATTATCTGAAAAGTAGTACCGGGCCAACGTCAACCTTAGAATCTTGAGCTTTTCACGATTTTCAAGGTTTCAAATTGAAAATCCCTATAAATCTTTTTATCGGTGAAAACATTTTCTTACACGATTCAGCTCAGAATTTTTGCAATCTTGCCCCGGTGCCGATGGCGTCCTTTTGAATGAAATCCTAAAATTTCGCAATCATCCCCAAATTAAAAACAAAACTCATTTCTTAATTAATTGTATTTTAGAACTAGATCGACCTGCTCTTATCGATATTTTTGTAATTCGCCAGGAATGGGAATCGACGATCCACTCAACCGCCAGCCCCAACCTTAGAAATTCACAATTTTCAACGACTCTTTCTTCTGCGTGAAAGGGGTAATTAATTTCCTGATGTAGGAAAGGAGAAATTCCGACACTTCGAAAGATAAGTACTAGTTTTAAGAGATTTTTTTAAGAAAAAATATTGTAAATCGATGCGATGATGATAATGCGATACTACTATGAACCTTAATGATTCAATTTCATACTGCAACAACTTTCTGAGCCGTTTCAATAGTTCATTAAGTCTCGTAAAAGTTACACCTCTACATTTTTTGAATTTTCATTAGGTGACCAGTTACCAGGAAAATTGTAACCTCAAACTGAACCCTCAACAAGTGGCGAATCAAATAATCAGGTAATCTTTTCACTTATGTACTTAATCCTACGATTCGTTTGTATTTGACATGATTAAAACACGAAAACTCTGAGCCCCTTTCCTCAGTGATGAATAGAGTTGGAGTCTTTCTGAGTTATTTCAATGCTAGAAAAAATGTTATCGTGTTAAAATGATAGCTCTAATTCTTCTGTGAATTTGCAGATAACCAGGAACTTGGTATGGTAACTCGACGCCATGCACAACAAGCGACCAATGAATGCAGTCACTAATGGCACTTAGGTAATTTTCATATTTATTATCACGTACCCTTAGATTTTCTGGTATTTACATCATTTTACCGAATCTCTCTTGTTAGTCTCGTGATAAAATCTTTCTGATCTAATAATTTTATTGTTTTCTATGGTGACAGATCATATTCTCACTGAATTTGAGAGGCCCCAGCACACTGATGGACTTCACCTGGCTGAGAAAGGTAAGAGCATGCAATTTTTAAGGTAGAATCCGAAAAAAAAATCGCGAATTACAATTTCTGGTTATGTAAGATTATGATTAGCAGGGGGTTGTATTAATACTAAAAATTAATCCACTCCGCGCTTATCACCATTTTGCATAATCCCTCTTCGATCTCCGACAAAGTGGAGATTTTTTATCCGGTCGTAATTATTTCTGTTCATGACGATCATATCATATCGGGTTGTGTATTTTGTAAATTATCCAACATTCATGAAAAAATTTCATTGTTTGGAAATTTCAGCCACGGCGAGGGCGAACATGATTTCGAGCATGTTCGAGTCGCCATGCCTGGTAAGTATTTCCAATACAAAATTTCATCTCGATTTAATGACAGCGTACTATTATGGTACGGAATACTTAGCGATGTGTCGTGCATGAATGTGAAGCCGGATTTAATCGCATATAAAAGGGTGGAAGCGCATTTCGGTCCTCTTTGTTATTTATTACGGAGCTATCAATATGTTTTCCGAAGGACTGAAGGGGGTGGTCGTTAAATAAAAGGGGCTCACCGCCGATTTGTCGTTCTAAATTTACACCCATTACGATAACGTATACTATACCGGAGTATAAGGGGACACATCAAACATGACATCTACTCACAATAAATAATAGCAGATCGGGTTTCAATCATAATCAGACTTTGTTTTGTTTTTACGGATTTTCACGGAATTTCCGCATATTATTTACTTCGCACCCATTCGGTCCCTCAGTTATAGTAATTAAAAGGTAGAAATTGTGAAAAGGCGGAAAGTTTTTGTGTTTGTAGACAAAACTTGGCATGTGTCAGGCACAATGACATATTCGATTGGAACATTCACAAAAGGATTAAAGCTGAAGTAATCTTAAATGAATCTGTGGGGTTTTTGACATTCTACTTCACATTTTTCCATTATCTACCCATGTACAATTATTTTCAGGATATCACAAAATTTCTCAGACTTGTTTTCTGGTTAATGGTCCTGGACTGATGGTTTTTATATTAGTCGGATTCTTAACCAGGTCACAAGCCTCGAGGAAAATCATCAATATACATATTATGCCTATTATGGAATGATCTGAAATAATTTTTGTATACAATTATCAGAGCGTTTTATCTGGTTTCAGATGGTGGAGGCACTCGATTGATTGATTGAACAATTAAGTAAGATGAGGAAAATTCAAAATTCGGTTACTACATTGATTTTTTGTTCCAGATGTTGATTTCGAGAGTATCGAGACGAGGAGAATTTCGAAAGCTCGGCGCTCGCTATATCGAGTGGTAAGTTAGTTTCTTCATGCTTTTTCCGCCGTTTAGTAATAATTAGTATAGTTAATCACGCGATCGTGTGGCCGAATAAATCCGTTCTGTATAATACGAGCTAATAAAAATTTAATACTTTGAGTATCTATAACACAAACACGAGAGTATGCGGATGCGGTTTTCGCCCCTGCCGAGATTGTGATCTGCGGTTTAGCTTTTCGCTGATAACTTGAGCGCACCAAATCGGCTTACGGCTGTACCCGCCACAAATTAATAATTGGGAATTCATTCCGCGCTTTGCTCCGTCATCGCAACCCGGAGCCCGTAACGATTTCCACGATGCCTCCTCCGCCCGCATCCCTCAGACTTAATTCGAATTCGGCCAACTTTTGCCTCTTTTTTTTCTTCTACGTTAAAAGCACCGATATTACTACGGACGGTTTCGTAAATCCGGGTATTCTAATCTGATCGAAAATATCGGATGGATTTTCGAAATTGGATTTTCCGGAAGAAAAATCGCCTATTTTTTTTAACGAAATTAACGGCACGGTATCATGTTGAGAGCGCCTCTTGTCTGCGATAATTTATTTAACTTGACAAAGCGAGAAGCTTCTAAATATTGGAAGCTTTTAGAAATAAGACGGGAAATACAAAATAAAGCATCGAAAATATGGTTAAAATACCCTCTGTGTTGGAAGTAGGAGCCTTATTGGCGCCCTTTAAAGCGACATAATTTCATAATACATTTATATGTTGTATCGAGCATAAAAGCATCGGTAACTCGATAGAGGCGCGACTAAAAAGCTCAAAAGCACAAACTCCAATTTTATTACGTTATTATTATTACCATCACACGTCGCACCGTAAGTCATAGTGGCACTTAATATTAAATAAATTTCAAAATAATTGTTGTTAATAATAATAAAGCTCAATTTTGAAATTATCTCCCATGATTAGGGACGTGTTTGATGTCAAATTGCCAGTCCAGTTATGTTACTTTAGCTGTTGTTAACTATTATAAGTGCGTTACGGCCCTCCTGTAACGAATTTACCGTACTGAACCATGTCGCAGCAACACAGGATGTTGTTTCGATAAACTAATTATACGCAACCCTTCATGAGGGACAAACATCGAACCCGCCGCCACCAGGTTGTGTCAAACTGCACATCATCACACGATCCATTATCGCCTTGTCCTCGCCTGATTCCGTCTCGAGATTATTACCGAAAACTTTTCACCGACATCTTCCCATAATCGTCATCGCCCAGGTAAGAAAGGGCAGCCGAGCTAAATAAAAATGTCAAAAGCGCCAAATTCATGTGCCAATTTCACGAGGACGGGTCGTGTTTTGACAAGGTGTGAACGTTTACAAATTGCCACTTAACGCCATTGTCGCGTAATTCTAAAGAAAGTCCGAGCCTCGTATCGTCTGAAGGGATATTTTCTCCAAAGTAGGTAATAATAATACAATCCCCACGTGGGGAAATTAAACGGAGCTACAATAATAATTGATAAAGTTTGCACCAGATGCGATGAAACGCGCCTCGGGTTTCAACGGCTCGGCTTTCAACTCTGCGATCCTATAACAAATGCTAAATTCCGGGCCACCGCAACTCGAGTTTATCCAATTTCGACCATTGTCCCCCCGCCCATTGATAACTCGCTCTTTCGGGTCCCCAAAAATGCCGCAAGCCACTCCGGTTAAAACTTTTGTCACCCTCTTGCATGTCTTGCATTTTCAACGATAGGTACTTAACAATTATTCGGGAAGGAATTAATTGCCGATTTTAACTCAAAGAGTGGTTCACTGATTATGAACGAGGTCGGCACAACTGACCAAACTGATTATGTAGTAGTTGTTCCAGGTCGTACCCTTAAAGTAGTACTTCTGATACAATCCTTGATTTAAAGATTGTATTGAAGTACTATCTTCTAGGGTGCGATCTAAACCATGCACACAAACATCTTACCTAATACATTATTCCCATCACATAAGCATACTACCAGCTGCTAATTTGTAAGAAAAATAGTCCTGTTAGTCTGCTTATGGGGCGGGCGTAAGCATTTATCGTCATTACAATTATTACAAATAAGGGAAGAATTTGAATTCGGGTTCGGTGTCGCTTAGAAACGTTGATCACGGTACGGTATTATACTGGGTATCGTGACAGCATTTCTTTGCGATACTAAATCACCTCCATCTTTAAAAAATTTCACGATTTTCACATCATGAACAATAAAATTTCAGGCTGAGTGGCAGGGTGAAGATTGATGTATCGTCAGTATTGCATTCGATACGTCAATCGACTCTGCCCACCCAGCTGGCGATAAATGCGCTCCATATTAAATTTAGAAGCGAACCCTGAAAATTTTGATTTGAGGTTAATGATCTCTCATTTTTATTCTTTATAATTGAGACGTCATTAAACCAATATCACGATTTTCATTAACGAGAGGAAAATACGTGTACCTGATAAGTTCATTTATTATTTAGTAGCATCGGACCAGAGAAGAAAAGTTTTTCACCTAATTTGCATCGCGTGACTTAGATATGATGGATTTTTATTTATATCTCGGTTCCGTGACGCAAGTCAGGTGGTAAATACTCATCAACCACCGAACACTGAAGAATATTGCGACACCATTCAACATTTGCGTTCAAGTTTAAAGTCGATCTTCATATTGATTTTAAAATATTGAGATCGTCTTTATCCTTCGATCGAAAGTGTTACCATCAACTGCCTGAAAAATTATAGATTCTTACCTTAACTCCCTCAGTTTGCTTATCATATTTTTTCTTTATGATATGGTTGGCCTGAGGAAGTAAGGGATTGATCCCAAAACAACATCCGAGTATAAGTATGGTTACGCCACAGTTTCCAATTTTTCCAATTAAGATAATAACAGATTTTTGATCTCTCGTCGGTATTTGGCTCGGTTACCTAGTTTTGAATGGTACCGAACTCAATACTGCACGGAAAGAAATAAATCTTGATCATCGAGACTGGCATATTTGACCCACCCCACAGATTCCCGCTTCTGTGTAGTGTGGGGTCGGATATCACATTTGATAAAGATACCAATCCTTGCACTGCATCGAGGTGGTAATCTCACAACTTCCAGAGAAAAGAGAAATTATCAGCACATTTTCTCAAATCTTATACTTCTAGGTAATCAAAATCCGACGAAGAGCACGACGGAGGGTTAAACTTTTCGTGGAGATGACACCATTGATGATTTTTAAGGAAGTCATCAATGGCGTCCTATTCATTACAAAGTGTAATCCAACAACATCGTAACCAAAAATTTCCAGAGTTTTAAAATTATTTCCCACCTATTTTTGCAGTATTAGCATGCAGGATTTAATCCTGCTCTTAGAGGTTTCATCGCATTTTTGTTTACTGTAGAATATGCGTTGAAAGCTTCTAAGTACAGGGTTGATCCACAATCATCACAGATAGAAGAGAATTCGAAATTCCTGGTGGGTTACTACAATCAATCGATCGATCAATCAATGCAATTAGTTCTGCTCGTATCGCTCCTCTTTCGCGCTATTTATTTGAAAAGTGGCAAGAGAAATGACGCGAGTAGGCTTAATTCATCGGGCAAAGCGGAACTTATCTAGGGTTGCGGACTGCTTTTTAGTGCGGGTTGGGTTGATGGGCAAAAACAGGCTGACCACTGATTTATCATTCTCACTAGACAATGGAACTGTAAAGCGTGTTTGAAAACTCCACTGTCTATGCCGAAGGTTTAATTAGAAAACATCGAGATTTTTTTCTGTTTCCTGCTAATTGGCACCGAACTGGTCTGAATATTCAGTTTATGATAATGTTCGGACCATTCGGTGCCTAATGGCTTGAAATAATATCATCGATATGTACGGCCTGCCCTAATTGTACCTACGAAATTGGTGATTGAGGCCAAATTATTTTCAGCATCTGGAATAAAAAAGTTTCCTTTTTAAGATACTCAAGGTCAATGTTTGTGTTAGTTTATATTTTGCAAAATTGCACTTTTGTATCTTCAATGGTGAACTTTCCCTCTACAAGACCCATCTACTCTACAAGATCGAAATTTGGAAAGCGAATCAAATAGGTAGGTTTCTCGATATTTTCATTATTTTTAAATTCTCAAAATGATTACAAACTTAAGCACTCGTCCGAATTTACTCGTGTCGACCTCGTTATTCCAAATGAAAATGTGAAACGAAATCATCTTTACCGACCAAATTGTGATAGATAACTAATCGGCTTTCATTTTTTCTTGCAGATTCTTCAAGAATTCTAGACATCATATCATCAGGCTTGAATATATTTGGGTAAGCCCAACATATTAATTCAAATTTACATTTATTATTGGCTTTATCGACTCAAAATGATTATAAAATTTAATCTGATGTCACATTTATGAAGAATCCTTCATAGTTACTCATTCCGTCTGATTACAAAATACATTAATTACAAGGAGAATCTCAACTCATTTATTCTTGTCACTGATTAAAAAAAATTTTTTCAGAAATTGCTGCATTTTCAGGGGTAAACGCTGAACCGAACCAATCCAACCTTTTTCGAAATCAAGAGGGATTTTTTCGAGAGGTGTGTTTGTTTCATTATTCTTAATTTACAAATGGAGTAGATATGATGATTCAAGAGTGTCTGAGAGCTTTAGAATAATCGTATAACCCCCGATCTTGTCGCAAATCAATGCTTTCACCGTTTTCTAATTGTTGCAGTTCCACGATGGTCTCTGGATATGAATGCGGTACCACCCTCTACTTCGGCATCAGATTCCCGACCCCGTGGATGTAGCTTCTTCTTCTAATTATTATAATATTCTTGAGTTATGTATTAAGATTCAAGAATTTGTTCAATAGACATAATTTCGATTAGTTCACCTGAATCTCGATTTATTTCGTAGGAACAATCGATGAATCCCTTCGAATAGAAATAATCGCTATTAGCTCAATTACGATTATTACGAAATACGAGTTGTGAAGAGAAAGTAACAATTCGGGGCGCTTCGGTGTACGGGATGGTTAGAGAGAGGGCACGAGAATTCCTGATGGGGGTCGGGGGAAACACCAATTGATGCATAGTGATGTGGTAATGGTCATGAAATGTGATGGGTGCTAATTTGGACTGGTGGTGTCGACTGAACTCCGAGAGCATTTAATAATGCAACGCTCCCTAAACGACCAACCGCGTCACCCCTCGGAACGCACCCCCTCCCCTGTGGGAAAATCTATAAAATTTCCATCGCCAATGATGACGATCGCGATAGACCGGGTGCGGATTTTTCCTATTATTGGGTGTCATCCGTCATCAGCGGAGGGGTTTCAGGTGGTTTCGGTGTGAAAGCGTCGGGGGACGTTTCCGCTCGGTGTGGCCAATGGAAAGGGTATATGCATGGCGCTGAAAGGGGCTTTAATTTAATGAACGGTTGCCGGTCGACCGGGGCGCATCACTCCCCCCTGCTCCCTTAGAGTGCCCCCTCGCTCTGGCGACTCGGCAAAACCGCCACCGATTCTCTTGACCTTCTCGTCGTGATGCGCTCCCCGAAATCGCAAACAATCGCCTCGAAATTTGTGCCGAAGGGAAGGAGGGGGGGGGGGGGGGGGGGCGGCTATTTGAATTCGCCTGAAAAGCTCGCCAAGTTTGAGGCGCCCCTCGCCCTCGCCTCGCGAACCGGCAGCCCGCCCTCGTCCTCGGGCACGGAGAGTGCAGAGAGGCTACGTACAAAAACGGAAACAATTAAATCAACAATGGTTGGTTTGGTCGCGGCGCACAGTCGCTCCCATTCGGACCAAATCTTGCAGAAAATACGTTTTCCTCGGGATTATTCGGCATTGAAATCATTTCATATTTAATAGGAAACACGCCTTGTTACACACCGACGTCTGTTATTATTATTATTATTATTATTATTAAAAGGAGGGAAAGTCGTAATTACCCCCGCGCCTTTTCTCCGTCACCGATAATCACTATCAATATACGCGACGATGATAAAAAGCCGGGGAGGGGGCCGCATCATTACCGTCATAATCATTTATAGCGCGCCCGGGGGTCGATGCTTTAAACAACGCCTCACGCACTCACCATTACATATGTTGATTGTTTTATTACTACCCGAATATAAGGGACGCGAAATTAGCTTACATCACACGGTATTTACCGCGCTATTACTTAATAAGAGGGTGCTCCGCTCCCCGAGGACCTAAACACCCCCCACGAAAAGGGTGGACCGAAGCCGCCTGACATATTTACATACATAACTCGAAACCCGATCTCCTTTATACAACACTAAGTCCTGTCTTCTCTTTACGGTATTAGAGGTGATGGTATATTTTCGCAAATTTCTTGATGAATGGAACTCGTCCCGTCTCCGCTCTTATAACGAATTCGTTTATGCGTCGAGTTTTTGTGAAAACACGAGAAAATAATCGGTTATTGGTTTTTGTCGGGCGCGCCGAGGGTGGGAGGGAGAGAGAAAGAGAGACCGAGAGGAGCCCCCGTCATCAACAGCAGAGTGTACCTAATTCAAAGTGGTTGTATGGCTTGTTTTGTTCAAAATAACTCATCAAAACAGTCTTTGAGCCTCGACGCTTATTATTATATACGCCGCGCGCCTTTCTTTATCGCGAAATTTATACGGCCCGATAAAGATCTAGTCAACATATATTATATCGAGTCTGGAAGAACGCGATTTTCGAAATCTAAAATAATCCGATAATGAGAGCGGCAGTTACCTATATTAGTTTCGGGGGTCCTCGTCGTTCGTGCAATCGTATGCTATGCGTGTTAACGAAAAGTCGATACGGACGGTGCGGTCGGCAAAAGTCGCCGGCACGCACCGGACCGCACCGCACCGCGGTCGCTGTCGCCCTGTCGCCCTGTCGCCTGATCCTGAACGACGACGGCGAAAAGTACGAGTGTGAACGGCCCTTTGAGCCTCCCCGTTCCCGGCTTTGCCGTCGTTTCGTCCGCGAACGGCAACGGGTGCGGAGGGAGGTGGAGACTCGGCGGCACATAGAGAGAGCGGAAAGGGTGGCTTGAAGCCCCGCCAGTCCCAGGGGATGCCACTAGTCTGTAATTAAACTCCCAGCTACTGGCGTAGCCGAGTGTCTGCGGCTCTCTCCGCACACGGGGAATGCCCTTGGTGGAGCGGAGACGGAGAGAGCCGCCGTGCCCGTGCGCCGTCCCTCCGGCTCGGCTCGGCTCGACTCGGTGCTTTTCTCCCTCCGTATCTCTTCGCAACTTCGCGAACAAGGATAATGTTATACCAACCTATAGAGAAATTGATCGCGGGATTCCGACTGTTGTATGTGTTATAACGTGGACTTTAAGCGGATCGGATTATGGATTTCCACCGGATTTTTCCCCTTTTCGCCGCCGCGCCGCGTGCATGTATACCTGATGGAGAGAGTTGATTAACAACCGAGAGCCCCGGATTCTGTGCGGCTTATACGCTATCGCCGAAACCTAATAATGACGATCTGACGATGACGATGATGATGATACGAGGGCGGGTTTCGTTTTCATACGCGGGATGCGTTTTATTCGATCGTGCGGAGCGGACGCATCGTCGTCATATCACGGGCCGACGATGTGTTTGGGAACACAATGCGTGACACGGGATACGGTCGAAGCCGTGACCAGAATGAGGCGCACAATGGGCCTCTCTCTCGTCGGCCGTCGATCTGTGATCTGTGATGTGATGTGCGGACGCGGGACCGGTCGGACGGAAAACCGCGATTGGAAATTCACCAGTGCACGCCTAAATTAACCGGGCGCGCAATGTACTGGATGGATGCGACGCTTCACGCCTTTGTACCGTATAATATACCTCCGCCGAACAATTCGCGGCTAAAAGGACCAATTCGATTTTTGCTCTATTTATTTTCGCAATTCCGACGCTACCTTTTTTTCGTTTCTCCCATCATGCGATGTAATCCATCCAACTGATCGTGGACCGGTGTTCGGTCCTGAACTTTCAAAGCTGATGATGCATTCCATATTATATGGGTCAAAGCATTTTGGTATGCAATTTTTAACGGTTACGGTGGTTGTGAATTCGAGAATCACCATCATCGATGGCTATTTCCTTTAATTTATAAGTTGTTTCTTATTTATATGCCGAAATAAGGGCTTTCAAATTTCCGAGAGCTTAACGTCAGCGAAAAATTGAACGCGTATTGTGTGACTCGTATTTGACGAATGCACGTGAAACAATAACCGCGAGGAGGTCTCGACGGTGCGGCGCCCCCAGGTATTATCGGAGAGGCCGCGGATCGCTTTTCGATCGTTCTGGTGGGGGAAGAACCGCCATGGGAGGCGCCTATTCGACGTGCAAAATCGCTTCGGAAACGGTGAATTCGTTCGCGTTTCGTTAGACCGATCGAAATTATCTAAAAAAGATCCGGCCGAATTCGAAGCGGCGAGATAAAAATCGCTTTAAATTTGCGACGAATGATGCGCACCCCCGACGCGAGTCGGCGAGTGCGTCGGTCGGTCGGTCGCGAGTCGCCGGCGCCGGATTAAGATGCAAATTTTAGTGATTTCTGAATATACAAATAGCGAAGATTTCGAGGGTAGTTATCCCCCCATTCCCCATTCACCGGAGAGCCCCGGGAGTGAAGCTCTCCCGCCGACACAAGTTTAACAACATGGCTGAGGCGTGGTTTCCTCTTTTTCCGGAAGGGCACCCCGACTGGGGATTGGTCGCTCCAAGGACCGCCCCGCGACTGTTACCAAATATTGGTCCACAAATAGTTCGTGTTTGTTATATGTTTAGGATGCCCAGATGGGTCTCAGTACTTACAGTATAGTTTACACGTTCCCGGATGACGGTACATAATTAGGGGCGAAAAGCGACACAAACTGATAGATATTCTTTAAGGGCCAGTTTGTGTATACGAATACGAGAGTTCGGGTGTGAGAACCGTTTATTGTGATGTGCAGCAACGAGACACCGGCGAGCAACACGTCACCGAGGCTCCCCATGCCATTTTCGCTCGAAGCCCACCAAGGGGGCGCCGCTCCGAGGGCCCTGCTCCCGATCGACCAGTACCGTCTCCAGCTGTACCAGTACGCGGTCGCCGAACGTCTGCGGTACCCGCTCCTGAACCCGTTCCCGACGCCCCTGACGTGCTACCCCCTGTTCCCGAGGGCGCTCCAACCGGAGGAGCCGAAACCGCAGCACAGCTACATCGGCCTGATCGCGATGGCCATCCTGAGCTCGCCCGAGGGCAAACTGGTGCTCTCCGACATCTACCAGCACATCCTCGACCACTACCCGTACTTCAGGACCCGCGGACCCGGCTGGCGGAACTCGATACGGCACAACCTGTCGCTCAACGACTGCTTCATAAAGGCCGGACGCAGCGCCAACGGCAAGGGCCACTACTGGGCCATCCACCCGGCGAACGTCGACGACTTCAGGAAGGGCGACTTCCGCCGCCGCAAGGCGCAGCGCAAGGTGCGGAAGCACATGGGCCTCGCCGTCGACGAGGACGGCGCCGACTCGCCCAGCCCGCCGCCGCTGTCGGCGAGCCCGCCGGCGGTTGCCGGTGCCGGGCTGCCGGGCCCGTCGACGACGGCCGTCTACCACCGCGGCCTCCTGCCGGCGTCCGGACGCGGCGGCCCGTCGTCGCGCAAGCGGCAGTTCGACGTCGCCTCGCTGCTCGCGCCCGACTCCGGCGACGACACCAACGAGGAGGACATCATCGACGTCGTCACCAGCGACCATCAGCACCAGGAGCCGGCGGACGGTCACGGCCCGGCCCCCTCACCGAAACAGTGGCCCATGTTCCCGATCGTCAACTACTACCAGGCCCTGCTGCAGGCGAGGCCTTCGCCGACCATCCCCGCCGATGCGGTTGCGGACGGCACGGACTCCTAATGAGCGACTCGCCGCCCGAAAATACCTCGTGATGCCCACCGGGTCCCCCTTTCATTTATACACGCATACATAAGATCGACGAAATGACAAAGAGTCGGTATGTAAGACAAAAATCTAACTAAAGGCTGTCCGTTCGTTATACATATAATGATAACAATATCAGTTTTTATTATATCATAAAAAGTTAAGTAATAATCTTCACTGTTATTATTATTATTATTATTATGATCATGATGATGTAGGTGTTCGAACCCCATAGTAATAATTAACTTCGAACTTCTATATAGTTTGAAAGGCAATTCAAACGAATCTCGTTTATAATACTCCGGATCTTGTATATAAAGGTAAATGTGTATCAGAACTGTATAACTATATGTAAATATATCAATTATATCGGAATTTTTTATTTTGAATATTCGATACCTTTTAATTTAGATATGTAGTTTAATGGGAACGAACAGAGACGAATCCGCATCACCTGGACTTTTATTAAAGAGACTCGCTGAAGCGACGGAACGCGTAAGTTCGTTGTAAAACTTATTAACTCTTTGCAACATAATACAGAACCAGACAAAATTTTGAAAAACTTCAGTCCATTCCATTTTTAATTCTAGCATTCTTCAATTCTCCAATTGCTAAATCAAAACTGTTGTTATACAAATAGTACCTACTGCATGAAATTACAACTTTAATTGACACCAGAATTTGTTAATCTATTTATCTGGTTCTGCATCTTATTTGCTCCTCAATTAGTCGTAGTAATCGTTTAAATAAATCGGACAGTTGCAGGCAGTTGGAATGATTTAATTACGCCAGCAGTAAAATTAAAACTTTCCATTTTTGACACTGATTTGATTACCAATTCGAGTTTTTCTATCATTCCCGCGCACAACCCCCGCCACTTGCGTATAATAAAATCGTCGGTTTTTAAACGAGTGGGTGATGATGCTGGACAAAATCGCGTGACATCGACCATTAATAAGGGAGAGATTCCGATTGGTTAACCATACGAGTCTTGTTTGAATGCATGGTCTAGTGACGGTGGTGGGCATCATCCCACTGCTGGGACTTTGTCAGAAAAATACTCCAACTAATTCGATCAAGAGTAAGCACAAGGAGGTGAGAGAAGAGCCAAAAACGCCATGAATGGGGTAACTCGAGGGTCTTTTTATAAGAAGTGCGTACTTAAGCCACGGGTGGCACAAATATTGTGGGTTTTTGGCACTAAGCGCTCATTGTATCGCCTAATCTACTTGACACGACCGCTATGGACGGTTTTGTGAGCTTCGACGGATTTACGCCCGACGACAATGTTTTCTTAAAGAGATTTCGGGACTTGCGTGCCCCCTCATTATAAGACGTCGTTATTATCGTAACCGGCGAGGACCCCACAAAAGACCCCGTCATGGGCAATCAATACGCTGGATTATTTTGACGCGTTACCCCGTGTATAATATAAGTATAAATAAATAATGAGTTTTTCTTACATAAGTACAAGAGAGGTGGATCTCTATTATGGGTTCAGACACAATGATGACGTTTCACGCATCGCCGGTCCTTAATGGGTCGCCAATTGTAATTGTATTTATTGGACTGTGTAAATTAGTAAATAATTGCCGTCCCTGGAACGGAGGTCCGGACCTCAATAGGTTGTTAGCGACTCCCGCCGTGACTTACTTACACTTCGGGAATTATTTCGAACCGCCCGATGGCGCACTTATTGTGCCGTATTTTACGCTGTTGTAAAACGCGCCTGAGCGGATAAATATTTCATTCGTTATTCTGTATCCATTCAAACATCGAATCTTGCAAAGGGCGTCAGGGCATGCATCCACGCAGGGCCGGACCGCGGGAGAGGTGACTGACAAAGCCGACCGTTGTCCCTCTTCGGCGACGGTATTTTCATTTCACGGGCTTTTCGAGCTTTTGCCAAACACTCGAGGCTCGAGAATTTTCCACATTTCTACCTCCACACGCACCTGCCCTTATAGGTACTCGGAAATGCGGCAATAATAACACGATGACAAATAACTTCTTTTCATAACATTTGGCAAATACGTAGATCACTTTTAAGATAAGAAAGTATTAAATGTTTGGGATCGAAAGAGCACAAAAGACCGCCGTGAGAATGAGTTCCGAGTCCACGCAACAACACCATCAACTTATTCGTCATGTGTCATGATGTTTTATATTAATACGGAGATTTTGTCACGTTACAACAACAATAAATAACACGAGACGAGAGAGTATGTGCGTGTTGATTAATAATCAAACAACACGAAAAAATGCGCATGCATGGGTGGTTTATTTGCATAAATACAGGTACACAACACCCGGAGGTGTATAGAAAACAAGAAGGCGGCTGCGAGTCAATATTGGCTGAAGCGTCTCCTTCAAGCACCGTGCACGATGATGGGAGTGGTGCGCTTGGAGAGCTTCCTGGGGAGGTCGCTTACAATAAATACCGTCGAGAGGGCTACCACATATCATCTCGGTTTGCTCCGATGTTTACCGTTTCCATCGACACCCGGAGGATCGATTTACCCACCGCCGGGGCAATTTCTGCACTCGACCGTCGCGAACGATCCGATCCGAGCTTTCGTTTCGACAATACGTCATCGTCATATAGACCGTTCGTCCGTCCGCGAATCCGATATTTCGGTCGCGTACCGGCTCAGTCTCCCCACTTGAATCCCTGAATGATTTCCGACTTTTTAAACTGAATTCAACGGATAATGGTTCTTTATTTATCCGACTATACGGGTAAATAACATGTGGGCAACAATATAAACAAAAATATCGAACCCATCATCGGATCGGATAAACACCGCACAAACTCACGATGATGACGATGATCATCATGCTGATGGTTATACCGGAGACGTCTCGCTCTTTTATAGTCGAGAAACCAACAAAGACAATGATATTTGAAGTTATCGTCGACAAAAGCTCCGATGAGCCGTCAACGATTTAAATGCCCGAGTGTTTGGACCACTTCAGCTCGAACGTACAAAGAAAACCGTCACTCAAAATATACCACTAACATTCCTATTGTAACGTATACAATCATTTTATGCGTGATATGATGCAAACTCGCGAGACCGCGCGCCATCATCATCACAATAATAACAATAATAATAATAATCATCATCGTCATCACAATCGTTAATGCGCTGTATAACAGAGATGATGCCTCGATCGAGAGGTGATGCATTCTTAATTCGTGATCATAATCGCCTTTGATGTGGGGACGACTTAGGTATCTCGCGCGTTATTTCGACGCCTTTTTTAACGCGCCCTCGCGGTTTTCCGGGCTCGATTTGCATACCAAACAACAACGGGCCGCCATTCGCATTCGCCACCTACACCCGTGCACTACAATGAAAGCCAATAGTTTCGGGAAAACCGCAAAAAGGACACCCGCCCGTCACATCCATCATCGAGCCGAACGAGAATGGGAAAGCGATCGAACATTTTTCGTTTTGTACACGCGAAGGGCCCGGTGGATTTGTTTGGTAGATATCGCGCCGTTTGTTCAACTCGTAACGTTTTATCGATTATTGTTGATGCATTAAAATTCGCTGACATCAAGACGAAATTCTATACAAAACCCGAAATTAAATCATCTTCTCGCCGACGGATTTAATAATCCATTGTTCGATTATAATATATTTCGACATGGCCGGGCCGTCTTTATTGTCTGCGCCGTCAAATACTATTTTGACACAATTTCAGACAAGAAAGAGCCAAATATTACATAGAGGGGTATACATCAGGTATACCGTGCGTGTACAAAGAGGAGAGCAAGTCATTTTCGTATACATTTCTGACAAGAGAGCTATAATATAAGGCGTGAGTGCCGACAAAGATGTTTTATTTTCGAAATTTGTGCTACTTAGGATTGATTTTGAGACGCGAAGTGAGAGCAGATGCGCCAGTCGTCCCGGGGAATGATAATAATTACCCGACATCTAAACGAATTATAAGAGACGGGGAGAGTGGTGGATGATGAGGTGAGGACGATGGTTTTGGTTAATTTTCGAGCCTCGATGCGAATCGTTATGAAAATCAAATGGGAGAAACAGTTCTCGAAGCTCTGACAACTGCCAACACAACGTACAACAACAAAGAGAGTAAAACGTCGCTCAGGGTGGTACACAATTGGTGTTACGGAGGGTGAGGTTTACATTATTGCGCGTTTACTCGCTGTTTCACACCGCCGTACGGATCTGAATAATTCAATAACATCTCTAAATAGGCGGCACTAACGTCCAAAAGACACCTCCGTGCACCCAGCGCAGCGGAGGCTTTTTCCGGCGATATTCCCGAATTACCGACGGGTAAATTCGTTGTTTGATTATCATCGTCAAACACGTCCACCATCATCAAACGACAAAACGGCTAATTCTGTTAAAACCAAATCGATTCACATCATTTCCTGCAGAGTAGGGGACGCATTTAGTTAAATAAGGCCTCCGATAGGAATCGCGCGCCCCCCAATTAGTCCCATCATCACACAACTCTACAAAAAATATATACATGTACAATTAGTATTTGTCTACTTCTCTATCACGATCGACGGTCGAAAAATTGAAAATAAAAAGATCGTCGTTACTATCGTTATATCATCATCGGCGGCGTTTTATTATTATTATGGAGTCGGCGGGTTGCGAACGGGAGGGGTAGGGGAAAAGCGCCTCGGCGCGGCGCTTTCAATGGCACTCACTTTTCCATAATTCCACATTCCGCATTGGGAAATAAATGGGCCATTTTAAAACGCTACTTTTGTGAAACCAAAGAAATTCAAATAAAAATAATATAAACGGCGCGCTAGCTGCTGCTGGGCTCCCCTGCCCCTCCACACCAGCAGTCCCAGCGGTTTCTACAGTTTCCTCGGCATCGGGGGGAGGCGGCGCCGCCCTCGGCCCTCTGCACCCCACAAAAGCACCAGAAAGCTCGCGCACGCGAAAATAAAACCTCTCGCGCTTTCTGGATCTGGGCGAAATTCCGACGATGCCTACATAAATAAACAGCACAAAGACCACCTCTTTACTATTAGGTATACAATTATATTCGAGACAAAATCCGTATTAAGATTTGTATACTGATAAATCGATGAGATAATGGCGTCGCTTTCATTGAAATAACGAAATGATTATGATCGTGACCTAAATAAGATTATTATATAAGTTATGGTGAAATGATTCTTGGATCTGCGGATAATAATACAAGGTGGAATAATATATTTTGTAGAGCGGCGCGCTGTGTTCTCGTCAAATGATAATAGATTGACAAAAATTGTTTTTGATCTTATTTTCGCATGTAAAAATTCCGAACACATGCCCTGAATTCGACTGCACCTCTCCTAGGCGTGCGGAATATGAAAATGCGTCGTGTGTGGATATAAGTGGAGGAGGGTGGCGGAAAAAACTCCGGCGACAGGTCTGCTTGAAAAACGACAGCGACAACGCAAAATAACTCGGTGAGCGAGAATTTTCATTGCGGAGCGACGACGATAAAAACAATTCGCGGCTAATTAGCGCGCCGAATTACTTACTGTAACCGGTAAAATCGTTGAACTCTTATGTACGTTATTATAGCCAGTCGCTAATAGATTGAGCATTTCACAAGCGGCGGAATCGGGATAATTACAGAGTGAAGTGTATCACAACCTCATTGCTGCCGCTCAAACTTGCAAACTCATATCGGCGGTTAGACTGTGAGCGCACGATCCCGACTAAACTTCCTCGAGAAGAACTTTACCGTCATTATCAATTATATCGGAATCAGAAGAATCTCAATTAAAACAAAACTTCATTTATACTCAGCCCAACTTATTCCATTTGAATAATTCTATCATTCCATATACGGGTGTTTTTTTCAATAACTGGGTGCTTTTTTCGGGGGGTGGCGGCTGCGTCTCGGTCACAGTCTGTTCCGGATTGATACGTCCGAACGGCCGTAGTGGTACTCAGAAGCGGCGTTAAATTATAACCTACAGGCCATCCACAAAAGCACTCAGATAGATAAGGCCGAGATATTAGTTGAAAATAAAAGCATTGCAGCGCTAAAAACAACGTATGACAGCCAATCAGGATTGCTCATTAATTAAAACGCCGACGGATTTTAACCGAATAGAGTCGTCTTATACAACGGCATGTATAGTATACGAGTTTGTTGGTTGTAAAGGTATGTACTTAAGTGGCGAGTTATTTTGATTGGGTAGTATTTGAACGGTGCAATAAGAGAATCAGAAATGCGATCATTATCCAATTATTCCGCTACTAATTTAATTGGTGCGGTAACGGAATTGCACTTCTTTTAGGTGGATAACGACAATCAACGAAATCGTATGTACGTAATTTTTCCACCTTGCGAAGGGCTTCCATGTGCATGGGGCCATCTGCTTTGTCAAATGCGACCTACTGCAAAAAGACAAAAAAAAACAACAATACTTAGTTCATTCGAAATAATGGGGAATTGATCGAATTTACCCTTAAGGACACAGTCTTGCTGCCCTTACGTCATCTTGAGTCATCTCAAGTGAGAAAATGCGTCTAATATTTTCGAAAATCCATCACTTTGGGTACAAATTTTGCTCGAAATTTTCAATCGACCATAACTTTCGAACCGAAGCTCCGATCGGGATGGGCGGCCGCGCATTCGAAAGAGCGTTAAAAAATCTACGAAATGCTCCTAGAGCGCACCAGAAAAAGGTAATTTTTCATGTGAATTATGGCCTCCGAAAAATCACCAAATCATCGGTCTCGTGAAATTAAAACCGGTCTAACTTTTGAACCGATCGAGATATCGATTCGGGCGACCCGGCAATCGAAAGAGAATCGAAAAATCTATCGAAAACAGTATGGACATGTGCAAAAAGCTTTCGAATTGACCGAGAATCGTGCTTTTTAAATTTTCGACATGAAATTTTCACGAAAATTCCAACGATTTTCGCAAACTACAAAGTGGCGAAACTTTCTTATTAGTCGAGATATCGATGAAGAATTCAAATTGGTTTCTTATTGTGTCATCTGGAGTAGATACATGCGTCCGGTATTGGTTTATCTGAGAAAAAAAAAATGTTCGAATTTTCGAATTTTCAACTTTTTGAAAATTTCAAAGTGCTGTAACTTTTTTATTTGTTGAGATATCGACGGCAAATTTAAATTGGGTTCTAATTGAGTCATCTGAAGTGAGAAAATGCGTCTAAAATTGCCGTACCGTTGAAAATAGAGTAAAATTTTCAAACGGCCATAACTTCGTTATTAGTGGAGCTATCGAGTTGCACGACCCGGGAATCGCTTAGTTAGCTCAAAATCTATCGGGAGAAGTGTCTGGATTTTGATTTGGACGACATTTAGTGATTTTCGATTTTTTCGAAAATCCATCACTTTGGGTACAAATTTTGCTCGAAATTTTCAATCGGCCATAACTTTCGAACCGAAGCTTCGATCGGGATGGGCGGCCGCGCATTCGAAAGAGCGTAAAAAAATCTACGAAATGCTTCTAGAGCGCATCGGAAAAAGGTAATTTTTCATGTGAATTATGGCCTCCGAAAAATCATCAAATCATCGGTCTCGTAAAATTGAAACCGGTCTAACTTTTGAACCGATCGAGATATCGATTCGGGCGACCCGGCAATCGAAAGAGAATCGAAAAATCTATCGAAAACAGTATGGACATGTACAAAAAGCTTTCGAATTGACCGAGAATCGTGCTTTTAAAATTTTTGACATGACATTTTTACGAAAATTTCAACGATTTTCGCAAACATCAAAGTGGCGAAACTTTCTTATTAGTCGAGATATCGATAAAAAATTCAAATTGGCTTCTTATTGTGTCATCTGGAGTAGATACATGCGTCCGGTACTGGTTCATCTGAGAAAAAAAAAATGTTCGAATTTTCGAATTTTCAACTTTTTGAAAATTTCAAAGTGCTGTAACTTTTTTATTTGTTGAGATATCGACGGCAAATTTGAATTGGGTTCTAATTGAGTCATCTGAAGTGAGAAAATGCGTCTAATATTGCCGTACCGTTGAAAATAGAGTAAAATTTTCAAACGGCCATAACTTCGTTATTAGTGGAGCTATCGAGTTGCACGACCCGGGAATCGCTTAGTTAGCTCAAAATCTATCGGGAAAAGTGTCTGGATTTTGATTTGGACGACATTTAGTGATTTTCGATTTTTTCGAAAATCCATCACTTTGGGTACAAATTTTGATCGAAATTTTCAATCGACCATAACTTTCGAACCGAAGCTCCGATCGGGATGGGCGGCCGCGCATTCGAAAGAGCGTCAAAAAATCTACCAAATGCTCCTAGAGCGCATCAGAAAAAGGTAATTTTTCATGTGAATTATGGCCTCCGAAAAATCACCAAATCATCGGTCTCGTGAAATTAAAACCGGTCTAACTTTTGAATCGATCGAGATATCGATTCGGGCGACCCGGCAATCGAAAGAGAATCGAAATATCTATCGAAAACAGTATGGACATGTACAAAAAGCTTTCGAATTGACCGAGAATCGTGCTTTTTAAATTTTTGACATGAAATTTTGACGAAAATTTCAACGATTTTCGCAAACTTTAAAGTGGCGAAACTTTCTTATTAGTCGAGATATCCATGAAAAATTCAAATTGGCTTCTTATTATGTCATCTGGAGTAGATACATGCGTCCGGTATTGGATTATCTGAGAAAATAGATGTTCGAATTTTCAAATTTTCAACTTTTTTGATGAGTGATAAAATGCATCTGCTCCTACTGATAAGGGACTCATTAAAACGCGTAACGCTGGGCAACCTACTTTTTTTACTCAATATATGAATATACATATAATCGTATACCGGGTGTCTTGAATAAATTACCGTGATATTGCGAGATTGTTGGGTGAAGCCGTACGCGTTTTCGAATAATCCCCCGATGGGGCCGGTCTCCTTGTGGCGGTGCATTATTATAAATATAATCCCCAATCTTTTCGGTGTAATTAGATGAGGTCCAAGGGTGCAGCATCCGAGAAGGTCGCAAAGGCTTCCTGTAAACACTTTGATTGTGCCCGGAGCGCGTGCGTGTTTATTATACCTACGAAATTCGTCTAATAAATAATAATAAGCAATTATGCATTTAGATTCGAATCGTTTTTTATTGTAATGCATCGTGTAGTTCAGGGATGAGCCTCGAACTTCATCCATCTATATAGAGAAGCAGTCGTGAATCTGTCGTATTCCTGTCAAGTACTGCATGTATACCTTATTTCTGCGTACCTACGATAAATAATAGTAATAATAATAAGCTCTGTGTGAATTTTGAATCATTGCTAATTCACTTCTTAAATTAAAATGACCCAGTTATTAATAGAATAAAGGTCGAATTCATCATTGGGTTCCTGTACTTTTTGTTGTGTGAGGTTCAAAACTTTCGGCCACGTAAATGGAACGGAAAAGGACCTTTTCTTCTTGCCGATTAGCACCGCACCACGAATCCGGAAGAATCAGGTACTCCTAGTCTAAGTCTATCGATGATATGAAAGTGTGTGTGTGTGTGTGATAAATGATCATTAGATGGTGCGTGGGTCACGAGCGGGAATGGCAAACTAAACTGAAAAGGCTCGTGTTCGTCCCGATCGTCCTCCTTCCGGTCCTGATCCTCGTGGTCTTCCTCGCGAAATACGTCGCCGTTCCGAAGGAGCCGCCAGATACGGAAGCAGTTTGTGAGTATTAACGGCGTTCCGCCGTATAAATTCAATTCGAGACACTTTAGCCATGAAAAATTTCGACCAAAACGAACTGCTCGACGACGAAGACAAGCGCGAGGTCCTGAGGGGGACGAGAACTTCGTACGCTCCCGACATCGTGGACAACAATACCGTCGTGGCGCATAAAGGCGACCACGACAAAGCCAGGCGGAGGCGAGACATCCACGTGGCCACTCTGAGCCTTCAAAATGTAACAGTCTCGAAAATAGCCGGAAGTAAACTAACTCGATCGCCCGTTTCAGTACTCGAATTTCGACCGCAACCCTGACGATTACGGTGGCAACAGCACGAAGATGTACGATTTTGTCGAAAAGGTAGACAGCAATGCCTTGGATTGGAAGGTACGTACACTTACCTACCTAAATATACACTCGTGTCGTGAATGCCGCCCCTATTTTTAAAAGCGTCCCCGCTTATTACCAGAGTCGCGAATGGAATAACTCGGCGGATGCAGCCCTTTTTTGGAGGAACCAACTGGATTACGAACAAATTCGCACCCTTCAAGGTATCGATTTATGAAAACAGTCCGTAAAAATTCTAATTACGAATATTCACGTTCGTGGCAGCCAAAACCATGAAAAAATACATGAATGAGTCTACGAGTCCTTGTGATAATTTCTACGAGTACGCTTGCGGTAACTGGGAGGAGCACCACACGATTCCGGCAGATCGAGCTTCCTACGACACCTTCGAAATGTTGAGGGAAAATCTCGACGTCATCTTGAAGGACCTCCTGAGCGAAGAGGTTTAATCTCTCAATTACATATATCTGCTTTTTCCAGTTTCTTCTTGACGCTTATTCTAGGATGAAATCGTGGATTTTGCGAACGCCAGTGCGATGGACGCCTCGTCGAAAGCGAAATTCTTCTACAAATCGTGCATGAATGAAGGTGAGCTTCGATAATTATCATCGCGTCCGATATTAGCGATAATAAACGACGATACGGTTTAGAAAGGTTGAGTCAGCGCGGCGAAGCCCCACTATTACAGCTCCTGGATGATTTGGGAGGGTGGCCTTTAATCTCGGATAACTGGGACGAGGACAATTTCTGTATAGAGATGTTGATGGGGCGACTGAAACTTTTCAATAATGACATTTTGATCACCGAATGGATCGGACCGGATATCATCAACTCCAAGTATTACATAATACAGGTTTTACTACATAATCTATAATAATAGACCCCATAATAAAGAGAACATATTAATTCTTCTAGATTGATCAAACCACCCTGGGATTGCCAGGACGATCCTATTTTTTGGATCCGGCCTACGCCAAGTATTTAAAAGCTTATAAGAATTTCATCCTAGAAGTCGCCATGATTTTAGGGGCGCCACCGGAGCGTATCTTGGAAGATGTCGATGATTTAATAAGTTTCGAGAGTAAGATAGCGCAAGTAGGTTCATTCCAATTTGAAATTTTATTACTGATTTAGCGACATTTTTCAGATAATGGTACCTAGTGAGAATAGGCGAAACGTAACGGATTTGTATTTACGAACCAGCATCCAATCGTTACAAAACTATTTCCCTAGCTTCAATTGGATGCAATATTTCACGGTGATAGTCGGTAAAGAAGTTGATTTCAGAGAGGAAATCGCCTGCTATTGCATGGACTATCTCGATAAACTCATGGATATCTTAAACCAGACTAACCAAAGGTTAATTAGTGTCATTTAGATAGAAATCGGAGATTATTATTTTCCTAATAATGGTTCCAGGATAATATCAAATTATTTGATTTGGAGATTCGTCCGACATCGTACAAATAATTTGGATCAACGTTTCATCTCTGCCAAACAGCGTTTCTATCACGTTTTATTCGGGAGAGAGCAGGCGCCTCCTCGTTGGCAATTTTGCGTGTCTCAAGTGAACTCCAACATGGGAATGGCATTGGGGAGTCTCTTCGTCCAGAAATATTTCGACGAAAATAGCAAAAAAGACGTAAGATCTCCAATCAGATAATCCGTCGAGTAATCATTCGTAAATTTGTTCGTTTTCTAGACTTTAGAGATGACTAGACGACTTCAAGAGGCTTTTCGCTTAATCCTAAAAGAGAATAAATGGCTGGGCGATCACACCAAAGATTATGCCAGAATTAAAATTGATAAGATGAATCTGAAAATCGGCTACCCGGATTTTCTCCTAAACATCGAGGAATTGAACGAACGCTACTACGATGTCCTCATCCACTCGGATTACTTTTTTGAAAACACTTTGAGCATTCTGCGGCATTTAACTCGAATAGAAAAGGCCAAACTCGGGTGTGAAGTTAATAAAACTACTTGGGGAACTGCACCTGCTGTGGTCAACGCGTATTACAGTCGAAATAAAAATCAGATCAGTACGAATTCGCAGAGATTAATCGGATTTTCATTTTACTAATTTAACTTTTGAACATATTATTTGCTACAGTATTCCCGGCGGGCATTCTGCAGCCCCCTTTTTACCACAAGCACTTCCCGAAATCTTTGAATTTCGGTGGGATCGGGGTGGTGATCGGGCACGAGATAACGCACGGTTTCGATGATAAGGGTCGCCTCTTCGACCAATACGGCAATCTGCAACAATGGTGGAAAGAGGATTCGATTTATAGATTCCACGAAAGGGCCAAATGCATGATAGGTATGCCTAATGCTGCGCCATCAGTTTCCGTAATTAAATCCGCAAATAAAATCCTTCTGTTGGGTAGATCAATACAATTCGTATATAATACCGGACGTGGACACGAACATGGACGGATTCATAACGCAAGGTGAAAATATCGCCGATAATGGAGGACTGAAACAGGCTTTTAGGGTACGTGATCACGTAATAAACCCGCCGCCTGTTATTTCGATGAAACCGTTTTATTTAGGCGTACGAAATGTGGCTCAAGAATAATCCCGACGCCGATGAAACTCTACCGGGACTCAATCTCACGGGGAGGCAGCTTTTCTTCTTGAATTTCGCCCAGGTGTGGCATCAGATACGAACACCCGAATTCAGGTATACGCCATCCGACTGTACTGTACTAATTTCGGCTATTTATTTAGGTCTGGTGCGGTAAGCAGCGAGTCGACACCATGAGGAGCCGTCTGAAAGTCGCCGTCCACTCCCCTGGCATTTTCCGGGTCATCGGGACCCTAAGCAATTCCGAAGATTTCGCAAGAGTCTACAACTGCCCCCTGGACAGCGTCATGAATCCCTCCGATAAATGCAGTCTCTGGTAGCCAATTTAATTCGATTAATTAATTATATTCGGGATTGTATCAGACGCACGCGTATTATACACATTTTGAAGAGATACGCACGCGCAGCGCAGACATTAATTTACCGAAAGTTACCACTTACCAGTAACGGCACCCGTCCCTTCGGCCAGGATTACAGTTTATGATCTAGCGTAGCTTTACCTTAAAGATCACCCCTAATTAAATTGTCATAAGAGCGAGCGTACTAACTAGTCAAATATTTTGATTATACGATTAATATTAAATATAGTTAACATTTATTTTATCAACAACATTATATTTACGTTTTTATTTGCCAATACAAAATTCTTTAAAAATAACATCTAGCAATTGTTCTGTGGTAACTGTGCCCACTAAACAGCCTAATTGCTTCAAGGCCCTCCTCAAGTGTTCGGTTTTCAAAACGAGATCTGTTTTATCATCAGTGGTCAAATATGAGTTCAAAAAGTCCAAACATTTCGATAAGTGGTTGCGGTGTCTCCTTTGATTCATACATGGATGCTCGCTTGAGGGTTCTCCACATCTGAAACCCAGTCAGTTACATAAGTCTGAAAAATTCACATCTTTCTCAACTTACAAAGTTTTCAGTTTATCTCGTATTGAATCCACTAAATTATCTACACCTTCTTCCGATTTACAAGACACCGAGGTGACTACTTCGACACCTTTGTAGTTGCCACGAATTAAATCGACTTTATTGAGGACGACTATGCATTGCCTCTTGAAAATTGTCTCAAAATCGTTGGAGTCTTCGTTAATTAATTCGGTTAAATTCAACATTTTTATGTAGTGTTTAATATAATGTAGAAGATCAGTATTTGAGTTTTTGGTAAACCATCTGGATAATTTTTCAGAGTCTATTACTAAAATGACCAAATCTGCAGCTTCATAAGATTTGAGAGCCCGTGTGATGCCTTCAATTTCGATAACATCACTTGTGTGTGAGCGCAATCCTGCTGTATCAGTTAAAACTAGAGGGTACCCCTCAATATTTAGGGTCACTTCCAGGATATCCCGTGTGGTCCCAGCTATAGGTGTGACAATAGCTGCAGGTCTCTGGCCTGGAAGTAAAAAATATTAATCCATTTTGGCATATACACTTGATGAAGAACAATGATGGAGGCATTCAAAATCATCAACTAACACAAAGTATTTAACAGACTGCTCTTTCCAACATTGGGTGCTCCCAAAATAACAGTTTTTACTCCGTTTCTGAGCATCTCTCCTTTTCTTCCATCGTCTAGATGTTTCCGTATTTCATTTGTGAGTGAAGCTGCATTGATTTCGACCAATTTCAAAAGATCTTCATCTATTGATTCAGTTTCATCAAAATCTATGTAGGCTTCAAGATGAGCCACCGATTTCGTAAGAGACACTCTCCATTTGTTATATAATCTACTTAGAGCTCCTTGAGTTTGTAAAAAGGCTTGTCTTCTTTGGGCTTCAGTTTCGGCTTCTAATAAATCCGCGAGTCCTTCCACTTCGGTCAAATCAAGTTTTCCATTGAGAAAAGCTCGTCGTGTGAACTCTCCTGGCTCGGCTAGACGTAGATTAGAAATAGTGCTTAGAGCATTTAGTATGGAATTCACTACAGCTACTCCTCCATGGACCTGTAGCTCAAATGAGTTCTCTCCTGTGAAGCTATTGGGCTCTAAAATTTAATTAATATTTTTGATTACTTGATTGCATGGAGTAACTACCGGGAAACCGTAAGAGTAATCCTTTATCCAATGTTTCTTTAGAAATTGGGTCAATGATGCACCTCAGAACTGCCATTCTGGGTTTTGGGAGAGTTTGTAGATTAGTCACAGTTTTCAAAGCTTCATCTGCGTGATTTCCTGATACTCTTATAACTGCTACGCCACATTTTCCATGACCTTTAAAAAAGATGTATTTAACTGAGATGAAAATGTGATAACAGAATATTACCTGAAGATAATGCGAATATTGTATTTGATGAATGTTGTCTTTTAAAAGTTGAAAATATATGTCTGATAATCACCATTATAAATTTCTAAATCGGTAAAAGCAAATTTTAATTAACATCGATTCTTTTGAAATTTCAAACTAGACAGCAAACATAACCTACAAACATTGTGATAGGGACTTTAAATTTCATTGATTTGGCAACACTGATCGTACGCAGGATTCCGAACGCTAGCTTCTTTGTAGAGAAAGAATCGTTGCCAACTTCATACAAGTTTGTATGCAACCAATAATACACGTAGTCACCATGACGCGCCACTTTGACGGCAGCGCCAAAATTCTCGAAGCTTGTAGTTCGAATAAAATCCGTAAGACAGCAAACTGATCGAATCTCGCCACGCTATAGCCGTCTAGCGGCGAATTATAGGAACTACGTATATCTATGGTTGAAAATGAATATGTTTATAGGTTATGTTGATTGTTGACTGAAGAGGTTTGAGACTTTGCTGCAAACAGCGCCACTGGAAGGGTGAGTGCCGCCTTATGTAAACTACGTAGTTCAACCGATCGCCGCTAGATGGCTATAGCGTGGAATGATTCGATTACTTTGCCATCTTACGGATTCTATTTGAACTACAAGCTTCAAAGGTTTTGGCGCTGCCGTCGGAGCGACGCGTCATGATGCCGCCGTGTATTTTTGGTTGCATACATTTCACATAAAAAGCATTTGGGAAATTCCGTTGAATGGATGATCCGCTATATGGTTATTCCGCCTTGTAACTCTCTGTCAACTTCTGTCAAATTTTGTGTGGATATCACCAATCACCAGGAAAACAATCAATGCGTCATTTGCTTTGCTTGGGAAAGATTCAAAACGTATACAGCTTTTTCTCAGATTTCTAATAAAATAAGTCAAAATGTGTGCGAAGATGGCATTTCAACACCAGGCCGGCACGGCTATGGAGTGCCTAAGTGTAAGTACAGAAAAAAAACATTTGTCTTTAATCGGAAATGGGTGTAACCCTAGTAGGCCTCCCCTATGTACTTTTTTTTTGCATTCAATTTTAGATTCCCATAACATTACATAAAGATGTAGATGGTGACACAATGAGATGTGGCTTCAAAATAGGGGGAGGAATTGACCAGGACTACCACAAAAGCCCCCAAGGGTACACAGATAATGTAAGAGTGCCTTATCCCAATTCCCAATAATGGCTTGCCCTAAGTTTGAGTGTTTCAGGGCATTTACGTAACAGAAGTCCATGATTCCAGTCCAGCATCTCGGAGCGGGCTGCGGGTGCATGATAAAATCCTCCAGTGTAATGGCTATGACTTCACCATGGTGACTCATAAGAAAGCTGTGAGCTACATAAAAAAACACCCAGTCTTGAATCTGTTAGTTGCAAGAAAAGGGGTCACATCCACATAATCGTCCCATGGTTTTTACGTTCAATTAATTTTAATACCAACTAGGTATTAATGTGACTGTTTGGCTGATACTTTCAGTTCTAGTTACCAACGATTCCACAACTTCAGTGATTTTACTATTAAGTGGTGGTACTTTTACATGTTTTGATACACGAAGTCTATTTCCGTTTTATTTTCATAATGAATATATTGTTATTGTCAATGATTTGTAAATATATAAAATCTAAATAACACCACTGTTACTTAGGTTTGGTGAATTTATTATTGATTGTAGTATTATAGGTTTAAAAGTTTATGTGAATGTTAGCAAGGCAATGATCTCATAATTATTGTCGTTTTGGGTGTGAAATCGGTGTTATCTTGTGTGTTTACGACGTATCGTGCTTATATACATAATTGAGCTCGACTGTATTAGCAGCTTTTGCCGGAATAAAGCTATGTGAAGTACCTACATTCTTTATCATAATTTTGAACATCATTCGCATGTGTGAATAGTGAATAATGACCTCGAAGGAGATGTGGATCGCGCCCTTGAATGCATCTGGACACTTCAAATTTCGCGCCGATTCTATTGGCGGATATAGAACCTGGGGAGGGAGAGCAATATTGCCAATATTACTAAAATATATCTATTTTAGATTTTAGGTTTTAGGAGTACAACCTACATAAGTTGAAAATTTCAGGAAAAGATCTGTTTTACAAATTGTAATAATTGAATAAGATTTTCAGGATATATTTATATCAATTTCCTTCAATCTTTATTTAATAGATACGATAGAGATTTGTGTTGGCGACACTGTTACAGGGGGTTGATCGTGATTGGTGCATTTTTTCCCACTTCCAGTACCGGCAAAATTTTCACACTTGTCTCCCACTTGAACAGGGATTCAGTTAATGTCTAGATCTTATTCGTGTTTTTACCAGTAAAATTGTGGAAGAACTGTGAAAAAGGTGGAAAACAATGGAAGGGCCTTACTTAAGGGCCAGTTGGATGACATCCAGGTATTTCGACAAACAGAAACTCACTTCAGTGATCGGACTAGGGCTCGCCATACACCTACTAATGATGGGGGCCGTATTCGAAATGTACTTCTCTAGCCCAATCGACCATGGCCTGAAGCCAGTGAAGTCGACCATGTCTCCTCCTGCGAAAAGGGTCGTCTTAATCGTAGCGGACGGCTTACGCGCGGATACTCTCTATAACAATGAGAAATTGTTTCCCCGAACATCGTGAGCCACCTTTTTTCCATCAATGGGATCCAGATAACCGATTTTTATAATTCCTCAGTGAAATGAAGTACACGCGCTCGTCATGGGGCTACTCGCACACCCGGATGCCGACAGAAAGCCGACCGGGACATGTCGCCATCCTTGGAGGGATCTATGAAGATCCAAGCGCAATATTCTATGGGTGGCAAGCGAATCCCGTCGATTTTGACTCGGTGATTAACCAGAGCACGAACGCCTATTGCTTTGGAAGCCCAGACATCCTCAGACTCTTCAAAAACGGTTTGTAGCTCGACTTGTAATCATTCAAAACAAAATGTTTGAAATTCGATAATTTCAGTGAAAAATAACAACGCTCACTTTTATTCCTACGATGCGGACATGGAAGATTTTGGGAAGAGTAACACCAGCATCTTAGATATGTGGGTGTTCGACGAAGTCAAACAATTTCTGGATAACCACGTCCGATGCAGAGGTCACTGCCCAGAATTTAGGCAAAGTGGCAATTTGTTCTTCCTTCACCTCCTTGGAATTGACACCGCCGGACACGGTTTTAAACCTGATTCCAAGTTCGTGAACTCACTAATAATTAATTATGTACTTGAATCACTCATTTATTACAGAGAGTATATCGACAATGTGAAGGTTGTTGATAAATATGTCTACATAACTGAACAACTGTTTGAAGAAGCGTTCGGGGACAAAGCTACAGCTTATGTGCTCACCTCTGATCACGGTATGACAGACTGGGGCTCACATGGAGCAGGATCTGACGACGAAACCTTGACACCTATCATCGTGTGGGGAGCTGGGGTCAGAATCGATCCCGAACCTACCAACATCGAGCAAGTTGACATCGCCCCTCTTCTGTCTACTCTGATCGGCATCAACATCCCAAGCAATAGCATCGTAAGTTACCTTATTGGCGGAAATTGACTAAATAATAATCTGAACGATTACAGGGCAAGCTTCCTCATGGCTTCCTGAATGTTGACATGCATGTGTTGGCAACAATGATGCTGAACAATGCAAAACAACTGGCCGAAATCTACCGCCACAAGAGAGACTGGATCAAGGACACCACCATCTACTACGTTCCATTTTTGGAGGAGACTTATATCAATGACATAGATTCACAATTCGAATACTTCGAGTCATTGATTGCGGAAGGCGAGCATGATGTTTTTGTAAGTCGTGTTAATTGCTTTCAGTTTTTTTTGTCAACTTTAGTTACCCTTCCAGTTTTTCAAAGTGAAATTGTATATGCATCTCATGCTCAAAGGCGCCAACTATTTCCAGTATTATTACAAAATCCCCTTAGTGATTGCTATCATAGTCGGCTTCCTGTTGTGGATTTTGTACCTTACTATGATTGCGCTCTCGTCCAACACTGACCCGGGCATGAACAGTTTTTGCCTGGACTTCACTTTCGTTTGCATATTTGAAACTGTAGTGACTTTGGTGTGGTGTAAGTTCTAGTTGTCCAAATTGTAATCGATTGTCAATTAATCGAGGTACTTTTCAGACCAATCCATGCCGAGTATGTACTACATCTACCTCAACTTCCCGGTAGTAATGACTTACGTCATCGTCAACAAGTACCGATCGGTGATTGAAGTATTCGCTGTCTTTGGGACTATCGAAGAAACGCGTATGAGGATCAATGTTCTATGGTTCTTCATTGGAATCGAGCTACTGATCCTCGGCTTCTTCTACCGGTTCTGCTTCAGTCTGATTTTGGCGCACATGACCATCTGGGTGTGGTACTCGTTCAAATACAGCATGGACAAGAAACTGAAAGGAGGCTGGCTCAGCATGGCGGCGCTCATTGCCATTTTCCCACTGCTGAGCGCTATGAACACCAAATTCAACTCTTACCTTTAGTGAGTGACAATTTTCGTAAATAAGCTTTCCATTATTTCCATTATTTTTTTTTATATTCCAGCGTTGTTGGTGCAGCCTTTTATTATTCGGTCATGCACTTGATAGTGAACGGCTTCCCATTCCGCCAGAATTACAACAACTTGATGCTGAAGGTCCTGCATTTCATCTGCAGACTGCCTCCGATTATCGCACTGGCCGTCGAGTTCGAATGGATTAAACCTGACTCTCACTTGAAATATTTCTCCTGGTTTTTGTCTGGTAAGTCGATTGATGATTTACAAAATGCAATAATTGGCAGTACTGGTTTTTCATCTTTTTTTTTTAGTGTTGCCATTCCCGTTTTTATTCTGCACTCATACTCAACTCTTCGCTCGTTTGACCGCCATCTTTATGTCGTTTGCGCCATTCTACATGCTGGTGACTGTCAATATCGAAACGCTGTTCCTCGGGGTTTACGTCTGCCTCCTGTATCTGTGGCTTTTGATGGAAAGCCGCTTCTCGAGGATTGCCGCAATGCACTATTTAACTTTTGATGGGAGACGTAGTGGAGAGACCGACAATTTGGAGGAGTTCAGACGTGCTTTCTTTTTCGTATCCTTTAATCCATTCTTTCAATGAATTTTAATTGCATAAAATCGCCGTTTAGTGTCTATTATCCTTAATGAAAATTCAGATGGCCTTCATATTCATGGGCTTCTTCGGGACAGGCAACATTGCCAGTCTGAACTCGTTTGATCCGATGTGGGTGCGCTGCTTCCTGACGGTTTTCAGCCCCTTCAAGATGTTCGGCCTGATCTTGCTCAAGTGCATGGTGCCCTTCATTTTCACCGCTTGCGTTTTCCGCGCCATTCACAAGATTTACCGCGGCAGCATGGTTAGGAGATTCTGCATCATCCTGGTGATCTCTGATCTCATGCTTCTGCAGTTCTTGTTCAACATCACCAATGAGGGGTCGTGGCTGGACATCGGAATAAGTTTGTCTCACTTCGTCATAATGTGGGGGTTCATAATAATAATATTGGTCCTCTACGGAATCGCTTACCTCTTGACCACCACCAAGCAGAAGACTTACTTTTTCAATGAGAATCGGTACTAGTACCGTCTCGTTCTTATTTTCATTAGAAATGAGAGCTTAAGACTCATTATTATTATTGTATTTTTGTGGGTTTCCTTTTGGCAGAAACTTCAGCAAATTTCACCGATTTACTAAACAATGCACGCCTTAAAAAATGTGCTGCGGTTTCTGCCCAAGGAACGCCTTCTTGTCCTGTTACTAGAATTATTGTCAACAGTGATATTCGTACTTAAGAAGATTGTTTTCGTTTGTATTTATTTGTTACTCAGAATGAGGTTTTTGTTTCTTTCTAGTCTTAGGTTAAAAGTTGCCAAATGAAAGGCTGTGTTATTATCAATAATATTATTATACTATAAGGATTTTGAACTTGTGAAGCCGCCATGTTGGCTGATTTTGACACAAGTTTGAGAGATCGGGGGAACAAACGTCAGGTGACAGCTCCTCGTTTTACTTTACTTGATTTGTTAGTACCTTGGACCAATTATTTTGAAGTTGGGGCACTCGCCATTTGAAGCGTCCTAATTTCAAATTGTACTTACCTTAAAACTTAGATGTTACCCATTTTTTAATAAAGTTTTGAATATAAACTGATGGTGTTTTTGTCCTCGTAAAATAAGTAGAGCGAGACTTGGTTAAACGAAAGCCTTATCAATTCAATCCCGTGCGTTTTACTTAACATGGGAGATTGCGAATAATGGCAATTGTGCAGTTATCAAATCGTGATAATTTTTGTCGAATTTCGCGCGATTTCTTCAATCGAACCGGGCAGGCCGCATGCGCAGCGCGCCAAATGAGCCAAACTCGCCCTAAACTAAAGTGTCGAGACTGTCGAGTTAAAAATCAGCCAGTTGTCATCATCGACGAATGTCCCTTGCTGTGTTGTTAATGAGTGGTTTAAAGAGTTTAAATGTCCAGTGTGATTCCCAAAGTTTCTAAAATTTCACCCTAAACCTTCCCGTAAGTGAACACAAACTTTCTGAGCTTCTGAAAATCCCGAAATATGAGCTAAAAGAGCTTTACAGGAGTTTCCACCACCTGTTGAATTTTGAGTAAGTACCCAAAAGGCCCCTACCAAAATTTCAACAAATCCAGGATCTAAAACCTGAAGTGAATCATCCAAGAACGTGTTTCTGGTTTCAAAGTTGATTATTTTGGAGAAATTTCGCCTCATGTTCCCGATAAGTCAAAGTGGAGTTTTCCCGGTCTTTTCCCTTGTGAACTCAATTTTTGCCTTGAAAATAAATGAAACCTCATGGTTTTTTACCACGATCGGGTGCAAAACCTTCGAAACTATCTGAAAATATCAAACTTGGTAGTTTCCACCCCTTTGGAAAAGTTTTATACCGAGTTTAGAACTTTTCGCGCTCTAACCTCAACCGTCTATATTAAAGGGACGATTTTTCCGATTTAAAGTCCACAATATCACCAAATTTCCTCGATCAAAACTTGAACATGTCTGGCTATAGCTTTATTTAAAGTAATTCGTTCGAATGTTGGATTTTAAGAGAGTTTATTAGTATGTTTTGGCGCCTAAAGTCATTACATTAGTCAATGACCGGTACGATACCTTTTAAATTCAGGATGTGTATTTTTTTAGGATTCCACGATCGTAGAATGGTCTTAAAAGCAATGGTTATGGACGAATCGAACAACAAAAGGTACTCAATTTCCACTTGAAATACCAAATAATATTAATAAATAACCATGAACTCGATTTATAGAGTTATTGAGGTGGACGAGAACGAAAATGCTGGAGCTAATGAAAACGGACTGCCAGATCCACCAAAGTACGTAAACAAACATGAAAGTAGACTTTAAACTTCATGGGGACTGTTTCAGTGCCGATTCCGATGATGGGGACTTGATTGATTTTGAGGACCCCCCACCAAGGGAAAATAATAAAGAAAATGCGCCATCAGCTCCCAATAATGGGTACATCTCGATCGACGAAACTCAAGTTCGCATTATCTAATTTTTCAACGATTTTAGGCACGATGAAGACTCTTCAAATTCGCTGGAAGAGTTGAGGGCCCGAGCTACTTGCTACGAAGAGATGCCTTCCAGTGACGAATCCGTAACGAAATTAATGTCCTCGAATCTGAACCTGCCCGATGCGGAACGCATCAATCAGCAACTCAGTTTTCCGGAACTTCTCGAGTTCCACCAGAACCAAGCGAGCGAGAACTTATTCTCCGGATTCGAATTCGGTGAAGCCACCAAAAGGAGAGTCGAACAGAATAAGAAAGCGTCGAATAAAACCGAGGACGAAATCGCTAACAGCGGTTCCGTGGATGATAATAATAAACCGGGATGTTCTAAACCTGTAAGTGAGAAGGACCACAAAACGCCTCACTCGCATAAACGCCAACGTCTGGGCGATTCCTCGAGAGAGGACCCTTCAGCCTGTGATCCGGACTTGGTGGTCAATGTAAGTCGCGACGTGCCAAAGTCTCTGGAGAATCAAGCCGAATGTGTCGAAGTTTGGAACTTCATGGTGAATAAGGAAGACGCGATGCTGAAGTTCCGTAATCCGAGGCTCTTCTACGATTTCAAAATGGTCACACCGAGGATGAGAGCGATTTTACTCGACTGGCTGATGGAGGTCTCCGAAGTTTACCACTTGCGACGCGTCACCTATTACCTGAGTGTGGACTATTTCGATCGTTTCACCTCGATCCGAACGGACATCCCAAAGAGCTTGCTCCAGTTGGTCGGGATAACATGTCTCTACATCGCCGCCAAAGTCGAGGAGATCTATCCGCCAAACTTGAAAGAGCTGGCCTATGTTTGTGACGGCGCATGCAAGGAGAAGGACATGGTCGCTTGCGAAATATTGATTCTAAATGTGAGTAAAAATCGCTTCACTAAGTAAATCTAAGTTCTATCCATAATATCGATATTAATTTCATAGAGTTTGGGCTGGGAGGTTGTCTTGACTACTCCCAGTGATTGGCTGAATCTCTACATGCAGCTTCACCACAAAGCCAATGATTTAGTGCGAAGCAAATTGAGCGCCGATTTCAACCACGATTTCGTCTACCCACAATATTCAGCGTATCATTTCACTCGCGCCTCTCAATTGATGGATTTACTGTCGCTGGATCCGGGCTATCTCAAATTTAGTTACAGCCTGATTGCGGCAGCTGCAATGTACTTTATGTACGGGAAGGCAATAGCTTTAGAGGTTTCTGGCTTCACTTGGGACCAACTCGCACCTTGTGTGAATTACATGACGGTTTTCTACAAAATTGTCAAAGCTCCACCAGATCCCAGGCTACATTCGTGTTTAGGGGAATCTCAACCCGAAGAAACCCACAAAAGTTTAGTGAACCTGCCCGGGGGCAGCAAAGGGGCGCCTAGGAATGAAAGCTACTCTCTGCAGACTCACGTAGCCAGTATGGAATATTTCGTAAGTGTTATGTTATAATCGTAGAATTTCCCCCCCAAATCTGACATTTGAAATTAATTCCGGTTTCAGGAGCAAGCAGCGATCTACAGGCTGTCTCAGTTCACTGGGCGAATCCCCCGTGACGACGCCTCGTCCCTGACCCCTCTAGAAGACGCTGGCCAGCATCGCGAAGACGATGTCGAAGCGGACATTGACTCATTGATAAATGATATCAAACAATTAGACAAAGACTCGAATGTAGATCCGACGAAAACCAGTTCCCAAAGTCTTGATGAGATATTCGAGATGATTTTTTCTCACGAGGATCTACCTTCGCCATCATCCGATAAAAATGACTCTTAAAATATAATTTTGTGATATTCTCATCTCTTTCAATTAACTATAGTAATAAGTTATAAAATAGCAATAAGTTCATTTCATCTTATTTTTGTTTGTATAATGATATTCTATTTGAGAACTAATTATAGCGATCTCAGGAATTCACACATATAATCGACTAAAAGCTTTATATTTTTGTTCAGTTACCTCAAATTTCACTGATATAAGGTATAGCGATATACCATTTTTCTTCTGGGATTTTATTAAATATTGATTCATGTTCTCCTTATTTATTAGTGTAGTTATTGCTGTGATGATAACTGACTGTTCTTTTAAATTTAGGTGGCATTTTGGTAATAGGTCACTTAATACAATTAATGTAATCCACAACACATTTTGTAATTTTGTGTTTTTCACTATTTTATTCAATAAAGATTTATAAAATATTTTGAATTTCCCGCTTATTAATTTATCTTGACTTTTTAATTTTGAGTGTTACCAACTTAATTTTGTACCATACCAAAACTTCATTAGAACTTTTGGTTGTTCAAGATTTGCAACACTGCATCATGTCCTTTCAAAAATTGCCATCTGTCAAGCAAGATCGAGGTAAATTATTAAAAGGTTTTCAATTAATTTACATATAAAATTAAGTTGAATTTATGCTTTTCTGGGTTACAATTAATTTCTAATTACAAAGAACTTAAACTTCTGAAAATTACGAGGAAAATTATGAACAATGCAAAAATCCGAAATCCTAACCTAAAATTTTTTTCGTAGGTATCCAAGAAAACTTTATGATGGAATACCTTCAGTACGAAAACGTATGGTTAAACAAGTCCCTTTACGAAGACGCTGAGATCAAATACTATGAAAACTTGGCTAAGGTATGAATAAACAAATCTCAATATAATATAAAGAGTGCCTTAATGTAGATGGACGTCAACTAACATTTCATTTCAATAATTTAAGTATTAAGCGGAAGTTGGGTTCTTGCAGTAGCCCTTGAGATACTAAAAATTTATTCTCGCTCATTCTGTATTTTAACAATAATGGTTTCTGTTTGGTGTAGGCACCAGTAACTCCTTTGGCTGGGGAAGTTGCCAAGGCACGTCAACTTCTAATTGAAAGTAGGGACACTTTTAAAGAAGTGAGTACGAAGAAAGCTTCGTAAAAAAAACTATTGCATGCCAAGACAGAAATTCTTCAATCAAATGAAAATTATTTACCTTGAACAATCTTGTTATCTTAACTCTCTTAGGTTCCTCGCTCAGATTCTGTGGATGCTGGGGCCGTCAAGTTCTTTGAAAAGAAGATTGTAGAAATTGAGAAAAGTAAGAAATAATCGGCTTTCTTTATAAACTCCGCAAGTCCAATTTTCAGAGATATGTATGATATTTTCAAACATTTTTTGTAATTCCAGCGGTTGACAAAATTTTGGAGAGAGTAAATGCATTAGAAACACGTTTCAAGTCTATCGAAAAAGGTGCCTCTAAAGTTGAAGGCGCAACCAACAACCAAGTCCATGAAATAAACGTTTCCGGAAATCCTACAAAAGATGAAGACGAAGATGATGGCGTTGACCTGTTTGGTTCAGACTCAGAGGAAGAAAACGAGACGGCAGCAAAACTGCGAGAAGAACGTCTCGCAGCCTACAACGCAAAGAAATCCAAAAGTGAGCAAAAATTTTCACAATTTTATAATTTTACAAATTGATATGGTTGAATTTTCAGAACCTGTTTTAATTGCAAAATCTAATGTTATCCTTGATGTGAAACCCTGGGATGATGAAACTGATATGAAGGTGATGGAACAATCGGTGCGCAAAATTGAATCAGAAGGGCTTTTATGGGGCGCCGCTAAACTTGTACCCTTAGCTTATGGTATCAAAAAACTACAAATATCATGTGTTGTTGAAGATGATAAGGTTTCAATTGATTGGCTAACTGAAGAAATACAAGGACTTGAAGACTTTGTAAGTGTTTTTGTTTTTACTTCTCCAATTTAGTTTTTACTTTTTTTTCTTCTAGGTCCAAAGTGTTGATATTGCTGCCTTTAATAAAATCTAAAATTCCTCTGAATTTACAATCTACTAAATGAATTATATTGTGTTCGTACATTTTCCAGTTATGAAATTATTTAAACAGTGTAATTCTCATTTTATTGAGTGTTTTTTTCAGAATTGATTTCAATAAACATATTACACCATAATGCTTTTAATTAGGTAGGTGTCTTTGCTATCAGCAGGGCCTTTGAAGACAATAAATTCATTGAATTCTCAATTGGAATTAAAAATTATCATTAATGTATGCAACCAATAATACACGTTGCCACCATGCTGCGCCGCTTCAAGCGAGGCTTCAAGTCCTTTTTTTTATATTGTAAATGTAAAATTGAAGAGAATCCATGCTTTCAAAATAAATTAATAAATACGCACTTGAGTAAACTTGGAAGTTTAAACTTGGGTGCTAACAATCTGTAATAGAGGATAGCGCGCGAATCCTGGGAGTTTTAAATATTTAAATCCCGTCCTTTAAATGTCGGCTTTAAAATTTAAAGAGAAGGGGTAGTGTGCTTGAAAGATTTATTCGCATTTTTCACAGAAAAAAAAAACAGAAATTAATGTGCCAAAAACCACGTATTAAAAAATTAATAAATAACACCTAAAAAGAGACATCACAAGAGGGTGTAAAGCGTTAAACATTCAATTAAAAGATTCACATAAATAACAAAACGATGCGATTTTTTTTTAAGTTAAGGATCATTATACGCGAAAAACTTACAACCTACAGGACCTACAGTAATTGTAATTATTGTCTTTGGACTACTTACTCCATAGAACTACTCTAATTCTCGTGAGCCGATTATGAAGTCTTTGTACTGCTCTACAAATAATCGCCACCTATTGATTTAAAACGGGCTCACTGATTAAAATTATCTCTGAACACAAGATCGTAAATAAACCGGTAAAATAGAAAATGTAACACTAATGATTGAAAATACATAACTTGTCTGTAGGTATCCTCAACTTTAATATTTAAAGCTACCTTAATAAAAAAAAATCCTTTCTATTGAGTCATACATAAATATCACAAACTAGGGTTCAATTAAACTCTATAGTTGTAGCCACCACTCTTAAGTTGGACCAAAGCCATAGCACCTTGCATTTCATCACTGGTAATTAGTCCGTTTTTCCCGTCCGGTGCCCGCACCAGAACTGTGGGACGTTTTTGATTTTCCACCATTACCTGAGGCTGCTGCAGCGGAAACGATCCCGCTAGAGAGGTGGGCTCGACCTTGATACTGTCAGGTGTGAAGGGCTCGTCCCAGTTGATGGGTTGAGCTAAATCTTGAGTGGAATCGTAGCTTTGAGCTTGATCTTGCGCTTTTCGCAGCCACCGTTTCTTGGGCAATTCGACGCTTTTCGGTGACGACGGAGGTGCGCTCTCGAAACTGTCCGAATTGCTGCATGAGGCCTCATCGAGTTCCGATTTTGGACTGCCCTCGATGCCGTCGTCGTTCGGCGAGCACCGGTAACCTATGTATGGGCTCTGGTTTTCGCCGTTGATGGTGCATCGCTTCTTCGGAGTGGTTTGGAGGCTTTTCGAACGCTTATTATGCCTGGAAACAACGACACGATTAATGGTGCACTATTCAAGAATTCGTGATCGTTTCAATCGAACCATTTTTGGACTTCTGCGCTGTAAACTTGGTCATATTTTTTCAAAGCACTGGGCGATTTCGGGGCCGGTAAGTACCTCACTAGTTTCAAGTCTGGGTGTTGCGGGCAGTGTCGATTTGAGTGCTTGAAACGTTGATTACACGTGGGATAGGAACAGATGAACGGTTTTTCATCAGTGTGAATTCTTTGGTGGGTTTTCAGTTGGCCGGATTGTGCGAACTTCTTGGTGCAGTTCGGGAAGTCACAGGAATACGGTTTCTCACCTAACAGAGGGCAAACGGATGATGGATTCGTGATTTAAAATACTCGGCCTTTTAAATACCTGTATGTATCCTTTTGTGTGCTTGCAAGGACTTTTCTCTGGGAAAGACGCGAAGGCAGAAAACGCATTTGATCGAACTGGGGGAGGTCGAGCCTACGGCTTTGAGGGCGTCCAGTGTTTCGGCCCGGGGCCGACCGCGGCGTGTCTCCCCCGGGGAACAGCCGGAGCTCTGGCGGCCGCCTGGACACGGGCTACCGTTAACCGGTCCCTTGTTCGGGAAGTTGATGGATTTCGACTTCAAGATGCGGTTGGGCGGGGTCACTTCAACACCACAGACACTACTCGAAACCACTTTGTTGCGTTTTGGGGTACGATTCATAATTTAAAGCGTCTCAAGTCACCAATTTCGGAATTTTGAGCGGACAAAACGCTACCAAAACAAAACTCCGGAACCTGTTGCGCTTATTCCGTGGACAGGTTGACAGATGACCGGGCAGATGGCGCCACAAATTGGAGGGAATCCGAAGATGAACTAACCTAAACTAGCCGCAGAAACTACCCCGTTACCCGTTTGCCGAAATCAAGGATATTTGATTGAACCATGCCATGAGAAATCGAGGTGAATTAAAAAAAAAATTAAACTTGACAACTAACAAAGGTTACTACCCTCACAGCTCTTTAACAACTGACTTTAGCGCCCTCTGTGCGAATTTACATTGAATTGAATAGAAATAGAAAGATGTTAGGAATCCTTCGGCGGTATTTTCAGTGGTCCTCAACAATAATACCACCCTAGGGCGATTTAATTTAATCCCTTTAATCCGCTATTCGCATTTCTGAATAAGCACAAACCATTTAATGGCTATTTAAAAAATGATAAAAGATCCCAGGTTCGGATCACAATAGAATATTAAATTAGCCTATTACGTACGTTATAATATGTTGATCTACATTGGCTCATGAGAATATAAATAAAGTTAAATGTCTTTATTCTGTTGAGTATTGTTGCCAAAAGTGGCCACTTGCGGTGATTGATTTTATGGGATTTGGATGTAATATTCGAAGCGTTGGTGGGATATCGTTCCTACTTACAGTGATACTGCATGTCGATTCGATTCAAAAGGATTTCAACTTCCTACTATACGTATGTAGGTTGCCATAAAACAAACAGCAATAAAGGACTTCATTAGGGTGTTTATATATAAATATTTTCCTAGAGCAAATATATATGAAATAAAATCGCTACGGGCAAAAATACGGGAGTCTTCTTCTATCACGTAGTGAAGGCCCAATTTTCTAATACAAAATCAAATAATGCCTAAAGGAATAAGATGCGATACAGATATATAACTATAGGTATCTACTCTGATACTATAATAAGTTTATCAACGTCAAAATGACTCAATGGTGGAAAATACCTTTCTCATGAGGGTTAATAAGTATAATTAAAAGAAAAAATCGCAGAAAAATAGATTTGTTATTGACGATAGGCCATATATTTTCTCGAGAACTAATTAATCTGTTCCAGAATTTGCCACCTATCCTCTAGGAATAATAACGCGCTCTTGATGTGATTCTTTTTAAAATAAATATCGAATAAGATAATATGATCATTCTTAAGTATCGTACATGTTCTATACGAAAGTTAATGTTGTTGCGATATTTACAGAAGGGCTTCTTCAATTAATTTGTCGGGCGGCGGGGGTTGCAGAGGTTTGTCAATTACTCTGACGGACCTTATCTGGTATAAAAGCTGATGGTCCGATGAGATAGACGTTCATTCTTTAGATAGCTTTCAGTCGAATACCATCATTTATTCCCGCTAAAAAATCGAAATTATTGATAATAATAATAGAACACATCAATCGTGCGCATTTTTAATAATTGTTTCGATATTCATAAAATGTATCGCGTTCTCTTTGCTTGTTTACTAATTGCTTTTGTGGGTATGTGCTCGGGACAACTTAACTTTTCTCCAAATTGGGGAAAACGAACCATTTTACCGTCATCGGATACAGGCGACTGTAAGGAATCCATCGAGACAGTAATGCTCGTTTACAAAATTATTCAAGTAGGTATCTTTACTCAAAATGAATTTGAACTGAATTTCCTAGTTAATAAATTGATGTTTGTTGCAGAACGAGGCTCAGAAGTTAACGGAATGTGAGAAAATGTCAAATTAAACTGAATTAAAAAATGCCGCAAAATTTACTTACATAATTAAATAAAAATGTAATTGTTCAGCGTTTATGTTTCTATTATTGTATTTCATCCATATATCTTACAAAATATGCCTGCAACTTTATAGAGATCATTTATATTTGGTAAAAATTTCGGATTAATGAATAATAAATTAGACGTAATATTAATGGACTTTTTAATTATTCAAACTGACATACAGGGGAGTGAAGTCGCCGTGTTAAAAGATGGTGAACCCCCCACTCCGCTTCATACAACATATATCTAAAAATCTCAGGTGGGCGCGAAAATTTTCAAAACGGTTACCATGGGGACCATCCTAACCTCACATTCATATTATTTTTTTAATTCTCTTTTAAAAACTACAATTGAAACAAATTTTAGGTTCATTAAGCACCTATTATTAAGTATTATCATTACAATCATTATTAAAAAATTTATAAGTACATATGCACTCACAACTTTCATAAATTGGGCATTCCCTCCGAGTGTGGTTTGCATACGCAGGACTTTCGTGACTTTCTTTTTCAAGTGATAGCTTGAATTAGGGGCATTTTCATTGATTTCTTTTAAATTCTCGGTTTTATTGAAGTTGCAGTGTAAATGCCGTGCCTATGTATGAAAAACGACTATTGTAACATATCCACATTAAAATGGTACTAAATTGAGCACGAACCTTTCAAGAAATTCACAAACTACCACAGTAACTGGGGGGACTCTTTTGAACGTAATGAAGGCAAAAATAGACTTGCACAGACAAATTTTCAAACTTTGAAAATTCGCGATAAAATGGCCGACAACTGCGCAAACGACAAAAGGAAAAGAAAAAAAGCGACTGCGCATGCGCGGAAGCTATTGCCATCCTAATATATCTAGCTATCTCTCTTTCTCTCATTGATCTAGTTTGCACCTGAGATCTTTCTTCCTCCAAAATTCCCTAGATTCCCTAGATCTCGCCGTTGCCCACCCAGCCATTTACCGTTTCATACCCCTGCTGACATACCCGTCGTCTTGTTTGTTTGTCAGTTCAAAAGTGTGACATGTCATGTCTATTTTTTCTATAAAAAAAAACAAAACGATAAAAAGTAATAAAAACTATATCGAACGTGCATTCTCGTGCCTCGATTTGCACGGACTCACAATAGGTTGTTCGGGCAACAATTGTGAACCGGTCCACAAAGTACGGCGCTTGCGCACAAGCTTGGTGGAGTTCGGGCAAGTGCAGGTACTGGTTTCTAACCAGATTCTGACTGAAAGTCCGGTGTTCGGGCAATAATAACCTTCGGAGTAGTTTTTGACTGTTTGCAAACTGTCAAAGTGGTCAGAACTTGGCGACATGGACTAGTAGTTTGTGATATGCGCAGATAATAGCCTAATTAGCTTCTAAAACGTTAAAACGTATACTAAAACTTCCAGTTGTAGTGTAGTGTAGAGTTCCTTGCAGCTTTGAAACAAAACATTGCAAAACATTTTGGTATTCTTTCTATTCAACGGGTATTCTGTGTTCTAGGCTGTCAGCAAAATCCGTAAGCGCATGGCGCAACGTCACAAACGACGCAGCGACGCAGCGCAAGGAAGAAAAGACAGGAGGGTCGTGATTGGTTCTCACCCAGTAGCTAACAATTTGAGTGGTTAGGTGAGTAAGGTGAGTAAGGAGTGAGGAATGAATCTGAGTTTCTGAGTAGCTCTCCTATGACAGGCAAATAATTAAAATAAAATGGCGCATCTCAGTCAACCTCAGTGTGAGAATTAGTCGCTTTTAAAACTGTTATCATCTGTTATTAATAGCGAGGTGCCTCAGTCAGGAGTCTATAATCTTGTTGGTTTGTTTACTTAGTTAGTGACAGTTTTAAGTGCATGTGGGACATAACCGACTAGAAAAATGTATTCAAACTACATGAAGCCCTTCGTGAATACTAGCACCCAAAACACATCATTTGGTAAGTTTAACCCGTGCACATGTTCTAATGGTTCTATTAAAAATGATTCGTGGTTTTCAGGTGCTACAAACGGTAACAGTCCTTTTGGAAATAAAGGCCAATTTTTCAGTAAAACTAATACCACAGGATTTGCCCCCGCAGCCTCCACCTCCACGTTTGGTCAGCCAGCAGCAAATACTTCAATGTTTTCATCAATGCAACCTACGAACATCTTTCAGTCGCCGTCCACGTCCGGATTCAATGCTGGAGCGGCGAACCAAAGTGGATTTGGTGAGTACTAGAATGTTGATCTGATTAATTTGCTTCTCTTGTGTTTATTCCACCTCATTCCAAGATTACCCGAACCTGATATTAACAGACAAACTATCGTCTATGGGTATACAATAATGTTCTATTCAGAAGACTCGAAACAAAATGCGTTAATTCAGAGATCCTATAAGGGCTTATGTTTCGGGAATTGTTGTTTTTGACCCAATGTTTCGTTGTCACTAGGTCACGGTTATTACGAGTCGGGACTCCCGAGTAAAATAAGCAGACCTAATAAAGGCGTCAATGACGCCAATGTATTGGAGTTGGCTGTAGAGAATGCGGGTCCTTCTGGTAAGTAGGTATAATTAGAATAAAAGACTGAATGAATCTGCATTCCTACATGGATAACTTCATCGATTGAGTACAACAAACTATTACATTGTGGCAAATTTGCTGGAACTTACATCCCTGGGAGTAAAGTAGCTGCAAATAATATGTCCTTTGTACACACCTACACTAATTTCAACCCTTTTACGGTCACGTATACCTTGATTCCCAAAATATTTACACACCTTCATCTGACCTAACTTTGGAGAACGTTGGGAAATGATTTATGTTATTCAATCTTCAAGGAGTTCAAGTATCAATAAATTATCGATAATCACCTCTAATGCTTTTTCCATCTTTCTTTTTCTGTATCCCATAGATAGTTTTTTGAATCCTAATTTTGTCCAAGCGTGTGTCCGAGCGTGTGTCTGGGGTAAGTCCATGAATTGAATATTTGTTTGCTGTTTTCTCATATAACCTAACTTTCAAAAATTTACTAACCGCTTTTTATCTATATAACTTGATAATAATAGGACCGATCCATATCGAAATTGAAATATTCATTTTCGATAATGTTTGTTTATATCAATCACATTATCGATTACGCCTTCACTCATTTATTCAATAATGAGGTGTTCCTTGTTATCTCGTTCAGGCTCGACTTTATTTGGACAACAACAACAACAGCAACAACAGCAGCAGCAGCAGCAACCGCAGCAGTCCTCCAGTGGTCTGTTTGGAAGCACCAACAACACTTTCGGTCAAAATAAACCGGCCTTCGGATTCAATGCGACCCCAAATCAGGCTCCACTTTTCGGGCAACCAGCCCAACAGCAGCAGCAGCAGCAGCAGCAACAACAACAACAACAGCAACAACAACAAACAGCCGGTGCCTCTCTATTTCAGTCCAACTCGTCAACCCTCTTCGGGGGCTCGAATGCTTTCGGCGGTCAAACGCAGACCGGAACGGTCGTCAAGTTCGCCCCGGTCACCGGTAACGATACCATGCAAAAGAACGGCGTCGCCCAGTCGATAAACACCAAACACCATTGCATCACTTGCATGAAGGAGTACGAGAACAAATCGCTGGAGGAGTTGCGTTTCGAGGATTATTCGGTGAACCGGAAAGGCCCCCAGCAACAGTCCGGGTTCACGAGTACGCCGTTCGGTCCTCCGGCCGCCACCAGTTCGATGCAGGGCGGTTTCGGGCAGAACGCCACTGGCTTCGGGCAGACTTCCACTTTCGGCCAGAACACCATTCTCGGGGGCATGGGGGGGATGCAAAATCAGACCACCACGCCGAGTCTGTTCGGCAAGCCGACCGGCTTCGGAACGACCCCGGCGGCCAATGCGGGCACCTTCGGTTTCAACACGACCGTCTCTACCGCCAATCCGTTCAGCGCAAACCAGACACCAAAAACGTTCTCTCAGCCGCTTTTCGTGGGCAACACGGCCCAACAGCCACAGAGCGGATTCGGAACGCCCGCATTTGGACAGACCACTAATCAGGTGCGTTACTGCTCTGCTCTGCTCGGTTTCTTCGGTAATTTAATTTCGATCGATATCCTTTACAGAATTCTTCCGCGACTTTATTCCCCAAACCTGCTCAACCGGCCGCCGGATTCAACACGGGCCAAAGTGGATTCACATTCAATCAGACGCCTAGCACCCAATCGTCCACTTTATTCCCAGCCTCTAAACCGAATACCGGGTTCGGCATTTTCGGCCAAACCAATACCAACACTACCGGATTCGGGCAAACCACACAACCGGCTTTCGGTAACACATTCGGCAAGACGACGTTGACTCCCAGCTTTGGGCAACCTGTCCCAACTGGATTCAATACCGGAATGAGCGGTACGACATCGAAAATATCTTCTGTTGTTTGTTTGTTATCTATAATTATGGTTTCATGCGAATTTCAGGAAACATCCAACAAGCTCCGACACTTTTTGGCAGTACCGCCGCGAAACCGGCGAGTCTGTTCGGCAACACTAACACTGGTGGAAATTTATTCCAAAACAACACTTTTCAACCGACGACTACGACGACCAATTTCTCATTGCAACCGCAACAAGCTCAAGCCCAATTTCCACCGGAACATGCGGACGTGCTCAAGGGCATCGCCCTAGTCGCCACCGAGAGTTTCCCGGAGGGTCCTCACGTGACCGGCCTGGAACCGGTGCCGTTTGACGTGCGCAACAGCACCACCAACCCGACGGAACTTCGTAATTTATTAGATTGCTCAAAGAAGAAGGACGACAATGTGCATACACGTTCCAAGATGAAAGTGACGGGACCCAAACCAAAAAGGGTACGTACTTACCAAGTGTAACATGATATTGGGGAACAATTTTCAAGCCCTCGAAACGTCCCTCATATTGTTTGTAAATGGTCCACCCTGATCTGAAGTCATCCATTTCAGGGTCTCAACATTAGCAAGGAATTTTTTGACGCGAACACCGCATTGAAGACCTCGCGCAAATGCCTGGTGATTAGAAAGATCAACGAAGCCCCTCCGACCACAATTTACAATAAATACCGCAACGAATTGATCGAAGAAGCCGAAGCTTGTCTGCTTGCCGGAAGAGACAGAAATGGAAATGATGGAAGTGATGAGAATGACGAATTCGTCGACGCAGATACAAGCGTTAGAGGTGCCAAAGGTCTGGATCTAGTACCTCCTCTCAATTTCGGTTACGGCTTTCCCCGCGGCTTCGCCCAAGGAGATGGCACTCTCCTAGACAACACTCCCGAATTGACGTCTGACAGATCCACGACGACCTTGGCGGGCACGGAACCCGAGCCGTCACCTGTCGAAAATCCGGCGGGGGTCATCTTGACCAAACCAGAGTATTACATGTTCCCCCCATTGAAGGATCTGCACGAGCACGTCGACGAAAACGGCGAATGCGTCGTCCAAGGACTCACGATCGGCCGCAAGGGATACGGAAATGTTTACTACAGTGAACCGGTCAACATTACCAAACTGAATCTGGATGAAATCGTCCATTTCAGGCACCGCGAAATTATCGTGTACCCCGACGAAGCGAAGAAGCCCCGAGTGGGCGACGGCCTGAACAGGCCCGCTCAGGTAACACTCGATAAGATCTATCCTCGAGAGAAAGGGACCAACAGCTACATCACCGATGTCACCGAAATCGGCAAAAGCAATTTCGTCGATAATCTGATGGTGGTCACGCAGAAACACAATTGCAAATTCGTCGACTATCGCCCCAACACCGGCTCGTGGGTGTTCAAAGTGCAGCATTTCTCGAAATACGCTTTCACCGATAGCGACGAAGAAGATTGCCAGGTCTCCAAGGAAATGGTGCTTTTGGGGCCGAAGGCGAAGGGCGCGACACAACCGCAAGCGCAAAAGGTGCAAAAAGTGCACGCCGCCATCGAGGAGGGGGAGGAGGAGGAGGGTGAGGAGGAGCACGAGCAGGAGGAGGGGGAGGAGGTTGTCAAGGGTCGCGATGCCAAAGGCGGCGACGGCCCGGGGGCCTTCCATGAAGAACACCAGCAACAGCAGGAGGACCGGGAGGAGGCATCTCCTACTACCTCGACCGCTCTGGGTTTGGGAGGTGTGACGACGACACTCGAACCTGTCGCTTCAATGGATACCATTTTGTTGGACACTCGGATGAGCAGCGTATCAATGATCCAATCCGAAACACAGTTTGATTATTGGCCGCCTAAGGAAAGTTACAGTTATTCGACGCTCAACGACTCCCTCAAAGCAAAGAGTTTTATACAGAATGCCAAATCAGTTTTGTTCACTGATAATATCGAAAGTTCCTCGATCGAAGAGATTATGCCCCCGAGAATAACCGAGACGGTCAGTGACGTCGTGTTGACCCCTTCAGAGGTCTTGGTCACCCCCAAGATACAGCTGCTTCCGTTAGGGTGTAAGTGGTTATTAGTTTGATCTACGTAATTGAATTTTCGTTAATTCTGTACCGTTTCAGCTCATTTTATAGCAAAGGCGTCAATATCGCGACGTTGCTACATGGACATGGCACTGTTCCGTGGTGATTCGAATAAAGTTGGATGGAAAGCAGGCTGCAGGTTCATGACTTTCGATCAAATTCTCCAAGATTATTCCAAATGTTACGCTATACTGGAATGTAACAGTTTGACGGTTGATCCAAGAATTACTAAAATGATGGTCAGTATTATTATTAGTATTGCGTTCCAAATGAAAAACAATCGCTTTCATTCTAGCCAAGTCTGGTGGACATTTTGAATATCACCAGGCAAGTATCCCAGGTTAAAATGTCATCAAACGGAGTTCCAACTTTCCGAATGCAACAGAACCAAGAATTTTTGCGCCGCCAATCAGACCTATTCTTCGCTCACATCACGACGAACAATTTAAGCGGAAAACGCCAATATCTTTACGCTGTGTTCAGTCTCTGTCAGGTGCTTTGGGGCGAAGGCAGCAACTGCCCATTCTACAGGCGCACCCTCCTGGACAAATGGCTCCAGCAATTTTCCTACGATCTTCACGATGAGAAAGTGAGACCGCCGTCGAGGGGATCCGATAAAGACGATATCGCCAGACACGTCTTCCAATTACTCAGCTTCCACAAGGTCGAAGAAGCTGCCGATTTCTGCATGAAAAATGACCTGCCACGACTGGGTTTGCTCATCAGTCAATTGAGTGCCAACAACGTGGTCAAAAATTCCACCTCGAAATTCTTGGATTCGTATACGTGGAAAGGCGGCGCCGTTACGGATCCCTTCAAAAAGATTTACATGATTTTATCTGGAGTGCCCCTGAACGGGTGCACCAGCATTTGCGAGGGTCTAGATTGGAAACGCGCATTCGGCCTCCATTTCTGGTACATTTCCCATAGCGGCGCTCCCATCGAACACGCCGTCGGCCTGTACAAAGAGGCATTCGAAAAGCACGAATACGTTATGAAGCCTCGGCCGCCGTACGCCGAATGTGACGGCGCCGAAGCGGACGAACTCGATCTTCTTTATCATATTTTGCGACTGTCCATCGATGGGACGCACCAGTTATGCTACGCTCTGCATCCAGCGACTCATACGAGAAACCTGATGGACTATCGGTTGAGTTGGGTGCTTTTTCAGCTTTTCAAATCGTTAAAAGTCGGATTATTTTCGCACTCTGAAGAGGTGAACCTTCACACCACATTTTCGAACCAATTGGAAGAAATGGGTCTCTGGAAATGGGCGTTATTCGTCCTGCTTTTCTTGAACGATGACGTGCTGAAGGAGAACTTAGTCGTAAAGATTTTGGAGCGCAATTTATCATTGATCTGTTCAGAGACCGAACAAGAGCTGGTTAATTCTTTCAAAGTGCCCGCTCAATGGGTGCACCAAGTGAAAGCCGTCATGGCCCAATCCAGAAGAGTCCCGTATGAGTCTTTCCAACACTCTTTATTCATGGGCGATTATCAACGAGCTAATAAAACCCTGGTCACGCATATTCTACCCGAACTATTCATAAACGAGCAATACTCCGATTTGGAGCAATTTATTGAGAAACTGGAAACGCAGTCTGGAGCGCTGCTCAACTGGAAAAGTCAAGCCGGGCTCTTTACGGATTTCTTCGCCATTCAGGATATAGCGATCGAATCGAAAGAGGACGAGCTCAGGGTTGGGAATTTACTAAATTCGATCATCCGAAGGATGGCGGCTTTCCCGCTTTCCAACGATTCGCAAAAACTGTGCATCGCCGAGTTATCCAGAAAGTGTGCCTTGATTTTCAAAAATTTGTACCAGAATTCAGTGGAGCTGGACATATTCCGGTCGAGATTCGTGGATGTCTTGGATAAACTGGTGATGCCGCCTGATTATAAACATTTTGAATTTTTTTTCTTAATCGCCAATTTTGCTAAATAATAATGTAGTTATTATTATTTGTTCTATTGTTGATTATCAATTATTATCAATAGTTTTTGTAATTTTTTTAGGATCATAATTTATAATAATCTCATGCTAATTAATAATCACGTGTAGGTATCTTGTTACTATTGATTCAAAATTGAATATAGTTCTTATACATGAATAATACGATCGATTTTTATTAATAAAGAAAAATCATCAAGTACAACACGATACACACAGGCGTGGAAAATGGACCATTTTTTTTCCTGAACAATTAATGGAAGTCATTTTCGTCATTGTCTGTCTCGCCTTCGTTCAGGTACACCTCAGGATGGAAGCTGTGGTGAAACTCGTCGATCAAATCCAACAGTGCGTTGAAGAATATCATTGCACAACCCAACGTTCCGTCCCCAATTTTTTTGAAACCTTTATCTGAAAATTGCACTTTTTCAATTCTGTTTCCATATTCTCTCTTGTTATTTTGAGCTGAAGCAGTATAATTCTATATACATACGAATCAAGCTGTAGGTATCCGTATATGTACTTACATACATACCATTAGATATTATAAGCAAAAACATCTTACAGTTATGTACGTGCCCGACCAATAACTTACCCATAGGGAGGGCTACACACCCAATTTGCACGGTTTGCTTGGATAATCCCGCTATCATTCTTTTGAGAAGATAATTTTTGGTTTCTTCAGAAATTGGACGAATTTTGCACACAAATCTCATGAAATATTCAATCAGAAATGCGTCTTCTAATGAAAATTTCTGAAAACAGGCTTCGGTCTGTTTGTATAAAATTACAATGTGTTCATAATATGCCGTTTTTATGACGGGTTCTTTCAAGCCCTCTATCCAATCAAAAAGTAGGGCGAACAGCACTTTTAAATCTCTTTCGAACGCGATTTTCGCCAACCCTAAACGCGATATGTTGATTTCCACTTGATACGATCGAATTTTACTTCGCAACTCAATATCCAGATTTGAATTATTCATTAGGAAAGCTTCGACTAGGGTCGATATTTCTTGAATCTCTGTCGGCTTCTCAACAAGACATGGATTGAAACATTTTTGGGTCTCTAGTTCTTGAAAACATTTATTTTCCATGAGAAGATCCGTGTCTTGACCCATCTCCTCTCCGTCCAGTGTGCTGACTTCAGAAAAAGAATCACCGTTTTCCGAAGGGTTCGGGCTTACTGGTGATGAAGCTCCATTTGAAGGCGATTTTAGCCCATTGGCGAAAAACGCTAAAATATTTTCACATCAATAGACTTTGTCGCAATTGTGTATATGGATACCTACAATCAGAATTGTCACCACAAAGGCTGTACGTGCTTTCATGTCTCGGGATATTTTCATTCAACTTTGTGCATAAAAAATCAGAAGTGAATGAAATATTGGAATGAGCTGGAAATTCATCTACCCAACACCCGCAAAGTTTCAAAATTCGTTCACAAATACAGTGGACCACCTATATGAGAATTCATATATTTCAAGTTAATAAGTTATAACAATAATGAATATGTATTAAGACAATAAAAGTGTTTCCCAGGGGATTTATTATTTTAAATGAATAAATAAACAGATCGGAATTAATTCAGGGGACACATCGAGTGTCGAACATGAAACGTGAAATTTTATCGTGATATTTATAGCGTGAACAGGCACGAGTACGTACTTACAAAACCAGCTAACTAAAAATATCGACCTATCTCTTCATTTAAATGTATACATGTAGAGAGAAGCGAGTGCGGATTCGAGATTATCCAGGAACTCCATACATCCATACATCAACAGAATAAGTAATTACAAAATGTTGACAATGGGTGACACTTTGATTAAAAAAAGCCGACTCGGTATTTTGACACAATATTGAATTGTCAGGACATTTATTCACGTATGCGCCCGTTACCGCCAGCACTAAAATTTTCCGAGTATGTTTTCAGCGCACATACTTGAGGTGCCCCCTAAATTGATTCCGCAAGTGTATCCTGGCTAACATGCATAAATCGGAGCACTTGCCATAAAGCTCCAATTGGATGGAAAAGTGTCCCGATTTCCGATTCAGTGTATACAAAACACATTATACATGCCTTGGGAATGTTCTTGAAGTTTCGTTCGTCGTATCCATGGAGGACGATTTTTTGTCTCTTCAAAAATCTATGGAGCGTAAACTCATTCATATATTTATCCTTATTGGTACTGTCTCTGAAAAAATGGTATGATAAGCGGATTTCTGTAGAGGGTGTTTCCAGTTACGGATTTGTGGCTGCCGTAAGAATATGATGCTTTTAACGGCCATCAGTTAATGATGTATGTACCTCCTTAACCGAAACACCCTGTATGTATTTCTTTTAATCTTACTTTAGGTAGTATGTGATGGTTAGCGGAAGGATAAATTGCGCAAAATGTCTAACACAGACTATTTGACCTCTGGTTTGAACTGATCCTGGCCTCTTCAACCTAACGTATCTAATAGCATCATTCGCGCTTACCCTCAAGGAATAGACAAGAAAACAAGCGATTAAAACCCCCGTGCGCCCCAAACCTGTAAAATAAACAACTTAATAATTATAATAATAAGACCATGCTCTAATTGACCCGGTTTATATAATTAAGAAACTAAAAGAGGTAGAAATTTCAGTGAGCACTCAGTAATATAATTTTCGGACATCTTACCCTGAACAGCCCTGTATATCGGATTATTATATAGTTGATTGACAGAATATTTACGGACATAATATCAACTAATCAATAGTGCACGAGAATAGAAACGACGGACGAACGTTCGTCTAGTAAATTATGATGGAAAATTTATTGGTCTAAATAATAAGACATTTATTATCAAATTCTGTAAGGGGACCAACCTGCATGACAATGGATGGCCACTCTGCCTTCGGTAATTGCAAAAGCTAGAACTTTTACCATATTCAATAATCCAACCAGAGTTGCATCACCGTAGTCTTTCCAAGCGAAATTGTAATAATAAACTGAAAAAATATATATTAAAGAACTTTATTTGAGTTTGTTCGTCGTGAAAATAAAGGGAAAAAATGTTAATTTCACTGAAAAGTAGCATAAAGGAACTACATATACATATATAGTGGTCTTCGAATGATATATATGATGGTTTATTGCTCGTAAATGACCATTTATAGCTAATAATCGATCAGTTTTGGACGCTTTATTATATTAAAAATGGTGGCGAATAGCTATCAGAAATGGACATTGTTATAATAAAGGCTTTGGTTGGGTAATATAATTATGGTCATTTGCAACAATGATTGTGCATTGCGCATATTACTAAGTCAGGCAAACCGTTAGATTATAACATTAAACTCTGCACGTACTGTTGTGTTTCATGAAGATAGCGGGATCATAGGAGAACCCGGAGTCCTCCAAAGGGTGCCCACAACTTGCGTGTTCCTTGGGAGACTGGAGATTTATTATTGACCTTATACCTAGACTGAATACGAAATTAAAAAGAGCTTCTGAAACCTGAACCATAAGTAATATCGAGCTTTGTTATTTACCTTTCGAATTGTTGAATTATATTCCTTTGTATTAGCACAACGGTACTGGGTCGTGCCATCGCTAATATATCGTCCGTTATCCTACAACAGAATATAATGAAAGATTAAACAATTATAAATTTGATAATAATAATAATAAGTTTTTCAAGTCTAGAATTAATAGACGAATTTGTGGAGCATATAATATAAATCTAATAGACAGACATACTAAATTTGTTGAACTCACCAGTGCGAATAAATCCCTTGAACTGCTAAACTATCTGATTTCCAATTTTCAGGATTTTCATATTTACAATTAGCACCCCCACAAAAAACGCTACACTGAATTCCTTGAGGTGTTAATCTTCGAATATGATCAGAAAGTTTGCTGTAGTTGGCAGTGACTGTGGATTCGTTAGTTGTTCGTCTAATTTCACTCAAATTATCCATTATTACGAATTTATTACTTGGAGATTCGACAAAGTATCCGGCAAGCACACTGTTATCGTCGTTTCATTGAGAATGAATACAAACCAAACCGGAGCGCGGGCAAGCACATTTCTCAGTGTTACCAGCGCATGCTTCCAATTTATTATTCGATACTATCTGCATAAAATAACAGTCGCCAGGGTAAATACAAAGTTTCACCAGAGGTGAAAAATAAATGCCATTAGCGCAATGCGTCAATTTCATTATATATCCTTGAAAATTCATGTAGGTATTTAAAAAGAACGAGCAATATAATCACAACAAGAAATATCAATTGAAAACAAATACACACATGTAAGGGAAATGCATAACAGAAAACGCATCAATACAGGGGGTTGATTTTCAAAATTCCCGCCACTTATGTGATTTGGTCTTGGGATTTAGAGTCGGATTGTGAATGACTCATCCTGAAATGACAGATACCACCAGCTCAGCACACAGCAGCAGCCGCCCAGTGTACGTACAGTGTATCGGTCAGCTCAGCTGCTTTGCTTTGGTAAAAATTTACAACGTTTCGGTGTATAAATAAAAATCCTTCCAAACCAACTGTAATGTCGAGGTGAGTCTCAACAATTTGTATATTTTTTACAAGTTAAAAGTCGTATTTAGCGATGATTCGCTAAGTTTACCGGCTGCATGTGGTCCCTACATATATTAATTTTGATGACTTCATAGAGAAAACTACAATTGGGAAAGCGGTACATACCTAAAGCGGAAGTACGGTTTAGATATCAGTACCACCTTTCGGGCGATTTATTTCAGCAATCCCGCATGAAAAATCGGGACGGAATACAATTTGTATCTTTCCCTGTGTAGTATAGTATGATGTATGTACTATCGAGTGCATTAGTATTTCCCAGGCTCTCGCTATAGCACACGGATTAATCCATGTAATGTTATGTATGTAAGTACTACTTACTACTACATGGCCATGGTATGCATACTGACAGTTGAATTTGAGTATAATAGAAAAAAAGATCTTAAGCGGGAGTCTGTATAATAATAGAGCAACTTTCAAAAGTTTCACTCACTATTAGCCTATTAGTCATAATCGTATAATTAAATCTCTGCTCCTTATGTATTTTTGGTGCTTCCTCTTTCATAATTTATTTAATTTCAAAAAACTCATCGAGTAGATTCTAATCATTTAGAATAATTGCATCAAGTACTCATGTGTAATCAGGATCGATCACGTTAGTTTCCTTATTTGGCAAAGAGTCCATCAGGTTCTTCTTTTGACAAGACTTATCATAACGCTCTTTATAACACTGTTATCTATGTGCTTACAAAGAATTTTCTTGTTGAGTTTATCAATTTTATGGATCTTGCGGTGTATTATTATTACTATTATACTAGTGTAGCACCCATACCTACGCAAAGAACATCGAATCTCGGATTATCCTCTGATTAAGTAATTGGACCTTTCTCTGTGAGAATTCTGACTGCGAAAAATAATAAAATTGTCACATTCAAAGTTTCAATTAACTAATTGGAGGAAAATGTCAGGTGAAAAGACCGGGCCACACATAATCCGGGGGTTGGGTATCATATACACATACAGGTATAAGTGGGTGAGTGTGTAATAAATAATACTAATAATAAACACTGGATCGTGCTTTTTCGATTAGGTAAATGATTATAAATATGTAAATTTGATATTCCTTTTCGCCGAGAAAACGTATAATTTTTTTATGCCCTCCGAAAGTGTGGGTTCATCACATATGATGAAGGTTGGTGGGTCGGGAGACTATAATATGTACTTACATAGATACATACATACATATATTATATGATATGATATATCTGTATGTAAGGGTGCGGCTTTGAAAGGCGCAGGTTCCTGTTCGCCCTGTCCTACCCTACAAACAACTGATGCTCATTTCATCTCGATCTCGGCCACAGTAATGCCGCCAATCGCCAACTAAATACAATGTCAATGAGAAACAAGGTGGTAGATATCATACATAGATGCATACAGTTTTTTCTTTAAATTTCGCAAATGTTCTCCAAGTGCTGCTGGTGCAATACTCGCGAACCGAAAACGAGCGATAACGATAACGAATCGATGAAACCAAATGCGGCTAATTCAAAGTGTCACACCGTAAGTGTTGTTGTAAACAGTAACGGAGAACGCAACGAATGCGAATTGCCTTTGGATATTCTCGATAATAATGTAGATAGTAGTAGGACTAAACGTGTTGATTTCTCTGTGATCACGAACAATTCCGATCCCAAAATCGAGATGGTCATATTATCAGATGACGATGAAGTGTTTCGCGAAGGCGTTGAGGCTACGGTCAAGTTGGCCGATAATTTAGGCACGTGTGAGAGTAAGGGACGGGTGCCGCTGCCGAAATGGTTCCGAAATTCCTCGGAAGATACGTTGGACGTGGACAATGTGGATTCGTCGGCACCGGCCACACCGCCAGCCACTCCTGTCGGAAAAGACGAGTTGGCCCTCAGGAGGCATCGCTTACTTTCCGAAATTTTGAACTTGACGCAACATGCATCGGAACACAGAGTTAAATTCGACCCATTTGGGCCCGTAGTGGCCGGAGGTGGGTTCACTTAATCGGCGTCAGTGTCATAAACCACGTCCATACTTCCATAATTCTTACATACTTATACATAACATATTATTATTATCATTATGTGTATTATTATTATTAGAATCTAGAATTGGAACCCAACGAATTTCTCGAGAACATTATTCAGCGCAATCCAAAAATAACATCTGCGCTCATCCTTACGAAATGTTCTCAGTTTTCCATAATACACCAGTAAATGCGGGCGTACCATCGTATAATATCACATATTGTAGGTACTTTAGTAATATTATTATTTATAAGTACGATGTGCCATACAAGAAAAACACTGAATCATTTGTTTCATTCGTGACATATTTCACAGATGAAAAACAAAAATCTCTTGTTTAATTTGACTCTCCTAATTAATTGTATTTTTCAGTTGCTGACGACACCTCTTATTATCCACGTCCGTCAGATTTAGAAGATTTGGTGTGTCGACTAGAGAGGGTAGCGACTCGTTTGGAAGAAATCTGCCTTCCCATCGAGCAACTTCTAACGTAATACAACAGTCCATTTTGGGTGTTCCATACAATTATTACTAGCTATTATTAGGGACCTACATACGTATAATAATGATTGAACTTCCGATATTTTTAGAGAAAGTAAAAAAGGTACCCCCAGCCCGATCACGTCGTCAACTTCTTCATTCGACAATATGAGCGTTCAAGGATTCACCGATATCGTCCAAGGGCCCCTGGCGCAGTATTTACAAAAATCCCAACAAATCGGTGGTGACGTGGGCCAGCACAGCCAACTTGTTAACAGAGCCTTCCAGTTCCAACTCCAATACTTGATCTATGCAAGCCAATCGAAACAGCCGGGAAATCAAAACGAACTAATTGCTCTCTTGAAACCGACCAGCGACCAGATCAGCGCAATACAAGATTTCCGAGAGAAGAACCGCACCTCGCCCTTCTTCAACCACCTTTCCGCCATAAGCGAGAGCATCCCTGCTCTGGGATGGGTCACAGTGGTAAGAACATTCACTAACAATTGTCGAAATGTATTCATCATTTGAGCGAATATTCTTCAGAGCCCGGCACCATCCCCTTACGTGAAGGAAATGAACGACGCCGGTCAATTCTACACCAATCGAGTTTTGAAAGATTGGAAAGAGAAGGACAAGAAACACGTCGAATGGGTCAAAGCTTGGGTGCAAACACTGGGGGATCTTCAAGTGTTCGTCAAACAGCACCACACGACAGGTCTGGTTTGGGCCGGTAAAGGTGGTACGGCTCCACCGCCGCCTCCACCTGGATGTCCACCTCCGCCTCCGGTACTAACCGATTTTGCGGTTAGTCAAGCTGGCGGCGACACCGATAGGTCGGCTCTATTTGCTCAGATCAACCAAGGACAAGATATCACCAGAAGTAAGACTTTTCTCAAAACCTTGTTTTAGCATGATATCATTACGAATTTTAAATCCGGTGTGTCCTTATTTTTCACTGGTCAAGCCCTGTGACAAAACAATGAGGCGAAATGACCGGACTCGCCAGAACATGTTAATGATTTCAAATGAGTAATTTGGAAATTCTTGAAAAGGTTTGAAGAAAGTCACGTCTGAAATGCAGACGCATAAGAATCCGACCCTCAGGGAAGGCCCAGCCCCTTTCAAGACTCCTGCCCAGAGTGGAGGAGGCTCCGGACCGGGCGCCCCCGTACACAAACCTCCTAGCTTCGCGAGAGATGGGAAGAAGTGGCTGATTGAATACCAAACCGGAAATCAAAATCTTGTCGTCGAGGGTGCCGAGATGAACAACGTTGTCTATTTATTCAGGTGCACGGATTCCACCGTCGTGGTTAAAGGGAAAATCAATTCGATCACCATGGATTCCTGTAAGAAAACTTCGGTGGTCTTTGAAAGTCTCGTCTCATCGATGGAATTCATCAATTGCCAGTCGGTTCAGATGCAGGTAATTTAAATCAATAATGTTTGATCGTGACGCGACCGATTGTAGTGAATGTTAATGAATGAATATGTCGTAACATCCTTTTGTCTAGGTCCTTGGAAAAGTTCATACAATATCCATAGACAAAACTGATGGCTGCCAAATGTATTTGAGTGCTGAATCTTTAGATGTGGAGATCGTCAGTTCTAAATCTTCTGAAATGAATGTTCTTGTCCCCAAAGGAAATGGAGATTATGTAAGATTTTTTGCATTTTTTTTTTATACATATACAGCACGATTCAATATTGATGTAATTGCCAACGCTTCAGGGCAGATTTCTCTCGTCAAAATAGTGAGGCGAAAATGAATTGGCCGCCAGCAGACTTTGAGTTGAGACCCGATAACTCCAATGTTGACCACTTGCGGACTCCCCTACATGGGAACTTTTCTCACTATTTTGACCAGAGGAGTCTGCGCTGAAGCGTTGGTATATCAATCACGCTGTATATCTGGATATTTTCAATAATATGTAATTTCAGACGGAACATCCACTTCCGGAACAATACAAGACGACCGTAGTCCCAGGGAAAGGTCTTTCTACGATCGCAATCGAAAGCAAAGGCTAAATGACAGTCTTTTTTAAATTGTTATTGATTCTTCACGTGTAAACAATTTTATACATACATTTGTAAATTCATACTTCTTAGCTCATTATTACCGCTACCACGATAAAGCAATATATTTACATACATATAATATGGGTTGTGGATTTATATCAATGCGATTTTTATGATAGCAATGAGTGTTTTATTTAATTGAAATTATCAACTTCATTTCAGTGTATTTCCTTCTTTCGTTTGATCATGTTTCGTTAACACGGAATGAATGAATGGCCATCGGGATCAAATAATTAAATACCTTGGAATGAGCTATGGGCCTTTTAAATGTCTAAGCTCAGTTATTATAATCTAATATAGGTCTTCTGCCGTCTGTTTTAATTTGTAATTCTGTATTTGCCTTTAATATAGTAAAAGCTTTCTGACGTAAGTTTATTCTTGATTTTGTTGTGGGATCACATAATTACATCGGGTTGGACAAATGAATTGTTTTTTTTTCAAGTTTTATTAAAAATTAATAAAGGAACAATAAATATACTACATACATTTAATGTAGAGCTGTTAACAAACGAGCTTATTTTGCATGACCATTGAAACGGCTCAATATTGAACGCTGGTTGCTAAGCTTTGTAGCTTTTTCTTAGTGGGTATCACTGAATTTAAATTATTCACTCTCAAAATCGAATTCTCAAGCTCAAGCTCGTTCACCCGCCCTTCAAGAGTACTGACTTTCGATTTCAAAAACTCCACTTCTTTATGCACGGCTACCATTAGATGAGATTTAACTGCGTCCTGAATGGTAGAATTTCAAATTTATTTCGAAAATTAGATGCAGTAGACGCGGGATACTGTGAACACCGGTTAACATAAGCCCCTCATGACGTATTGGATAATTTTTTGTATAACGTGAACAACCATACGTATATCAATAACAATACACTATGAGATATGAACGTACGCGTTCAAGTCAAAGTTGTTTACCCAGGTTACGTAATTCCCTTATTTTAAGAATATCGACAGTCTTGAGCGTGTTCCGAGTGTTATACGTATATAGATCTTAGATGTGGTTCCGTCTTACCACTCGAGAGGAATTCGATTATTTTCTGAACATCGTATTATCTAATAATTAATGACCTGCAGTATATTTAGAATTCCTTTCAGTATCGTGAAAAAACTCGTCAACGTAAATGCACCCGGTTTTATTTTGTTCACAGTATTGCAAGTCTACTGTATACTATACTATACATGATGGTGTCAGAATCACCGGAGGAGCGCGCCGGTAATCGGTGGATTCCTCATGACACTCTTAAGGCAAAAATCCTAATAACATTTTGTCAATGGTGCTATCGAAATTTTGCAGAAAAGTTTCAACAAATTTGTACTAAGGTTTTCGGCTCAGAATACGAGCATTTATCGTGTGATGACCGGGACCCACCTGTGATTCTGAAACAGCCTGTATAAATCAGCGTGATTCAATATTATTGATGTGGCAACGCTCCAGTAGGTCACCAAACTCACTTATTTTATGGTTTACAACTTTCAGGTTTGGTAAATGCGGAAAACGATTGATCCTTTTTTTCTATTTTGACGAGAGAAATCTGCCCTGAAGCGATTCCATTGAACAACATCGAATCTCGCTCTATAACGCAGATTGATACAAATAACAAACGTGATTTAAAAAAGTACTCCCATTTCATAGGCGGATTGTTGTCACTTAAATAATAATTATATGATACAGGATGTCAAATCGAAATCCACCGAATATTTTTGAAATGACTACCCGTCTGATGTCCATTGGGGGTGTATATTTTTAATTACGCTGTATATACCATCACTTACCAATGCTTCTTCAATTTTTCGATCGATGTTGTTATTAGAGGCAGACCTGAAATTATGAAATGAGCGGTTGGATACTCATTAGAATATGAATATGAAAAAGAACGACTACCTAACAAATAATTAATGGATAAAACATATATATTCTATTATATGAGAGGGATGGTGGCCAAGCAGTAAATCGCATCAAGAATCGTAGCTTCGTTAAAATAGTTAACCATTTCAATTCGACTCCCCCCCCCCCCCCCCCATCGTCGGTAGGGCGCGACCCTCTAGTAAATTGTAGAGGTCTCCAGGAGTTCGCAGTATTCAATCATCGGCACATTCGCATAATGCATGCGATGCGGTATAAAAATCATCACACACATGCATTAAGTGCCTACTTACGCCGTCTAGTTGGATCGATTCCACGCGCCATGCGCCGCGACGTCCAGGGGGTGTTTGGGGCCAAATCCACTGCCACTTCTTACACGGTAATTTAATGTATTGTCCTTACATTGAACTTGGAGTTCGTGTAAATTATCACGGTGGTATAAGTAAATTCGAAACTGATTCAGATTAAGAGCAGATGCCAATATCTTTAGCAAATTTCAAAGATGTCATCATTAAGTACGGATAAATACAAATTTGTATCAAAGCAACAACCTGTGTCAAAAATACACACCGTACACCGAGTGCGATTATTTCAGGCCAGTAGCTAAATAAATAAATAAATAAATAAATAAATAAACTCCTACAAAGGGTAGATATCCAAAATTGCTTAAAACAACAATATAACCATTGTCTGAGACCAATGATATAACAATAATAACAATAGAAAAAGATATAACGACTCGCATATGGTATACTTACCACTTAGATACTGACGAAGGATTATTCGATAAATCGCTTCCTTTATGAATAGCCTGAAAAAATTGAACGTTACATCATGTTTTACGTTGTTGACCTAAATTCTCAAAATAGAACGAAGGAAGGTCGTTTACTTCAAGGGTTGCAAATTTAACTCCTCCCGGTAGGGCAACGTAAATTTGGTCCTGTCTTCTAGTAGGTTGTGCTGATAGTTGATTATTTCCCTGAATGTTTCCGTGATCAGCATCTTGAATTTGTAAAGCTGAAAGGACCCAGGACCATCATGAAACATTATAATATTAATAACATGTGGTATTTATTAGCTTTTTACTTTTTGAACGTTCTGCTATTAGAATGTTGTAAGGGTGACCAAAAACACATCCTTCCGCATCCGAATAAGTAATGGAATCCCACCTTCCCTTCGTCACTATGCTTTCTTTATCTATCTCTTCAAATTTTAAAAGACTGATGCGTTCATTTGTACTCGGCATCAGCACTTGATGATGATGATGATGATGATGTTCATGTTGGAGCTTATTCTCAGATGCCGGCTGTACCGGCGGGAATGATGACTGCGATTGCGGGGCCGCCACTGCATTGACCCCTTCGAATCCTCCGTGTTCGTCTGTGTCCCTAGAATCTTCGGAAAAACTGGGTGTTTCATTATCGGTGATTCTCGAAATGTCGTCGGTATGAGATTCGTCCAAGTCGTCTGCGGAGTCATCCCCGTAGTCATTTTTTGCCATAACCGTGACTCCGGTTATTTGAAAAGAACTCGAGGTGATGGGGATTTTGATTTTTCGATGGGACGATAAGAGACTATTGGCTGTTGGCGGGACACTTCTCGTAATATCATCTGCTGTTAGGCGTAGAGTCTCACTTGTGATTTTATGGATGACGTTTCCTTTTTTCTCATATTTACTTTTGGTGGAATTCGGCATTGTGTTGGCGATTAGAAGAGAGGAGGGTTGATTTAAAAATAAATTTTAATCTTCACTTACACTTAATTTAAATTGAGTAAAAAAATTAAAAATTATAATTTGCCGCACCCGGCGGCCGCGGACACAGATCCAGTTCACCTGCTAAAAGCGCTCACGAGCGATGCCAAAAGCTCTTGCTCGATCGCTTGCATGCGCCGCCGCGCCGCTGAATTAGAAAAATAAGAAGGCAACATCATGCAGCTTTATAAAACTGGAAAACTGGCCATTTATTTTCTTCGCAAATCTCATAAGTGACTGCTGAAATACAGCTGAGGGAATTTTCGAAATTAACGGATCATTTTGTATAACACGAATTTTGTTATTTGATTAATTTCAAAAGGAGTCAAGAGACCAGAACAAACACTTCTATATTTAACTGGATTTATCAAATTAATCTAAAACCACTATGTAAGTAGGTATTATAGTATTATGTTGGTGATACAAGCTACCGTTCGCATTGTTAATAAAATTGTGAAGACGTGTACATCTTAGAAATTGAAAATGGGCCAAAATAATGCCACCGATATGGAAGATAATAATCATGTCCCTAAAAAGCGGAAATGGGGCATTAACAGGAATTTGATTATGCTGAAAGTTACCTTATTTTTTCTATACGGAGGTGAGCTCCACTAATTATTTTTAGTACCCTTGTACTTGTTTTGTAAATTTAATATCTATTCGAGAATAAATTTCAGCAACCTCATCCCTAGTTCCATACTTGACGATACACATGCAAAGTATCGGCTTAACAATGGAAGAGATTGCGATGATTTATTTGGCCTTGCCATTTACGACGTTCGTCGCACCTCCCATAACTGGATTTCTTGTGGACAAATTCGGCCGTTACAAGCCTGTGGTGATTGTATCCTTCCTGGTGACCGCGGCCTTACACCACACCCTTCTCTTCCTGCCCCATCAAGAAAGTCCGGGAGTTCTTCCTTCTGGGTACATCATAACCCACCCCAGAAAATTGATCGTCGAAGTTTGGTGGAGCCCGTGCCCCAGTCGCGGATGTCCGCCCGACGAAGAGCTGGACGTAATTCTGGACATGTGCGTCGACCATTGCCTGCTCAAGCAGAAAACGTCACCGAATACGGTCGAGACCGACCCCGGCAACACCGACGATTTGGCCTTTCATTTGGGCAAGAAGAACGACACACTCAATCGCAACTCGACCCAATTCACCATCGATATGCACGAGAAACTGGGAGAGCCCACTGAAATATTAGGAATCGATTTGGATTCAGAAGAGGATGAGGACGTGATCGATATTCCGAAGCGTTTCCCGAAGAGGCTACTGAGAAAGCACGGCGTGGACGTGGCCGAATTGGAGGAGCGCGACCTGAGATGTGGCGGAGTCGTCCTCTCGGCGAATTCGAGCACGAAAGAACGGTTGAGGGTCTACTCGAGCGATTGCATCCTGCAAAAGTGCAACTTCCATTCGGGAGGTCCCGAAATCTGTCCGCCTGAATTCAAGAAGAGCAGCGACGAAATATTCTGGACCTATTTCGTGTTGAGGTTCTTGGCGACGATTATGTTGACCGCCGGAATGACTATAATGGATCCCATTGCCTTGACGATGATCGAAAAATACGGTGGCGATTTCGGAAAAGAGAAGTTATTTTCCAGTATGGGAATGGCGATATTCTCACCGATAACTGGAGCCTTGATCGATATGAACAGTCGACGATTGGGGTATACCGATTATTCGTCGGCATTCTACACTTACGATGCGCTTCTGATAATCGCATCGGCAGCCGTTTACTTTATGCCATTGGGAACCAAGTTACCCGCTGATAATATTTTCAGAGATCTGAGGAACATCCTACAAATGCCACACATAGTCGTCTTCATTATTTTCCTGTTCATTTTAGGAAACATTTGGGGATTCATCGAAAGTTTCTTATTTTTTTTCTTAAAAGAATTGGGAGCTCCAAATTACCTTTTGGGAATTACAGTGACTGTTGGTACAGTTAGCAGCATGCCATTTTTATACGGAGCTGAAAATATCACACGAAAATTCGGGCACATAAATATAATAATCATTGCATTTTTCGCGCATGCTGCACGCTTGCTTGGATATTCACTAATCGAGTAAGTATACGTATAACGGCGGCGGCCACTTGATGTGCACTTCTTTCGTGTAGGCCAAATACACCTACGCTACAATAAGTACCTATACAGTAGGTACGCTGATTGTATTTTGGATTAATTTACTCAAATTTCAGGAGCGCTTGGTGGTGTTTTCCGTTTGAGGCTTTAGAATCGATCTCGGTACATATGATGTGGGTCGCTGCCGCCACCTATTGCGCCATTTTAGCGCCACCCGGATTATTAGCGACCCTCATCGGTGTAATAGGGATGGCACATTTTAGTATAGGACGGGGGAGTGGAAGTTTTGTCGGTGGTCACATTATCGGAAAATTCGGAATAAGGGAATCCTTCAGGCTGATGGGCTTAGTTGGGGTTATTTCTGGTATAACGTACGGTCTCCTCCATTGCCTATGGTTACGCAAGATTTCTAGCGCTCCCGACAAAGAGGATGACACAAAGTTGCACAATAGAGAGCCGAAATTTAGGGACCAGTCAACGATGGTCAGTACGGAACGTTTAAGTTTAGTGATTGAATACAATCAAATTGGGTCTTTGACATCACTGGGCCGAAGCAGAAGCAACATCATAAGGAGGGGGAGCGATATAAGTGGAATGCGGGTGGTACCCAAAGGCAGCGCGAGTAAAATTGATTTGTTAAAATCAGCGATTGAAGTGAATCACCTCAAGGCTTCATCGTCACATTTTAAAAATTCAACGAATTTTCTAAATAAACAAACCAACAACAGCACCGGAAAAGTAATAGTCAGCGAATGCAACGAGGGGTTGGACACCTCGTAATACAAAATTTGTAATCAAGTTTCAGTTGATATTATCGTATCACCCGATTTTCTCCATTGCTTGAACTTTCGTAGTATTTTTCTTACGTGAACAACCCCTCAACATTCATGTCCAATTTTACCTCAACAAATAAAAACCCGGATTGTTTTCAGATTTATCTAGAAATTAAATCGGATCGTGAGCTGCATAAATTGATACCGAACGAGAATGACGAAATCCTTTACGACACAGCAAAATCTATGGAGGAGGGACCAAAATCTTAATATTTAAGTACAATAAAAACGCTTATATGTATATGTATATGTATTTGAAAAATTGTATTATAATTATTATATCCACTAGGTATAGTTTAAAGTTTAAACTATTGTTTATCCATGTTAATATGATCAGTCAAAGACTAAAAATTTCATGCTATTAATCAAGTTACAGAAAAAAAATTAGAAATAAAGAATCTAAAGTTTAACTGGTTAATAACGCAACATTAATTTCCTTCACCATTTTCACACGGTGAAGCATTTTCTCCAGGGCTTCTTTGTTCAGAGCAGTAGTTGAGTACCAAACGGGGCTGTCCGGTACGCACGATCTCTCCGGTTGCAAATAAAAAACATCATTGCGAGTTTTCACACTCTCCGGACTAAAAATAAAATACGATTGGGTTGTGAATAAGAAATTTTAAATCACATTAAAAAAAAAAACATCCCACCATTTGGATAAATAGAATTCATAAAGCTTCACAGGGCATCTTAAGGGGTTCTCATCGTTTTCTTGTTGTTCATATACCTTTTTTTTGCGCGCATTATTCTCTGAAAAACAATTTTCAATGAGATTTTTTTTACCATTAACAACTTTTATGCGACGGGAATAGCTTACGAACTGCCGATTGTGGGGGGTAAAAACGTAAAAGTACATTTCTAGATCCGGGGGTTCGGGCGACTCCTGGCTGATTCGGGTTGCGTTTCCAATGTTTCATAATATGCGAAAATGAAAGTTGCTTGTGTTCCTCTACAGTCTAAAAAATCATTTCCATCTCAATTTACGTGTGCACGTACACATATTTCAATGGGAATATGAACGGCCGAGTTGTTTACTCAATAATTCAATCTGCATACATAAATCCGAAAATGATTGCGAAAAATGACATTTTTGGAACTGCCTGGTACTGACTAATCCCTAACGATTTGTAGATGAAAACCATTCAAGGTAGTACTTACTGTTAAATTGAAGTGTTTAGTGTTGAAGAACATTAGGGTGCTCAAAAGAACATGGGGTGAATGCGCCCCCAGTTGTTTGCTTTCCCAGAGATGTTCCTCCTCAACTCTTGTGACGATGTAATGCGAATCGTTGTAAAGAATGGAAAATTTCCTTGCGATTTCGTCCAAACTCTCGGTGAATTGTTCATAATACGGATCGCAAAAAATGTTATCAATGCGATTATTTTCAAATAGATACTGCTGGATGCCAAGGCACAAATAATAAATCGTATCGGGTGCGTACTCGGCCCCATTAGGTTTCCGCACCTCTTTAACGAAAAGGCAAAGGGAATAATTCAGTTCATCTGAAGTCAATTGCAGAATTTCTGTTTTCAGTGGTTTCACGTATTTCGTTGATTTTTCAAGTTCGGCGTTCTTGGTGGCGACCCACTGTTTCCAAGCATTAACACCGAAAGTGTACTAAAAACGTCACAAAGAAAAAAAAAACACATGAGAAAACGGTCCGACAAATTGATGGTGTGATATAGAATCGGTAAAGCAGAAATAAAAGGAAGCTATTGCGTTGGTGGATAGGTGGTACTCACCTTGAGACACAAATGAGCGTCCGGTTTTTCTGCCGGTTCTGGAGGCGCCTGGGCCTGAGGCGGCATGACTGGCATTTCTACAGGTTGATGGGACGTTCGACGTCTTTTAGTTCCACCGCCTCTTCCGCGCGAACCCCTTTTGCGTCCCCTGCTAGCCGGTCTATCGGGCATCTGTAGAATCGGCTGAGAATCGTCGACCGGCACATCGGCAGGCGCCTCGGAGCCTTGAGGGGCTGTTATGGTGTTGGCCGTTAGAGCGCCTTCAAGATCCACAGCAGGCTCCTCGAGTTCCGTGGCCATCTTCAAAGCCATTTGAAGCATATCGTCGCCGAAAGTGTTACTTGCATCAGCCGGTTCGGGGCTGAAGGTTCCACCATCATCTGCAGCTGAAGAGAATAACAAATAAATAACAAACGGGTATACCTGTCTCAAGTAATGTGTGTTCACAGGAAATCACTTAATCATTTTCCTCATTATTCATATGATATAAGTGGTTGAAACCAGGCAATCCACTTATATGCTCCATTGCATTATGGAGGATGAAAATTGTATTTACTGAGACTAAAACGAAACTCTCCAGCTTTGTTGTCCCTAAATTCACCCGCTTGGACGGCAGAGCTTCACGTGCAATTTATCTTCCATTACTTCTAGTAATATTTGGGTCGGAACACCACGAACAATTAACATTAACGGTAACGCCCGCCGAATTTTCGTACAGTATTTCATTTCAATCCAATCGGACAAACAAGTGATTTGTAGTATGTACAACTTCACGGACACGGTATTATCAACGGAAAATTCAAAATATGCAGCCAATCAGATACCGCAAAGAGACGCCATCTAGTGAAAAAAATTCGGACTAACCTGGGTTATCATCGACTTCACTTTCCGACTCGGTGTTCTCCTCTTTCTTGTCGCCGGCGACCATTTCGGCCATCATCAGTAACTCGGCTTCGTACGGATCCGTTGGAATTTTTACTTGGATTTTCTATGAAATTATAACGTCAATATTAAAGCAGCCAAAAGGAATGAACAGTTCGTTCAACTTCGTTTTCAGTTCAATAGTCTCCCCAGATGACTTTACCTTTGGATCTATTTCGATGAAAATCGTCATTTTCCGAGGGTGTAAATCTATCAAACAATAGGCCATCTGGAGAGATAATATTGGACGAAAACGGATTCCCTATGCATCGGTCGGCTATGGACATACAGTGTACGCACCTTAATTTCTTTCATTATTCCTTTAGCGGAATTTCGCGTAGTCGGGATGAAAATCGGCACAGGAATTGGTATCGGAAAGGGTAAAGGATAGGGGACTGGTACCGAATACATTGGTAAAGGTGATGGGATATAAATAGGAACAGGTACCGGAATTAAAATCCTCTCTGCCTCTCTTTCATCTAAAACATAAATCACAAACGAGCCCGATAATGGTAGGTAATTAATCGATTATACAATACGAACCGGTTTGAATCCCCTTATCTTGTGACAAAGGTGTGATCAGAGTACTTTTATTACAAGATCTCACTTTGCACATTGTCGCTACATTCCTTTGGTCGGGAATCGGGGGTGGTTTAATTATAATATGATGTTTAATCTTGATTTGGGTCTCGGACGGTGATTGCGCCCCTGTTGTCGTCTTGGTCCTGGTTGGGCGAATTGTGTTACCACTTGGGGCTGTCGGAGCGACGTAAGTACCATTTTTACTAGCAAGACTTTGAACGCTACTGATAACCGGAAGAGTAGGTGATACCGTGGCCGCTGCTTTTGCTGCAAATAGTTTGTTTAAATTTGACGTTATGGGAATGCCGTTTTTCTATTCGGATTGATTAAATTCACATGCATACCAGAAGTTGGTTCGTTCAGAGAATATTTCCTGTTCTTTTTTGGTTCGCCGGTCGGTACTGGTTGATCGTCGCTATTGAGAGTGATCGGAGACTTTTTGAATTTGTTTTGAAAGGACATCACACACGTATACGAGCAGAAATTACGAATCGTCGCATCGGACATTGTGAGGTGGTACATCGGCTGGTGACGTTTGTTACAGAAGTTACAGACAGTTCTGAAATTAACAGATATTTATTCATCATTAAATCCGCCACCTCTACCACAAAACGGGTGAATTACTTTTTCGAGTTGACTGCGTTGACCGACACTTGGAACAAGCTCAAGCAATTGATGCTGCACATATTCAACACGGGGCCTGTCTTGAAGTATCTCCGAATCATATCGAAATTGTACTTCTTCACTTTACACCAAATGCACGGCACGATTTTCCGGTGGGCGATTATGTAAATATTCTGACAACTATTTGAGCAAAAGCTGTACTGAACGTTATCATAGAACATGGTGTTCTTCTCAAGTATTTCGGTAGGGAAATACCTCCGGCACATGGAGCATTTTGAGGGAGCAATGTTATTGACGAAACTGAAGGCGACGAAACAGCGATCACTGCAAAAATGATGCGGGCTGCTGTCGTGATCGAATTCTATGGTGATGGTGTTATCAGTTTTGCAAACTGAACATTTTGTGCCCTCGTCGACTTTGGGTGGTCGGTTGTTCGTCATGATGTCGTATTTTTCCATGCAAAGCTGGGAGCAAAAATCTTTAAATTGACCTTTATCTCCGACGGGAGCCAGGAATCCGTCCGAGCCTCCGGACATGTCCCGTTGACAATACGAGCACACCTTCAGGCCTTTTTTGTATTCTTCCAAACAATGACTGGAGCAAAACTGACGTATGTCATTCCCGAAACGTACGCAGTACTTGCCAAGTGAATTCGGTCTGACTTCCGTACCACAGCTGGAACAAACCGAACCGATTTCCTTTTGATATTTGGCTGGAAAAAGAAGAGAAAAAACAAAATGAACATTCCAATTTCGAATAGATGATGGAAAGGATAAAAAATCTCAATAGTTCAGTACATAAGCAATATTCGTTGCAAAAGTCCATGATTTCCCAGGTGAGGTTGTTCTCTTCATCGTCTGCGATCTTGTTACATACGACGCATTTTCGCTCAAAGCAAACTTGAGGTTGTAACTCTTTCTCCGTATTCGTCAAATTTTTCACACGAATTTCACCTTCCCAATTAAGGACGTAGCCGTCGGCGTTGGCAGATTTGAAACTTTCAAAACAATCGTCCGAGCAAATGTATTGTCCGTCTCCATCTTTACACGCGGAATACTTGGCTTTGCGATTCTAGAACATCAGAACAATAGTAAATTAAAACGGGTGAAATTATAAAATTGGTCTTTTCAGTAAATTATTCCAAATCGGTCAAACTGATCACTTGTTATGTGTTGCATTTCTCAAGTAAGTAATAATTACCAGAGCGCACTGTAGACAGTTCTGTAAATCCTCAATGTTGCATTTAGATACGATAAATTTGTTGGTGGGAGGTGTGGTAGAGGTTCCTATCGTCGAATTACAGTTTCCGCCTTCTGGCCCTTCATTTGATACGCCGGATTCCGATATATCTCTCAAGGGTGGTATCGAAAAAGCCGCCTCCTTTTCCGCCTAATTTCAGTACGAAAACAAGCAGGTTTCAGGAAACAATAATCAAATTTGCATTTTCGTGAGTCACCCCTTACCTGAGAAATGACGCGTTCTGTATCAGGGATGATACATAACTCTTCATCCGCTCCTTCTTGATTGTCAACAATGAAACCATCTGAACCAATCGGATCGTCGTCGAGTAAGTCATCTTTGTTGCTGTCGTCTTGTAAAGGGTTTTCCTCAATTTGAGTACTCATTTCTGAATTCTCAAGTGAATTACTTTGCGAATCTTTATCTGCGTCTGTATCTTTATCGTCTATTTCATCCCCTAAACAAACGTATTCAATGTTGTTGGCGAGCCGATCGTCTTTGTCTTTGTCGGGATCTTCCAAAGACTCGTCCAGATTTTTTCCCTCTTCTTGAGAATTGTCATCGATGGTCGCCGATTCATTTGCACCCTTAACTTTTTCCGTCTCATTTATACAACTTTCATCTGTGCCATCTTCTTGGTGTGCAGATGATTTTTCTGCGTGTCTCTCGTCTTCGTTTACAGTGCGTTTTTCTTCATGGTAATTAACAGATTCGTTACAGCCTGCCTCTGCAGGGGCCACTTCTTCCACTAAATTTTTATCCAAATCGGACTTTTGATTTTCATCTTTGAATGTGTTATCTTCACCTTCTCCTTGCGGTTCGCCTTTATCAAAATCGATTTCTTCATTTTGGCCTTTTGCGGCAATAAATTCTGGAACATCAGATTTCGAATGTTCTACTGGCGATAAATCACCAATTGCTTCATGACTTCTACCTGAATCGCCGGTAGCATTCTCACTGGTTTCGTTCGACTCTTCATAATCTTTCGGTGGATCCAGTTCATCGTTTTTACTAGTATTTTCTCCAATTACTTTATCATGTCCACATGATGTTTCAAAGAGATTATTGTTTTTGGTTGAACAGCCATCTTTGTCGGATTCTTCATCAACTACTTCGTTGTCTCTGCAGCATTCTGGGCGAATTCTTTCATCATTTTGGACTGATTCTTTTTCATTAAATTTTTCCTGACTTGTGCATGATTTTATTTCAACTGCGCTATCATCATTGTCCGAGTCTGGACCATTTTTACTTGACTGATCTTCATCAGTGGCCACATTAACTTTACTCGGTCCTTTCTCAACTGCGTCTGATTCTTCGTTAACTACTCCATCACTTTTATTGGGTTTCTCCTGACAAATTGCTTCATCATATTTGAACATCAACATGTCATCAACACCATCCTTGCTCGATTCTTCTGTTACATCATTATTATCAGTTAAAATTGCTGGTACTCGAGAATCAGCTGGTTCTTCAGAACTAGGCGCAGTGAACAAGTCAGGCTTACATAAAAGATCGGATAAATCCTTGCAAGATTCATCACTATATGAATTTGATACATTCTCACTATCAACCACTGGATCACTGCTAATAGTTTCAGCCTCATCATCAGCAGTTTTACTTTGATCACCTCCATCAGATTCCATTTTTCAATTAATGCGCCCGATCTAAAAAGCATCCAAAAAGTACGGTTTAGGTTTGAGGTTAGAAAAAGGTACAAGGACTTATGTTGTACGTTTCGAGTTATCAAATTGAATAAAGCTTCAAGTCAGTTCCAGACAAACGTCTGATTTCCTTAAGGTTCCATATTACTTTAAACAATTTGAATGGTATTTTTCATGCTAGGCGCCTTATTTGAGAGGCATATTCAGGCCGGCATTTTACGCATTTATTCATTCAAACTTACCTGTAATGCGACAAAGTTCACGATAAACCTGGCTCGATTCACTTAATTCAAATCGACACCATTTCAATATAAAATATTTGAGATTAAAACTCTATAAAGCAATTACAAACTACCCTGGTGACATTGAACGTTGAAAAAAAAAACCAGCGACATTTTGAAGGTGGGGAGAGAATCAACAACAGAGCGTCCAACATTAGAAAATTAAAAGACACTATTTTTATTTGTGTATAATTGGTTGCCTATTTTAGATATAACGAGCGCAGTTGTCATTAGGTTCGTTCGGGCACTTCAAACGTGGACCGGTTCGCAACCTGTGACTAACTGTTTTCGGATATTTTAGTGCGCAGAATCTACCGTGGGTAAGTTTGTGATCGGTCAGAGAGTGGTCAGATTTGCAAAGACGCGTTTTGGAAGCTAATCGGGCTATTATCTGCGCATGTCACAAACCACAAGCAGGCATATGGTTTGTTTGACCGGTATGTATGTATGTACAGGGTGATTCAAAATTGTTGGACCAACGCTTCAGGGCAGATTCGTCTCGTCAAAATAGTGATAAAAGTTCCTATAAATGGGAGTCCGCAAGTGGTCAATAAGAATCCCTAGAAACAGTTCAAATACTTTCCGCCACAAAATAATCCTGATTTTTATTAGCCGATGACCTCTTTTTTGATTCGTTCAATCACTTATCACGGTATTCATGGATCACCAAAGGATTCAACGTTTAGTTTTCCAATTGTTTTCCTCATATGACAAATCTGAAAGTTCTAAACCATAAATTAAGCGAGTTATAAGCAAAAATTAATTGGCCACCAGCAGACTTTGAGGCCTAATAACTCCCTCATTGACCACTTGCGGACCCCCCTTTATAGGAACTTTTATCACTATTTTGACGAGACGAATCTGCCCTGAAGCGTTGGTCCAACAATTTTGAATCAGGCTGTATATAAATAATAAATATACATCCTTACAACACAGTGCACCGAGACCCGGCACACGGCTCAGCGTATCTACCACATGCAGTGTTGCCGACCTGGAGATTTGGAATTCGAATTATGGAACGGAACGGAAAGGTCAAAATTATGGATTATGGTAAAATAAAAAACTAAAATGTTATGGTAAGATAGTAGGATGAGAAAAAAACTTGATCTTTTGAGCAAAATTATCATGATTTTTTTTTTAATATGACTATTGCATCGTTATTATTGTAATTATGGTTGTACTTTAGGAATACCATAATTATGGTACGATTGGCAACACTGAGCGCATGGCATCGCATGGGTCGCGGGAGGTGCGAGGTGAGGATTTTCTAATTCAAGGCCAGTTGGTAATTGTCCGACTTCAATCAGAAAGCCGACTCTTTGATCTCACCGCCTCGGTCTCGGCGGCACGCACTGTAGACCGCGGATATCAACTATTAAAATAAAATGTTGGGCCATCAATGAGATTTAAAGTCGATAATAAATTTTCACGCAGGTTTCCATCAGTACGATGGTTTACTGTATAGGTAAACGAATATCTAAAATTTTCCCTGTAAAGTACTTACACCATCACTTGTGGCCGAATTTTTCCTGCGAAAACCACTCGAGCTATCGCTTTCAAAAATTGAGGATCCGTCTGGGATATTAAGAGGTACATACCTCTGAAAAATTCAGCGAATGTTTCCCGTCAAAAATGAAGCGTCGTGACGCCAGGGCCAGTCGTGTTGCAGGGTACAGGAAAAGATTAGTCTCAAACTGTCACTCGAAAGTACATATGGGTGGTTCTCATACTTGCGCAAGATTTGAATACATTTTTGATAAACGAATAAAAGGTGCCTTTACACATGACACTTGGTAATGCCATCTTAAATTTTGAATGGGATCGATTCCTGTGCGCCGTAAGTTTTCCGCCATAGACGGTATGCGGCGGGGATGGCATAGGTATGTATATGTATATCGCCAACACTGATCCACGTTCCACAGCTGGTGGCTGGTGGTCAGAGTGCTGAAGCAACGTTCTAGCGGTTCTAGCGGTACCTTTGATCTCTCAGACAATAAATATATGTCTGAGGGTAGAGGCATCTTTTTCATTTTTGCCACAAGAGAAATAATTGAATTTTCGAAGCCGAATCCTTACCTAGATACTTCAATTTTTTATAGGATGTAGCTATATTATATTATACGTATATATTATATTATATTACTCGTCGCGAGATTGATTACAAATCTCCCCACCTATCTCACAACTTATCGAATTATGTAGGAAACACATTCAAAGGGCCAGCATCCGATTCGCACGCCTCTCGGACACCGCCTACTTGCCATTCATCATTTTAGCAGTATTTTTATTTTTAATGCGTACATACCTCTATTTTACGTTTTTTTTTATCTGAAGACGAGATAAGCACCTCTAATAAATGAGTGGTGTTTTAAAAGCCGTGAGAAATATTAGGTCAAATTTCAAACTAGTCAATTTTAAACTTGAATGGACCTTTTTGTTGACTTTTTGGTATATTTTGTAAGGAGCAGAAACGACTACATTTTTAATAAGGTTTATAACAACTTGCTTGAAGAATACAGTGTAGTCTCTATAGCGTGATCCTCCCATAACATGAACATCCCAAAACGTGAACAACCATGTACTTTCAAATCCGCATATTCTAAAACGTGAACATGCGGCAATTTCCGATTAAGATAGATCGAGTTATTTCGGGGATTGTTGTCAATAATCGGTGCCAAGCTTAATGAGTATATTATACATATACAGTATACGTATAACGTGAACTGGGATGTTCACGTTACAGAGTCTACACTGTATCTCATTCAACAGAATAGGTTTTATACCGGTGTTGGGCGATGGAGGTGATTCGAGTGGATATAAAGAGGCTGCTCCGCTCCGCGCAGACTTTTTTTTTACCAACCCAACCAATGCGAAGGGTGTGTTGCCAGGTGCTTCTCTAGTTGTGTAGTGTAGTGTGTAGTGCCGGAGGTAGTACACGTCCACTTCGTCGTCGACCAAGTTTCATTATGAATGTAAAAAAGGAGGGGGAGGAGAAGAGGATGTGGTAGGTGGTAGGTGTTTTGTGGTGCGGCTTCGGCTCGGCTGTGCCCCCTGCCCCTGCTTGCTCCTACCATGCCATGTGCCATGACTGCCATGCCAGGCATGCCAGTAATGCCCTGCCCAGTGTGTGAGTGTGGTACGGTACGACGGTGCTAAAGTCATAGGTACCTAGCAACCTAGCAACCTAGACAAGATACGGACAGAGATACCTACTGTATTAGAGTGCCGGAGTGCGATTGTGGCGTGGCTGGCTGACTGGCTGGTGGCTGTCACGGGCTGCCTGGCCTGTACGTGCCCCCCGTCGTCGGCTCGGAAACGTAGTGCTCGAGGAGCTCAGTGTTGGACTGTTCGATTTGAGCATGAGCCGAGTGAGTTAACTGTGATCATGTTTCAGTGGAGAGCGAACTCTGATGATGCCGGTACTCAAGTTCACGTAGTCGTTGCACCATCACTTTCAACGCTCCTGGTTATTATTGTCAAAGTCAATGATAATAGTGCTAGTGCCACTATATGTGATTGTGGAGTTAACTTAAAAATCCCTAATCGAAAAATGAGTATCGGTACTATTTATTTCTGTTACGTTCTCTTTTGAATCGTTTTGTTATGGTGATGGACAGCTGGATGTCTATTTACAACGCACAAATGGCAAACAACATAGTGAAGTGGTGGAAAAGTAAATTCCTCAACGGCTACAAGCAATTTCCAGGTGTCTATATACTTACATACAATTTTTTTATTATTATGAATTCATAATCAAAATAATAATTCAGTATTCTTTCGTTTACGCGCCAAGCCTAGACGTTCATTATACATAGTTACTACATACATACCCACATATGATGAATACGTTGAAACGTTGACAAAAACTGTCATCACTTTGTTCATTCCTTGCAATATTTTAAATGGGGATCTTCGTTTACCATCAGGTTTATAATCACAAGAGACCGAATAAATCACAAATCGTTATGCCATCTTCATCGTTTTATTTTCATGAGAATGAATTGGGGAAATTGTCGTCGGAGCACTGAATTCTTGGAGATAGGATGTCCGTGAGGTACGCTTCTAATTTGATTTTCCATTGATTTAGACCCAACTCAAAACCCGGAAGAGAGCAACGATTATGGAAAAAAGCTACTTAAACATTGAGATAATGTTTGGAGAAATATTCTTCTTACATATTACAATCTCTATTTTGAAGACATTTTCCTTCATTTGAGAACTACATAAATGTTCCATTCTATTACGAATCCCAGAGTAAGTACGGTCTTTTTGACGGTTTTTGATCATTATAAATATAAAAACAGGCGAACGACTTGAATAAACGTCTAATTTTAAAATACTGATAAAAACGATTACCATAGTGAATTAATACGTTTGTTCGGTCACCTCAAATGTGGATCGGTTTATAATCTGTCACTAACTCTATTTGGATATTTTAATGTGCAGAATCGATCGTGGCTAAGTTTGTGATCAGTTAGAAAGTGGTCAGATTTCTGCACATCTCACCAACCATTAATTTACGCCGAGAAGTTCTGATCAGTTTAACGGTTGGCAAATAGCACGGTATACTATTAGAGAGGTAGCGCGACGAGCTCTGGAAATGAGGTCCATAAGTCTTCACACTTTTGCGAGACAAGGAAGGATATAGAAAGGCCGCGGGTTCTCGCTCTAGCTTATTGAAACCTCGCATAGATAGACAGCGCGTGCGAGAAAATACTTTTCTAAATTATGATTTTAGCTATCAAATTCGATACTGAAAGTATTTATATAAAGCTGGTATAATATGTCCTAAATAATAGATGTCTGTATCCCTCTGATTTAACACGGGATCAAGGCAATCAAAGCGAAAGTAACTATAAGTAAATTCCGAGCTAAATTCAGTAATTTTGAACATGTAATTTTGTACTAATTTTTTTTAGTTGAATTTGCTTTAGTTACCTCCTCCAACCACTTGTCCCGTGTAAATGAAATTTTCTTACTTAATTCTGAAAACATACATATTCCTGGCATTTCCATAAAATGCCCCGTTTTAGACGTTTTTTTTACCGACCGTCGTGCTTTTCTATAATCTTGCGCTTCACGATGGGATTTTTACTGAGATACGCGGGGCAGTTTGGCCATTTACTTGAAATTGCGCCCGTTTCCAATTTCGGAATATGTAGAGGTTACTAAAAATTAATAGGTAATTAAGTGGTACCCAATATTGTCACCTCATTGATGTATTGTATCCTACCGAATACAAATCATTCAGTACTTCGCGAATGATCTCATCTTTTCGAAAATGTTTTTTACATCAAACACATGATTTTTGTGCGTAATAGTAAACTAATAACATGAAAGAATTTACGATAAAAATGATAACTATAACAATTTGAATTTTGAAATCGGTTTCATGCTTAAATTCAATGAAATTAAGGAATCGTGCGATAATGAAATCACCAGAATCATTATGTAACAGATTGAACATGAGTGACTTTTCAGTCACCCCTATCCTTATGAAAAGTGGGCGTCGGAAAATGTCTTTTCGCGGCAACGCTGCACTCCACAGCTCACAGTTCCAACATTCCAGCAGGAACTTTGCAGAACGAAACTTTCTCCTTATTGCAAGTGTACCTACTAACTGGTACATCCAGTAGCGACACATTTATTTACCATTTTGAGGGTGAATCTTTGATAAACCCGTGCGGATTCTACGACGATCACGGACAATCCTATGGATAAGAGCGCGCGAAACCGGCCTTAGTAGTGCTGTCCTTGTCGCACAGTAGTGTGAAGCGTTTTGGACCATTCTGCGACTACAGTTTGTGCACTCGTCGCCCTACCTCTCTAATAGTATACCGTGGCAAATAGTCAGAAAATATTCCGAAGATTCCTGCCCGAATGCCGGACTCTATCGAAAAGTAGTTGGAAACCAGTGCGTGCACTTGCTCGAACCGCGCCAAGCTTGTGCGCATGAGTTGTACTTTGTGGACCGGTTCACAACTGTTGCCCGAACGAACCTCGTGCATGCTAATAATTGACGTGCCAAACCTCGGTTCGATTGACTTCATAGCCTCGCCACATGTAGAATTTATTCGATCGCTCATCTGTATGAGGCGGCACCATAAAGAATATAAATTACGATCTTCCCCAAATTTATTGACGTTTTATCTTTATTATTTAATGTTAATAACACGATAACGCTTTGCACTTACAAGGTTCATTTATTGTAATGATGACTGGCTCGCGTTATAACAAATTAACAATAATAATAATAATACCTACAAGAGTAAAATTCAGAATCAATTTTCTAGGCGGTCCAACCCCAACCCGTGTCCTGTGCCTGATTTCGATAAAATAAATCATTTGGGCCGAAACAGCAGTCGCACAGGATCTGGAAACAATGTTGATGTTGTTCGTTGAGTTCGTTTTCGGCGTTTCGTTTCTTCTTGCATCTGGAATTGTACTCATGTAATGTATGTATGGTACGGTCGATCGGTTGTCGGCTGTCGCTGTCATCTCCATATCAGCCCGGTCGACATACTCGCCGCTTTGTGCCGAATATTTTCTACATTGCGTTGGCTTCACCATGGGGCAATCGTTTCCTTTTTTCCTTTCCCTTTATGATTCGACGGTGCCGGCATCATCACCACTCACTTGTGCGCTATGTAGCCTTTCCGCAGATATTATAAAACACTATAACATACTTACATAGGTAAATAACTTTCTTATTTTTAAAGAAATTAATATTTTCAAAGTCAAATCCACAAAACCAAATATATTTTTATCAAAGCACCCTTAAGTGCAAAAAAAAAGAAGAGGCGCCCAAGCTTACCTGCGCCACCGGTGGCGCGGCGGTAACTCCATCAATGAAACATAATTTAATGTTTTTTTTTTGTCTTATTGTTTTGTTATTCCGTACCGGATAAATCTTATGTTTGTTATTTTATTCACTTTGAATGCTCTATTGATTAATATTTGAAATGCTCTTGATAGTGACATCAAAGCTTTACGTGTCGGCCCGTTGGTATTGTGAGTATGTACTCACATACATACTTTCGCTTTCGTGTGTTTAGATCAATATTTATTCATGTATTAGATGTAATCAGAGGTGCCGACCAAAGTCCCGGAAAGAGAATCTGTGGCGCCGATAATACTCATACCTAGTTTTCAATTAAGTTTGTTTGTAATTGTGGTTTGTAGGTATGCATGCATGCATGATGTATGTATACTTTTCACGTTCATGTAGAAAAAGATACATTCATATACGTATACTGTGTAATGAATTAACTAAACACACATATCGCGGGTCTTGAACCTAAATAAAATGTTATAATTAATTTTCCGGTCGCATGCATATAAAGAGATGTGAGATGAGCTCTGGAGTGGTCATGCACGCACTTTACATCACTATAGATAACAGTCACATAGGACTTAATGATTATGAATAACAGCGTGAATCAATATTGATGTGACTACTCTTCAAAACTCAAAATAGGGGAGACGGAGAAAGTTCCATAGAGCGATGATTTCAAAGTTGGTATAAATACACCATCCGGATAGGGCAAGTCATCGCTCCAAGATGAAGCCCCGCATCTCTCAATAGATGACGTATCGCCTGAGAAATTCACTTTTCTTGAGAAACTCGCACCTCGTCGAATGCCTCTCGGCGCCCGGACGCGGTGCACCCCTTGCAAACTCGCGCTGGGTTTGGTGGCATCTCGACGGCTTCGTAGTCGAGTCACTTTCTGGTGGACGCGGTGCTCGTTATATTACACAAACTTATGAGAGCAGTGTATCGAAAATACGGAGAGAATGCAAAAGCGGTCGGTATTTGAATCCGACGACGCATTCCAATGGGGTATGATGACTGTATGAATCTATGTAATCGCGACACGATATTTCTTTATCTAGCCTCCCCTGATTACTTTCACTTACGAACGCTCAGTACCTACTTACCCTTGACCTACCCACATCTGACGTTGTATAAGTGAAAAGTTTTAATAAAACGTCTTCCGGGGCGTATTTACATAGGTACCCTTTTACGTCACCATCTCAAGACGTATCTGCTATGAATTTTTCCGTTTCTAATTTCGATCGGGATCATCGTCGGCGACCGGCGTAATCGTAACCGTGGTAAAGCCATCAGTCCGAGTTCACCGAGAAGATCTTGTAGACTATAGTATTCTAAACAGAATTAACGAGAGTTCAAGACGTAAAAGTCGACCAACTAAATACCGCCAACAACGTTATGACGTCACATTTATTTCAACAGCCAGTGTTGAAGAATTCCTTTACAGTCGAGTCGAGATACCTTCAAATAACTGACTCATTGTGATATAAAGGACAAATGTCGCCGTTGTGGTCTGTTCTTAATTATAACACTGGCATCACAATTGTTCCTAAGAGCCTTCATTTGATCTGGGACCTGTTCCCAAACGTTACTAATATTAGTAATTGTGAAAGTTTCATTGAATTGAAGCACGTAAAATTGTTGTTTGTTGTTCTAGTCGAGTGCGGTGATGCAAAGGTGTCCGACACCGATGAGCTTCTGAGCAGATCAGATTCGGAAGAAGGCGCTAATGAAAGGCTACGTGCGTCATACACAACGCCACCTCCACGATCCCGGGGGTCATCAGAAAGTAACCCCGCGTCCTCCAAAGGCTCTACCGCCAAGAAACACCAACTTCCTCTAAATTTCGAAGGATTTTCGTGCGATGTCTCTGTAGAAAATGGGAGTAATAAAACCTTTCATGAAATTGGGCGGCAAGAATTCTCCTTCACGTTGTACGATTTTGATGGACACGGAAAGATCACAAAAGACGTAAGTTCATATAATGTGTACCTATACCTATGTATGTATTATGCTTAATTTATTACTCTGAAAAGTCCAGCTTGCCGGCTCATATTCGCAATGCTTATTTGGACATTTTTTTAACATGTCTTAACGATGAGATACCCCGTTCGTTGAAGTCCAAGTGGGACACGGTGTTATGTAGTAAAAAAGTCACCTTTTAATGCAAAGCATAGGAGTGGCGGCGCCTTTGTGCTTGCTTTGTTTACAACAGAAATTACATTTAGATGCTATTAGGAGAATCACATCCTACTCACTTCTTGACTTGCGTATATGAGTATATGCGTGAAGCGTGCGCGCGTACGCAAGCGTACTTACGTATGTACTTTATTACATACAGAAGTACGTTATTCACAGTGTTTTTTAATGGTGGAGAAACTCTTGGGCACGTTCTAGGGGAGCATTGAGGGAGTCTATTATCAAAAGATTTTCACCATACTGATGCCACTTTTTCTCAACGTTTTACGTATTTTATAAAATCCGGTTCTTTTCTCGTCCCACAGGATATTGCTGGATTGGTGACCACGATTTACGAGGCCTTGGGATCATCAGTGAAAGTTCCCCATTACGGTAGTAAAACGATTAAAGTGAAGTTAACGGTATCGCCGGACCAAAGCGCCACTCTCATCAACCAGAAAGACGAAAAACACGATACCAGTATCCGATATAAAAAAGATCTGAACGTCACAATTCGTCAAGGAAGCAATAACAGTAGATGTAGAAGACGATCAAAGAGCAGTAGGAAACACCATTGCTGCGATAATAACCATGACCAGGACGAAGATCCAGAAGATCAGGACAACCATTCAGAAGACAGTTCGGATGTTTGCAGTAGACTTTCAGTAACTAGTGACGACGACGATGACAACGATGAAGAGAAAGGCGAATATTCAGATAGCGATGAACGTGCCACCACTAACAATAAAACGAAAAAACACTGCATAAAAGACAACAAACCTGGATACAAGATATCGGATTTGCTCGTGCAAAATTGGAACGATAATTGCGTTAAAACTGGAGGGACTAAGAAGCGATCCGGTTCCCTACAGAGGCAAGAGCTGCTTGAAATCATCCAGGCCAACATGGATAAGAATAACATAAGTTTTCAAACGTCCAGGTTAGTACGATATACCTTTCAGAATTAGTCTCATATACATATGTATACAAGGTGTTGAAAACCCCCGGTACTCCGGAACTTTTTATCTCTGCATCGCACCAGAAAATGTCTGGGGACAAGCCACTGTTTCTTCAGACGTTTTCTAGTGCAATTTAGAGAAAAAGCGTTAATCCCGTTAATCTCCCCTGGAAGACGAACAACTTTTCCCCCAGACATTTTCCGGTGCAATGCAGTGAAAAGGAGTTATTCCGAGGTACCGGGGTTTTTTCAACACCCCGTATGTATACCTTGAGGCTATACTTTGATATTAACCTATACTACCCGTGCCGTGGAATTCTGGGTACAATTCAATAATTGAGTAGAGTATAAAAATGAAAATAAAATCGATCTCCGTTTGTCATAGGAAACACGTCAATCATCCAGATATTGTTTTCAACAACAAAGAACCCATTACTGGATTTAAACAATCCAAAACGAACGTATCCACATCGGCATTACATTATTTGGCGAATATTGTCGATCCGACCAGGTTCTACGTGGATTTAGCCGCACTTCAGAAAACTACACGGCTTCCTCAAACACATCATTACGATAAATTAATAGATGCCGTTATGTGTGTTACCAATAAAAGAATAGCTTTAGGTAAACAAAACTGTAGAAGACATAATAGTGTTAGAACAGAACAATACCAATTCTTGCATTATCCGATTATTAATGATGGAACTAAGAACAATAAACCCAAAAATGTTGCTAGAAATATTGATAAGAGTGATATGAAAGATCGGGCCAAAGTGGCAAATGGACATACATCTTCACCTCATCATTTGAGACACCGCAATCGGCAAGAAGATCAGGCCAGAGCGATGGCCCAAGTTGTCCGTTGGCTCGAACAAGAATTCTCAACTAAGGAAAAGAAGAAGAGGACTAAAACCAGTGATGGTTTCAATAAGAAAAGCAATGAAAATCCTACTAATAATTCAGCCGGGATTGAACGTCACGAGCATCATCACGTCCATGAACACATTCACCATCATTATCATCATTATCAAGAAAGTACACCTCCGGTTGTATAGCATTCTTGGCTTCTCGCCTACCATTACGCTTCTCGAAAACATGGGTAGGAATTTTTAATGTTGTTCAAACAAATTCTGATACTCCATCAACTTTTCAATCCGTCATTTCTATTCACTTCATAATATATAAAACTAGAAGAAACAAAGACCCTTAGCTCATCCAAAGTGGAAGTAGAGTAATGGCTGGTAGCTAGCACGTTAACCGGTCATCCTATTTTTTTCATGCTTTAATTATTTATACGGAATTTGCAGTAAGAATTTGTATGGAGATTACGAAACGTATAGGGTCGTATATAATCATACATATTTACAAAGGAAATAATTTAAAAGTGTAGACAATAAGATTTTTGAGAAAATCGCTCAATATACATAGTGGATTGTATAATGTTTCCCACATGTTTTTCTCAGAAGTAACTCCCAAGAGTTCCAAATTTGCCTTGAATTCCGCATGATAAATTGCGGATGCATAGTAAACAAGTTCTCGTTTTCGTCAATTACCTTCTTACCCGTGTAATTTTTTGAACCCTGAAAATATGAGGTGAATAGAAATCGAAGATTTGCATAGATATCGATCATAAAACTAGTCTTACTAGTAGGTAAATAGCGCCAATATTAGATTAAACGAGTATTTATTAAATAATTTTTTTATCGGTATTTAATTCAAGTCAGTCAGTATTGATATTTAATTTTTAACGATTTTTTTGCCAACTATTTCTTATGATTCACGTTTGTAAGTGCATCGTTTGAATGTGCCATCAGCAAACTTCTACCTCTGTACAAATACTAATTAGAATTGATTAGAATTTCAGGATAGTCTACTGTAGGTTTATCTTTAAGTATAAAAGCGAGCCGGGAAATTAAATTGTTGACAAATAATATTTTGAAACGTCCAAAAAAGACCTGGACTTGCCGAAAGAGTCTGGATTGAACTCGTGATGTAATACTAAATTCTTTTTGAATAATAATGCAAACAAACTACACCTTAAAGTATTTTTTTAAATAAATCCTAATATTATTATTCATGTATAGCATGTATTTTAGGTGAGCGTGTTTTCATAGATGACGCGATCGTGTGGTACTTCATCAAGCATAGACAGATATAGATTGATTAATGTTACTATACAATGTATGTTAGCTTCGTTCGCGCAGCTAGTTTGTGACCGGTTTGTAATGTACTTACAAGGCATGCGCAACGTTTCATTCACCTAGACAACCAGATATATTTGTATCAATGCTTCCTGGATCTGTTCCTAGTGCGCAGATGTCCGCTACTCCGTGTCTTTTTTTAATGTATGGGAGAGCGAATATGATGAAAAGATAATAATACCTAGATTAGATCACCAATTCAGTTTAAAATGTTTGGGCGGGGAAGAACAAATATGTGGCGGGACCGTGTCTATAACGTAAGTTTCAAAATTAAAACCCTTAACTCCTACGTGTCATAATAAGTGCTCCATCCTCATAAAATTGAATTTTGATATAGGGAACTCTGAGACCAAGGAATGTGATTACTGGAGAGTATTTGAGCGATCTTCTAGACGAACTGAACTGCTCAATTCGAATGAATCATGCCACCAGGATTTCTAACTCTCATGATATCAACTGCATTTGCCAAGGGGTCTATTTAGGTGACAGGTAATTGACGATTGACGACTTTGGCACTTCCCTGGCAAAGACAGAGTATCAGAGAACAGCAAAGAGTCAAATATCTTACACTACTAGTGTAAGATATTTGGATAGAGTTTGTTTCTCTTTCTAAGATGATGTTCTATCTTGGTCACGTTGGTCACCGAAGTCGTAGAAATTATTTGGCAAAACAAACCTATAAAAGGTTTGGGCACCTCATATGTGGACCGGTTGATAACCGGTCACCAAACTGGTTTTGGAATCGGTCAGGAAGTAGTCAGAGTTGCAAAAACTCGTTTTGCAAGCTAATCGGGCTATTATATGGGCATGTGACAAGCCACTACGTAGTCCACGTCGAGAAGTTCTGACCACTTTGACGGTTTGCAAACAGTAACAGTCAGAAACTACTCCGAAAGATCCTGCCCGTACACTGGACTCTCAGTCAGAAACTGATTAGAAACCAGTGCTTGCACTTGCTCGAACTGCGCCAAGCTTGTATGAAATATGAAACTCCCAAATGGCGTTTCGCTGTACGTGTTACCTACCCGTAGTTTTAGATTCAATAAAAATGTCATTAAAAAAATTAAAATAATGATACAAAGAATAATCCACAGATACGCAGCTCGAGACAAGAGATTCTTAACTAGCAACGGGATTACTCATGTCTTGAACGCAGCTGAAGGAAGGGATGAACATCAAGTGAACACAAGTCAAGAATTTTACAACAATGCGACCATTAAATATTTGGGAATACCTGGACATGACAGGCCATCATGGAATATTTCTGCGTATTTCGAGGAGGCCGCCCGTTTCATAAATGAAGCCGTAGAAAGTGGAGGCAAAGTTCTAGTTCATTGCGTTGTGGGAATCTCACGTTCTGCTACGCTGGTTTTGGCCTACTTCATGGTGCACAAAAGAATGAATGCGGCACAGGCATTGGCTTACGTTTTCAGACGACGTCAGATTTACCCAAACCATGGTTTCCTAAATCAGTTAGCCAATTTCAATTCAACTCTTCACAGAACTCTACCTTTAAAACCAGTATATTAATTGAATTGCAACATATTTTTTGTTTTATTTAATAAAGCGAAGTCGTCAATGTCCCGCAGTTCTAGCTTTCATTTCCTTATTATCATCAATAAACACTTATCAACAAAACGAGTCACTTTTATTGAAATACAGTAACATGATTTTTTGTACATTTTGGAGCGAAATTTAAATGTGCTTGCTTATTCCCTTTATATTAACAAGATGATGGTGTATCATAAATATAAAGTGTACTCTGTTTATAATTCGCTAATGAGTTTCTTCCCACGTGGAGGAAAGTTATTGCGTTTAATGATTTTGGGCCGAAGACTTGAGCGTTCCAATGATAAAAGAATTTCATTAATAGGCAAAATCATTTTAATAGAAAAAGTACAGAATTACTCATACAGTAGTTGAAGAGTTTGGATAATGATATTGTTACATGAAAAAATGCAATTAATTGTAACAGTGGATGTTTCTTGCCACACATAAAGTGCCAATCGCAAATAAAATGTCACACCTATAGCTTTTCAACGTCAACATAGGCGGAGGCTACTTTCGATTATTTCTCGAATCTTGAACTAAACCAATGTGACTCTTTTTCATTTAATTTAGTTTAATTGTGTGACTCTTCATTTAGCACATACAACCTCCTTCTGAATCATGTTGGTCGTTTTGAAGCTGAGGTTGCGTTTGCAGATCCACTGCTGCAAAATTGGTTAAGGAAGAATCTCTCTCAATTTCACATTTCAACATGCCATCCACCAACGCAACATGCACAATAAATAATAAAAACCGTTGGTTAAAATTTACCAATAAAAATACGCGAATAACTCGTCTTATTCATTAATCAATAGAATTAACAAATTCGCAATATATTACTCAGGTATCTACATTATTTCTGTGACCTAAGGCAGATAGTTTTCATTTTCTTGTTATTATTGTTTCTTTCTTTGCGTCACTAATATCAGTGAGAATTTGCAATATCGCAATACTGACTGACGCGCGCCGTATAATTATGTGCTTGTCTCAACGAATTTGGAAACATTCTCAAGATGATACAAAAGTGTAAAATGGCGTGAATTAATGTGTTTCCGATGTTGGTCTATGTCACTCAAGTGTAGTTACACAGATTGATCGCAAACTATGGTAAAATCGAGGTTTGCAAAGACGATTTAAATTGCACACATTGTAAATTGAAACTCGAAATGATGATATGTCTTCGTAGATTTGCGATGACACTTGAATTAATAAATGTTACAAATGATCAACCTAAAAATAATTATGTTATACCCAATTAAAATAAGAAGTAGTATAATAGTTGTAGTGAAGTGGGTCAAATCACTATTTCCGCATTATCATAAGAATATCTCGCAAACATAAATACTCAATTGAACCAAAGATAATGGTTATGATATAATACAATAAAAGTCATATACACACACAAAAAAAAAACAGAAATGATAATGGTAATGATACAGAAATTAACGCTGGTAAAATTTTTAGCATGCACAGCCTCCATCTGGATCTTTTACTTCGTTTGGTGTATCTTTCAAGACTACTTCTTGCACTAAAACGACATTAAGGAAAATAAATAAAGAAAAAAATACTGGTATAGGCCATAGGCCATAGGTAAATAAATATATGGCAAGTGATTACAGGTACTGCTCCAAATAAGGTACATATTGGCGTTTTCGAGATTCTCAACATAATCTCATCATATGTATGGCGCATATGGAATTCCCAGAGAACATGCTAGGGTCATGCATATATTTTTTTAAAGGATACTGTCTTCTGGTGGTTTATTCTCTGTGGAGTCCATCCCGGGCAAGGCTGCGGCGACGCGTCTGAATAACTGAAAACAGAATAGACAATGCAACGATAATATTTCAATCTTAACCTGCACTATGAAAGCGACATCTATTTTGTCCAAGCATGTACATATTGTACCTGTTTAACATTGTAACCAGCTTTCGCACTGGTTTCAATAAACATGACGTTCAGTTCCTTAGCTTTCCGTTCTCCTTCTTCAGTACTGACTTGTCTCTTATCTGATAGATCTGTTTTATTGCCGACCAGCATAATAATCACATCACTTCCCCGTTCCGTTCTGACATCGTCAATCCACTTCGAGGTCTGATGAAACGAATTGGCATCTGAAATCAACAGTCAATGAGATAGATAAGAGAAAATTCAGCAAATTCATTACGAACTTGTTATGTCATAGACTACAACAGCGACTGTCGAATCTCGGATGTAAGAGGGAATTAGTGACCTAAAACGTTCCTGGCCAGCAGTGTCCCATAACTGCAATCTTACGGTCCTGTCTTCAAGGTACATGGTTTTTGATAAAAAGTCAATTCCTATGGTCGCCTGGAAATCACAACACAAGACGATGATGTATCTGAATTATCAGTCCTCCATTCCAGTCATTGATAATTGTTATCCATAACAATAATAAAATAATATATGCGCGATAAAGAGGGTTACTCATAATTTGAAGGACACACTTACCTGGTAGGTGTTATCAAAGCTGTCATACATAAACCTTGTAATCAGGGAGGTTTTCCCAACTGAAAATAAACCACAAATTTGAATGAGTTATTTAATTTTGATTTCGTCTTATCTAAAGTCTGCGCATAACCTCAAAGATAAGAAGTGTCATTGTTAAATGGATAGAAATATTACTAGAATATACGTATACTACATAATGTACAATAAATACCAACTACCTATTGTATCATGCATGTAGGTGGAGCGTTTTTGTTCGAGTAGGAGTGACCACCTATGGAAATGTTAATAACCTTAAAATAGTAGGCCCCCCGTATGTTGAGCTGGGGGACGTTCCAAGATTCAATCCGAATTCAAGGGAATTATTAGAATATAAGTAATTAACTAGTCCTTATATTGATCTTTTTGGGTCTCCAGTGGGCAGTAAACTTTACAACTCATCACACACAAGAAGCAACGTCAAAAATGTAAATCGCAACTCACCGCTTTGTTCTCCTAGGAAAACTAACTTAAATTTCCGCAGTGGGTTGCCAAAATCTCCTGACGTCGACATGTTTCGTTGAAAAACTTAACAATTCTTTTAAACCCTGCAATTCTCAATTTAATTTTTCACAGTAAAATATCACAGGAAAACGAACACCGTCCCCACACAAAAACGAAATAATGACAGATGAGTGACAGGACCGCACAGAAATGAGGATACGCCACGATGCAACGGGTTCAGAGAATCGAAACACGCATGTGCCGTTGGGAGTGTCCCAATATCCCATTAAATATCCAATCCATAACAATTATTCTAAAATCGAAATGTATTTTCAATTAGTTAGGTACCATAGACCCTACTCACATATTCATAGAAAAGAGCCTGTCCTGTCACGCTTGCTTAGTTTTACGTTAATACTAATAGGCAACCGAACTAATAATAATAATTGTACTGTATGTTTTTGGATGGACTAGATATTTTGATTTAATTTTTGGATGTAAAAAAAACTTCCGGTTGCATTCAAACTCCTAAAATAGAAGTCGAAAATTTTTGTTTTTCTCTTGTAAAATCTATACCTGGGAATAATGTATTATTGGTTGCATAGCTTGTCGTAAGCGATATTTATACTTTGACATAAGTTTGATAATTGACATTGGACAATTTCCTACAGTACGTCATTTACTGAAGTGGGGGTGTAATCGGTTGCCAACATTTAACACCAACGTCGCTTTACTTCTCTACATGACTGTGTGATGGCTGTTCCTTGCGTGGTTTAGAGTTGATCTCGATTCTTGAAGTTCAGTTCAGGCTGTTGGGCTGTTCAGAGTTCAGGTTCAGTTAGTGGTCATTCGTGTTGACGCTTTGTGTCGTCGTCATCGTGTTCGTTACTAAATTGAATTCAACTGAATAAATCTCATAATTTAAGATGAGTACGCCAGTGAAAAAAGTACCCATTCATTTGCAGGTAGGTAATCCATAGGTACAGAACATAATTTGCAATCCATAGGTACCTAGGTTTTTTCGGAATCGTGTTGAATAGTGCCAGTGCCGCTAGATCCCTTGTCGTTCCTCTATTCGGTTTTGAAAATATTCTAAAATTGGCATTCATCAAGCGCGTCCGCAAGGCACACAATTAATTAATTAGAACGCAGAGTACGTAGTGACTGGTGCGTGATTGCATGTGTGTGTGTGAGGACAGGACAGGAAATCGCCAAGAAGGGGGCCGATCTGAATTCGTATTGATTTTCACACCGTTTGTTTGTGGTTATGTTGTCATATGATTTTTGCCCCCTCTGGGACCTGGGTATATTTTTCCCCAATTAAAATCTGCATGCCCGATTATTCATCCATTGCAAGTACATTAGTACCTATGTGACTCTAATTTTCGTTCAACTTCTAATATAGTGAGTTTAGGTATAGGTACGGTATACTATGTACTTAGTACACTAATACTTTAATACTGGAACATCTTCCACTTACATCGCTACGTACCGTTCCTTTTTGCGACATGCCATTTCAGATTTCAGTAGGACAACCAGTCCATGCTGACTTTACTGTTTCAGTCACTTGAATTAGGTAAATTGTAATTGTATGCATGTAGTACTTACCTACAACCCACCTATCATTATAGTCTGCTAGCTGCTGGGAAATATGAATAAAATCCTCGATAAAACTAAAACACTTGAATACTTTACTTTACAGAGTGCCCAAAATCGTTTGCTTGTCAAGCATGGGAAGGTCGTCAACGAGGATGAAATCACTGAAGAAGATGTTTATATTGAAGACGGAATTATTAAGCAAATCGGGAAGAATCTAATTATTCCTGGAGGAACTCGCGTGATTGACGCGAGAGGGAAATTGCTTCTTCCTGGTGGAATAGATCCTCACACTCACTTAGAGATGGATTTCATGGGAACAAAAACAGTTGATGATTTTTACCAAGGAACTAAAGCAGCAATTGCTGGTGGAACAACTATGATTAGTGAGTCTGGGAAGTAGGGGCAGCTTGCAACGCCGTCAAGTTCCTTCATTTTGATATTATACTATACAGGGCGTGTCTAATGGTTAGTGTTAACTTCTTTATTTGATGTCTGATTCAAAAGAATGGAGAGAATAGAAGAAATCGTTTGATTTGTACTAAACACTGAGCACTCGGCGAGCGACTTATTTTATCTAGTTGTTTTTTTTTTTAATTGGGCATGAAATAAAGAAGATATAAGACGGCCTGTACTTACATTTGGGAAAGAAGGATTTGCTTGCTGACAGCTCACTGCTTTTCCTTGAAAATCTGTCAAATCAAAACCGAAATGTCGTCATCGCAAGACCTCAATTTAATACGTATAATGCAATCATTGACGATCATTCATTGTTCGATTACAGTTGATTTCGTCTTTCCGAAGAAGGGGGAAACGTTGATCGACGCTTTCTACGACTACAGACAGAGAGCCGATAATAACGTTTGTTGCGATTACGGTTTACATGTGGCTGTAACGAATTATAATGAACAAACCAATAGGGAAATGGAAATTCTATGTAAAGAGCACGGAGTTAATTCATTCAAATCGTTCATGGCTTACGAATTCATGTTGAACGACGGCGAATTATACAGCATTTTCGAGACCTGTCAAAAATTGGGAGCCATCGCTCAAATCCACGCCGAGAACGGATCGATCATCACAAAAAACGTTGAAAGATTATTGGCCAAAGGAGTGACCGGTCCAGAAGGTCACCAGTTATCGCGGCCGGAAGATGTAGAAGCCGAAGCCGTCAATCGAGCCTGTGTGATAGCTAAACAGGTACGCATACCTACCTATTTTCTGAAAAGTGATTGGGGACGATTTCAGCGCCATTATAATTGAAATCACGTTTTATATCTTTGAAATTGGATCACACATTCGCACATATGTATGTTACCTACGTATCATTTATTGAACCGTAAATGAAAATGCTTGATTCATCGACTTGAAAAATCGAGAGCACCTAGAGAATAACAATTTCTTTTCAAAAACCTCTGTTACTTTACTGCCTCGTTTCATTTATTCGTTTTTACATTTATTATTATTTTCTTTTGTTTATTCATGTATTTAGTTGGTGGTTGTGTCTGTTATTATTATAGGTAGATTGTCCGTTGTATGTAGTGCATGTGATGAGCAAATCAGCCGGATTGGCCTTAAAGCGGGCATGCGATTCGGGTACGCGCGTCTATGGAGAAACCTTGGCCGCAGCTCTAGGGTCGGACGGCACCCACTATCGGCATGCGTGCTTTAACCACGCGGCAGGCCACGTTCTGAGTCCCCCCCTAAGGTTGGATCCCTCGACGCCATCATTTCTTATGAATCTGTTGGCACAGTAAGTCCTTATGCATAAGTACTTACATAAATGTATTGTATTAGTCCGTTTGAGAGGGGAAATCCAATCCAATTAATGCATTCCATTTCGGCACCATTATCATTATTATTATTTTCATGTGATGTATGTACTTACATGTTACTACTACCAGCTTAATAATATACTCGTTCATTAACCATTTAATTGGATTTCGCTCATCCAAATACATTTAGGTACTCGTATATTTAATAATCATGAGATGAAATGAAATGAATAACATAATGCACGAGTGTGACTTTCATTTACATTTCCTGCACACATACACAACTCTTTTATTTCTTCTTCTTCAAAATTCGTTGTCTTTGCGCCTTCTTGTTATTAGGTGCATTTATTGTCCATTTCCGTCACACCAACCTCCTAATGCCAAAAACTCCTCGCATCTATTCGGTTCGAGTCGGTAGACAAGCTATTTATTCAAGCACCTATTAATTGACTGTAACTCGGTAACCATCAGTATACGTACGCTACTACCTACCACTCCTATCACCAGGTAAACGCTCCCCTGTATGTGACTCACGTAACGTCCGAAGAATCGGGGAGAATTATAGAGAAGGCACGCAAAGAAGGACGACAAGTGGTGTACGGCGAAGTCCTCGCTTGTAACATTGGACTCGTGGGCGATCGTAATGATATTAGGCTCGTGACGGCCCCTGGAATCAGGTCCAAACCAGAAACACCCTCGCAACTTTTGCAGTTTTTGGCATCGTAAGTGGCTCACCTAATTAACAAACTAGCTTAACTGTGCACCAACATGTCTACATACTTCCATTCATATATGGATACATACCTACATACACCTCTATCATTTTTATCATCAACATCATCATCATCATCATCATCATGTGTATTATTATGTCTATTATATTATAATACATGACTAACGAAAAATTAATTTAAATCGATTTATTATTACGATACATATCTAATGATTAAATTGTGTCGTTGAAATAGTAACTAGTGGAACTTTTTAGGGATGTTCTTCAGGTCACAGGAAGTGACAATTGCACATTCACTAAGGCACAAAAGGAAGTGGGTAAGGAAGATTTCTCCAAAATACCTAACGGTGTTAACGGCGTGGAAGATAGGATGTCCGTTATTTGGGAGAAGGGAGTTCAGGCCGGTATAATAGATCCCTGCAGATTCGTGGCGATTACCAGTACGAATGCCGCAAAGATCTTCAACATTTATCCTCGCAAGGGCTATATTGGAATCGGTTCAGACGCCGACATTGTCATTTGGGATCCGAACAGAATTCGCACAATTTCGGCGTCTACTCATCACCAGGCAGTCGATTTCAACATTTTCGAGGTGACTATATAGTCAAAATTATTTACACTTATGTACAATTATCGACGGCCCTTGTTGCACACACTGCAACTTTTATGGTATTTCTTTCCATCTGGCGATTACAATTCGGCTCCGAAGCAGGGATGCATGCGTCTTTGTTCTAAATCACGCTGTCTGTAGTACTAGAGTTGAGTAATTCATTGGATTTGTCCCAGGGAATGGTCTGTCATGGAGTTGCCGATTTCGTGATTGTCAACGGACGGGTGTGCCTGGACGAAGGACAATTGCGCGTGGTCCAGGGGTACGGCCGATTCGTGGAGACTCCCGTTTACCCTCCGTTCGTCTACGATCCCGAGAATGTGGCCGAACTGAAGTCGTCTATAAAGAATGGAGCCAATCACGGTCACGATTTGGACCAAGCCCATTACATTCAACATCACGGAGACACCATCATCACCGATGACCGGGCGGACTCCTGTTCAACTCCCACACTGGCAGAATCGGCCGTGAGCACACCCACGTGTAGGGGTGCCCGTCCCGAGGGACAACGTGATCTTCAGCACTCGACATTTTCCATCAGCGGTAAGTCATTTCCTCGCACTGCGCCATTGACTTTCATTATTTTTTTCCTTTCCCATTCTGATTTTAATTTAGCTGATTTCGCAGAAGAACTCGATGGGGAGAAGATGAAATCTTGCATTCGTGTGAGGAATCCACCTGGGGGTAAATCGTCAGGTTTCTGGTAATGGCAGATCCAAGCAACAAGTGATGACCTGCCCTTCGCTTTAGTTATTCATGCTTCAGCTGCAATTTTAAACAAAATACGATAAATTATAAGGAAACTGTACCAAAGCAAAATCTTCCAATCATTTCTTGTACACCATGGATAATGTCCCCAGGTGGGGCTACAAAGAGGAAAAACAATACCATGCAGGTATCTACAGATGTACACTGTCGCTGACTGTCCTTCAGAAATATATGTATGAAGAAGTATTGAAGCTAAAAACGTGTTCAAAGGGTAAATGACCCATTCTCTATAGGTTGAAAGTAGATATTTTCGAAGTGACACAAAATAAAATACTGAATGATACATTTTAAAATAGAGATTAGCTACCTATTTTAGGTGCTACACCATTCTGTTTTTTTTTATCTAAATTATTGAAAATTCAATTAGGTTTTTAGCTTGATAACTTTTTTTTTGTGTCTTTTCGATGACTTTTGGCTTCTTTCGAGATAATTGTGCCCAGATACCACACTTTTGGTTTTATATGTTCCAAGAAACTTTTGGAACTACTGTTTTTTTCGTGAAATCCGAGAGAAAATTCTCTGCTTTATTGGTTCTTCATATTTTATTTCTAATGCACGAAATAAAATGCGCGAAATAAAACTATATCGCTACAGGTACTTTAAGGAGGCATAACTAATCCAATAACCCTGTTTGATTTTATTTTAGAACAAGTTGACTTATTGTGGTAGTTGTTACGTATTTGTTTTTTTCGGGAGAGTTTATCACAATAATGTAACATTGCTATGTAAGTGTTTTACCGTGCAGTAATGCAGAATTATATTTGCAATACCGACTTATTATTCATTTGCAGTTCTAATTATGAAAATACAATATGTATATTGACGATGTATTATTATAGACTAAATAAAAAAAGACAACTCAATGTACCAAATATGAATTTTTTGTTTCTTTAATTAGAAAATATAAAAATATGCGTACTTGTATACCTACATGTGAGAAAACTGATGATGATTTCTAGAAAATCATGCATAAAATATAGTTCACCCCCTGTAAACTAAACGTTCCTCATTATGATTTCATAAAATATGATAATTGCGAGTTTTATGCATGGTTTGCTTATGATGTATAACCACACTTTTATTACTTACTTAATTGAATTTTAGAGAGTGGAAAATGGAAAAAATATTAAACATAATGGGTACATATCGATTACATTACATTTCGATGAAAAATTCAAACTGGCTTCTTATTGTGTCACCTGGAGTAGATGCATGTGCCCGGTATTGGTTCATCTGAAGAAAAAAAAATGTTTGATTTTTCGAATTTTCAACTTTTTGAAAATTTCAAAGTGCTGTAACTTCCTTATTTGTTGAGATATCGACGGCAAATTTAAATTGGGTTCTAATGGAACCATCTGAAGTGAGAAAATGCGTCTAATATTGCCGTACCGTTGAAAATAGAGTAAAATTTTCAAACGACTATAACTTCGTTATTAGTGGAGCTATCGAGTCGCACGACCCGGGAATCGCTTAGTTAGCTCAAAATCTATCGGGAAAAGTGTCTGGATTTTGATTTGGACGACATTTAGTGATTTTCGATTTTTTCGAAAATCCATCACTTTGGGTACAAATTTTGCTCGAAATATTCAATAGACCATAACTTTCGAACCGAAGCTCCGATCGGGATGCGCGGCCGCGCATTCGAAAGTGCGTCAAAAAATCTACGAAATGCTTCTAGAGCGCATCAGAAAAAGGTAATTTTTCATGTGAATTGTGGCCTCCGAAAAATCACAAAATCATCGGTCTCGTAAAATTAAAACCGGTCTAACTTTTGAACCGATCGAGATATCCATTCGGGCTACCCGGCAATCGGAAGAGAATCGAAAAATCTATCGAAAACAGTATGGACATGTGCGAAAAACTTCCGAATTGACCGAGAATCGTGCTTTTTAAATTTTTGACATGAAATTTTTACGAAAATTTCAAAGGTTTTCGCAAACTTCAAAGTGGCGAAACTTTCTTATTAGTCGAGATTTCGATGAAAAATTCAAACTGGCTTCTTATTGTGTCACCTGGAGTAGATGCATGTGCCCGGTATTGGTTCATCTGAAGAAAAAAAAATGTTCGATTTTTCGAATTTTCAACTTTTTGAAAATTTCAAAGTGCTGTAACTTCCTTATTTGTTGAGATATCGACGGCAAATTTAAATTGGGTTCTAATGGAACCATCTGAAGTGAGAAAATGCGTCTAATATTGCCGTACCGTTGAAAATAGAGTAAAATTTTCAAACGGCTATAACTTCGTTATTAGTGGAGCTATCGAGTCGCACGACCCGGGAATCGCTTAGTTAGCTCAAAATCTATCGAGAAAAGTGTCTGGATTTCGATTTGGACGACATTTAGTGATTTTCGATTTTTTCGAAAATCCATCACTTTGGGTACAAATTTTGCTCGAAATATTCAATAGACCATAACTTTCGAACCGAAGCTCCGATCGGGATGCGCGGCCGCGCATTCGAAAGAGCGTAAAAAAATCTACGAAATGCTCCTAGAGCGCATCGGAAAAAAGTAATTTTTCATGTGAATTATGGCCTCCGAAAAATCACAAAATCATCGGTCTCGTAAAATTAAAACCGGTCTAACTTTTGAACCGATCGAGATATCCATTCGGGCTACCCGGCAATCGGAAGAGAATCGAAAAATCTATCGAAAACAGTATGGATATGTGCAAAAAGCTTTCGAATTGAACAAGAATCGTGCTTTTTAAATTTTTGACATGAAATTTTTACGAAAATTTTAAAGGTTTTCGCAAACTTCAAAGTGGCGAAACTTTCTTATTAGTCGAGATATCGATAAAAAATTCAAACTGGCTACTTATTGTGTCACCTGGAGTAGATGCATGTGCCCGGTATTGGTTCATCTGAAGAAAAAAAAATGTTCGATTTTTCGAATTTTCAACTTTTTGAAAATTTCAAAGTGCTGTAACTTCCTTATTTGTTGAGATATCGACGGCAAATTTAAATTGGGTTCTAATGGAACCATCTGAAGTGAGAAAATGCGTCTAATATTGCCGTACCGTTGAAAATAGAGTAAAATTTTCAAACGGCTATAACTTCGTTATTAGTGGAGCTATCGAGTCGCACGACCCGGGAATCGCTTAGTTAGCTCAAAATCTATCGGGAAAAGTGTCTGGATTTTGATTTGGACGACATTTAGTGATTTTCGATTTTTTCGAAAATCCATCACTTTGGGTACAAATTTTGCTCGAAATATTCAATAGACCATAACTTTCGAACCGAAGCTCCTATCGAAATGGGCGGCCGCGCATTCGAAAGAGCGTCAAAAAATCTACGAAATGCTTCTAGAGCGCATCGGGAAAAGGTAATTTTTCATGTGAATTATGGCCTCCGAAAAATCACCAAATCATCGGTCTCGTGAAATTAAAACCGGTCTAACTTTTGAACCGATCGAGATATCCATTCGGGCTACCCGGCAATCGGAAGAGAATCGAAAAATCTATCGAAAACAGTATGGACATGTGCGAAAAACTTCCGAATTGACCGAGAATCGTGCTTTTTAAATTTTTGACATGAAATTTTTACGAAATTTTCAAAGGTTTTCGCAAACTTCAAAGTGGCGAAACTTTCTTATTAGTCGAGATATCGATAAAAAATTCAAACTGGCTACTTATTGTGTCACCTGGAGTAGATGCATGTGCCCGGTATTGGTTCATCTGAAGAAAAAAAAATGTTCGATTTTTCGAATTTTCAACTTTTTGAAAATTTCAAAGTGCTGTAACTTCCTTATTTGTTGAGATATCGACGGCAAATTTAAATTGGGTTCTAATGGAACCATCTGAAGTGAGAAAATGCGTCTAATATTGCCGTACCGTTGAAAATAGAGTAAAATTTTCAAACGGCTATAACTTCGTTATTAGTGGAGCTATCGAGTCGCACGACCCGGGAATCGCTTAGTTAGCTCAAAATCTATCGGGAAAAGTGTCTGGATTTTGATTTGGACGACATTTAGTGATTTTCGATTTTTTCGAAAATCCATCACTTTGGGTACAAATTTTGCTCGAAATATTCAATAGACCATAACTTTCGAACCAAAGCTCCTATCGAAATGGGCGGCCGCGCTTTCGAAAGAGCGTCAAAAAATTTACGAAATGCTTCTAGAGCGCATCGGGAAAAGGTAATTTTTCATGTGAATTATGGCCTCCGAAAAATCACCAAATCATCGGTCTCGTGAAATTAAAACCGGTCTAACTTTTGAACCGATCGAGATATCGATTTGGGCGACCCGGCAATCGAAAGAGAGTCGAAAAATCTATCGAAAACAGTATGGATATGTGCAAAAAGCTTTCGAATTGAACAAGAATCGTGCTTTTTAAATTTTTGACATGAAATTTTTACGAAAATTTTAAAGGTTTTCGCAAACTTCAAAGTGGCGAAACTTTCTTATTAGTCGAGATATCGATAAAAAATTCAAACTGGCTACTTATTGTGTCACCTGGAGTAGATGCATGTGCCCGGTATTGGTTCATCTGAAGAAAAAAAAATGTTCGATTTTTCGAATTTTCAACTTTTTGAAAATTTCAAAGTGCTGTAACTTCCTTATTTGTTGAGATATCGACGGCAAATTTAAATTGGGTTCTAATGGAACCATCTGAAGTGAGAAAATGCGTCTAATATTGCCGTACCGTTGAAAATAGAGTAAAATTTTCAAACGGCTATAACTTCGTTATTAGTGGAGCTATCGAGTCGCACGACCCGGGAATCGCTTAGTTAGCTCAAAATCTATCGGGAAAAGTGTCTGGATTTTGATTTGGACGACATTTAGTGATTTTCGATTTTTTCGAAAATCCATCACTTTGGGTACAAATTTTGCTCGAAATATTCAATAGACCATAACTTTCGAACCAAAGCTCCTATCGAAATGGGCGGCCGCGCATTCGAAAGAGCGTCAAAAAATCTACGAAATGCTTCTAGAGCGCATCGGGAAAAGGTAATTTTTCATGTGAATTATGGCCTCCGAAAAATCACCAAATCATCGGTCTCGTGAAATTAAAACCGGTCTAACTTTTGAACCGATCGAGATATCGATTTGGGCGACCCGGCAATCGAAAGAGAATCGAAAAATCTATCGAAAACAGTATGGATATGTGCAAAAAGCTTTCGAATTGAACAAGAATCGTGCTTTTTAAATTTTTGACATGAAATTTTTACGAAAATTTTAAAGGTTTTCGCAAACTTCAAAGTGGCGAAACTTTCTTATTAGTCGAGATATCGATAAAAAATTCAAACTGGCTACTTATTGTGTCACCTGGAGTAGATGCATGTGCCCGGTATTGGTTCATCTGAAGAAAAAAAAATGTTCGATTTTTCGAATTTTCAACTTTTTGAAAATTTCAAAGTGCTGTAACTTCCTTATTTGTTGAGATATCGACGGCAAATTTAAATTGGGTTCTAATGGAACCATCTGAAGTGAGAAAATGCGTCTAATATTGCCGTACCGTTGAAAATAGAGTAAAATTTTCAAACGGCTATAACTTCGTTATTAGTGGAGCTATCGAGTCGCACGACCCGGGAATCGCTTAGTTAGCTCAAAATCTATCGGGAAAATTGTCTGGATTTCGATTTGGACGACATTTAGTAATTTTCGATTTTTTCGAAAATCCATCACTTTGGGTACAAATTTTGCTCGAAATATTCAATAGACCATAACTTTCGAACCGAAGCTCCTATCGAAATGGGCGGCCGCGCATTCGAAAGAGCGTCAAAAAATCTACGAAATGCTTCTAGAGCGCATCGGGAAAAGGTAATTTTTCATGTGAATTATGGCCTCCCAAAAATCACAAAATCATCGGTCTCGTAAAATTAAAACCGGTCTAACTTTTGAACCGATCGAGATATCCATTCGGGCTACCCGGCAATCGGAAGAGAATCGAAAAATCTATCGAAAACAGTATGGACATGTGCGAAAAACTTTCGAATTGACCGAGAATCGTGCTTTTTAAATTTTTGACATGAAATTTTTACGAAATTTTCAAAGGTTTTCGCAAACTTCAAAGTGGCGAAACTTTCTTATTAGTCGAGATATCGATAAAAAATTCAAACTGGCTACTTATTGTGTCACCTGGAGTAGATGCATGTGCCCGGTATTGGTTCATCTAAAGAAAAAAAAATGTTCGATTTTTCGAATTTTCAACTTTTTGAAAATTTCAAAGTGCTGTAACTTCCTTATTTGTTGAGATATCGACGGCAAATTTAAATTGGGTTCTAATGGAACCATCTGAAGTAAGAAAATGCGTCTAATATTGCCGTACCGTTGAAAATAGAGTAAAATTTTCAAACGGCTATAACTTCGTTATTAGTGGAGCTATCGAGTCGCACGACCCGGGAATCGCTTAGTTAGCTCAAAATCTATCGGGAAAAGTGTCTGGATTTTGATTTGGACGACATTTAGTGATTTTCGATTTTTTCGAAAATCCATCACTTTGGGTACAAATTTTGCTCGAAATATTCAATAGACCATAACTTTCGAACCAAAGCTCCTATCGAAATGGGCGGCCGCGCATTCGAAAGAGCGTCAAAAAATCTACGAAATGCTTCTAGAGCGCATCGGGAAAAGGTAATTTTTCATGTGAATTATGGCCTCCGAAAAATCACAAAATCATCGGTCTCGTAAAATTAAAACCGGTCTAACTTTTGAACCGATCGAGATATCCATTCGGGCTACCCGGCAATCGGAAGAGAATCGAAAAATCTATCGAAAACAGTATGGACATGTGCGAAAAACTTCCGAATTGACCGAGAATCGTGCTTTTTAAATTTTTGACATGAAATTTTTACGAAATTTTCAAAGGTTTTCGCAAACTTCAAAGTGGCGAAACTTTCTTATTAGTCGAGATATCGATAAAAAATTCAAACTGGCTACTTATTGTGTCACCTGGAGTAGATGCATGTGCCCGGTATTGGTTCATCTGAAGAAAAAAAAATGTTCGATTTTTCGAATTTTCAACTTTTTGAAAATTTCAAAGTGCTGTAACTTCCTTATTTGTTGAGATATCGACGGCAAATTTAAATTGGGTTCTAATGGAACCATCTGAAGTGAGAAAATGCGTCTAATATTGCCGTACCGTTGAAAATAGAGTAAAATTTTCAAACGGCTATAACTTCGTTATTAGTGGAGCTATCGAGTCGCACGACCCGGGAATCGCTTAGTTAGCTCAAAATCTATCGGGAAAAGTGTCTGGATTTTGATTTGGACGACATTTAGTGATTTTCGATTTTTTCGAAAATCCATCACTTTGGGTACAAATTTTGCTCGAAATATTCAATAGACCATAACTTTCGAACCAAAGCTCCTATCGAAATGGGCGGCCGCGCATTCGAAAGAGCGTCAAAAAATCTACGAAATGCTTCTAGAGCGCATCGGGAAAAGGTAATTTTTCATGTGAATTATGGCCTCCGAAAATCACCAAATCATCGGTCTCGTGAAATTAAAACCGGTCTAACTTTTGAACCGATCGAGATATCGATTTGAGCGGCCCGGCAATCGAAAGAGAATCGAAAAATCTATCGAAAACAGTATGGATATGTGCAAAAAGCTTTCGAATTGAACAAGAATCGTGCTTTTTAAATTTTTAACATGAAATTTTTACGAAAATTTTAAAGGTTTTCGCAAACTTCAAAGTGGCGAAACTTTCTTATTAGTCGAGATATCGATAAAAAATTCAAACTGGCTACTTATTGTGTCACCTGGAGTAGATGCATGTGCCCGGTATTGGTTCATCTGAAGAAAAAAAAATGTTCGATTTTTCGAATTTTCAACTTTTTGAAAATTTCAAAGTGCTGTAACTTCCTTATTTGTTGAGATATCGACGGCAAATTTAAATTGGGTTCTAATGGAACCATCTGAAGTGAGAAAATGCGTCTAATATTGCCGTACCGTTAAAAATAGAGTAAAATTTTCAAACGGCCATAACTTCGTTATTAGTGGAGTTATCGAGTCGCACGACCCGGGAATCGCTTAGTTAGCTCAAAATCTATCGGGAAAAGTGTCTGGATTTCGATTTGGACGACATTTAGTGATTTTTGATTTTTTCGAAAATCCATCACTTTGGGTACAAATTTTGCTCGAAATTTTCAATAGACCATAACTTTCGAACCAAAGCTCCTATCGAAATGGGCGGCCGCGCATTCGAAAGAGCGTCAAAAAATCTACGAAATGCTTCTAGAGCGCATCGGGAAAAGGTAATTTTTCATGTGAATTATGGCCTCCGAAAAATCACCAAATCATCGGTCTCGTGAAATTAAAACCGTTCTAACTTTTGAACCGATCGAGATATCGATTTGGGCGACCCGGCAATCGAAAGAGAATCGAAAAATCTATCGAAAACAGTATGGATATGTGCAAAAAGCTTTCGAATTGAACAAGAATCGTGCTTTTTACATTTTTGACATGAAATTTTTACGAAAATTTCAACGATTTTCGCAAACATCAAAGTGGCGAAACTTTCTTATTAGTCGAGATATCGATAAAAAATTCAAATTGGCTTCTCATTGTGTCATCTGGAGTAGATACATGCGTCCGGTATTGGTTCATCTGAGAAAAAAAAATGCTCGAATTCTCGAATTTTCAACTTTTTGAAAATTTCAAAGTGCTGTAACTTTTTTATTTGTTGAGATATCGACGGCAAATTTAAATTGGGTTCTAATTGAGTCATCTGAAGTGAGAAAATGCGTCTAATATTGGCGTACCGTTGAAAATAGAGTAAAATTTTCAAACGGCCATAACTTCGTTATTAGTGGAGCTATCGAGTCGCACGACCCGGGAATCGCTTAGTTAGCTCAAAATCTATCGGGAAAAGTGTCTGGATTTCGATTTGGACGACATTTAGTGATTTTTGATTTTTTCGAAAATTCATCACTTTGGGTACAAATTTTGCTCGAAATTTTCAATCGACCATAACTTTTGAACCGAAGCTCTGAGCGAGATGGGCGGCCGCGCATTCGAAAGAGCGTCAAAAAATCTACGAAATGCTTCTAGAGCGCATCGGAAAAAGGTAATTTTTCATGTGAATTATGGCCTCCGAAAAATCACCAAATCATCGGTCTCGTAAAATTGAAACCGGTCTAACTTTTGAACCGATCGAGATATCGATTTGGGCGACCCTGCAATCGAAAGAGAATCGAAAAATCTATCGAAAACAGTATAGACATGTGCGAAAAGCTTTCAAATTGACCGAGAATCGTGCTTTTTACATTTTTGACATGAAATTTTTACGAAAATTTCAACGATTTTCGCAAACTTCAAAGTGGCGAAACTTTCTTATTAGTCGAGATATCGATAAAAAATTCAAATTGGCTTCTCATTGTGTCATCTGGAGTAGATACATGCGTCCGGTATTGGTTCATCTGAGAAAAAAAAATGCTCGAATTCTCGAATTTTCAACTTTTTGAAAATTTCAAAGTGCTGTAACTTTTTTATTTGTTGAGATATCGACGGCAAATTTAAATTGGGTTCTAATTGAGTCATCTGAAGTGAGAAAATGCGTCTAATATTGGCGTACCGTTGAAAATAGAGTAAAATTTTCAAACGGCCATAACTTCGTTATTAGTGGAGCTATCGAGTCGCACGACCCGGGAATCGCTTAGTTAGCTCAAAATCTATCGGGAAAGGTGTCTGGATTTCGATTTGGACGACATTTAGTGATTTTAGATTTTTTCGAAAATCCATCACTTTGGGTACAAATTTTGCTCGAAATTTTCAATCGACCATAACTTTTGAACCGAAGCTCTGAGCGAGATGGGCGGCCGCGCATTCGAAAGAGCGTCAAAAAATCTACGAAATGCTTCTAGAGCGCATCGGAAAAAGGTAATTTTTCATGTGAATTATGGCCTCCGAAAAATCACCAAATCATCGGTCTCGTAAAATTGAAACCGGTCTAACTTTTGAACCGATCGAGATATCGATTTGGGCGACCCTGCAATCGAAAGAGAATCGAAAAATCTATCGAAAACAGTATAGACATGTGCGAAAAGCTTTCGAATTGACCGAGAATCGTGCTTTTTACATTTTTGACATGAAATTTTTACGAAAATTTCAACGATTTTCGCAAACTTCAAAGTGGCGAAACTTTCTTATTAGTCGAGATATCGATAAAAAATTCAAATCGGCTTCTCATTGTGTCATCTGGAGTAGATACATGCGTCCAAAATTGGTTCATCTGAGAAAAAAAAATGCTCGAATTCTCGAATTTTCAACTTTTTGAAAATTTCAAAGTGCTGTAACTTTTTTATTTGTTGAGATATCGACGGCAAATTTAAATTGGGTTCTAATTGAGTCATCTGAAGTGAGAAAATGCGTCTAATATTGGCGTACCGTTGAAAATAGAGTAAAATTTTCAAACGGCCATAACTTCGTTATTAGTGGAGCTATCGAGGCGCACGACCCGGGAATCGCTTAGTTAGCTCAAAATCTATCGGGAAAAGTGTCTGGATTTCGATTTGGACGACATTTAGTGATTTTCGATTTTTTCGAAAATCCATCACTTTGGGTACAAATTTTGCTCGAAATTTTCAATCGACCATAACTTTTGAACCGAAGCTCTGAGCGAGATGGGCGGCCGCGCATTCGAAAGAGCGTCAAAAAATCTACGAAATGCTTCTAGAGCGCATCGGAAAAAGGTAATTTTTCATGTGAATTATGGCCTCCGAAAAATCACCAAATCATCGGTCTCGTAAAATTGAAACCGGTCTAACTTTTAAACCGATCGAGATATCGATTTGGGCGACCCGGCAATCGAAAGAAAATCGAAAAATCTATCGAAAACAGTATAGACATGTGCGAAAAGCTTTCGAATTGACCGAGAATCGTGCTTTTTACATTTTTGACATGAAATTTTTACGAAAATTTCAACGATTTTCGCAAACTTCAAAGTGGCGAAACTTTCTTATTAGTCGAGATATCGATAAAAAATTCAAATTGGCTTCTCATTGTGTCATCTGGAGTAGATACATGCGTCCGGTATTGGTTCATCTGAGAAAAAAAAATGCTCGAATTTTCGAATTTTCAACTTTTTGAAAATTTCAAAGTGCTGTAACTTTTTTATTTGTTGAGATATCGACGGCAAATTTAAATTGGGTTCTAATTGAGTCATCTGATGTGAGAAAATGCGTCTAATATTGGCGTACCGTTGAAAATAGAGTAAAATTTTCAAACGGCCATAACTTCGTTATTAGTGGAGCTATCGAGTCGCACGACCCGGGAATCGCTTAGTTAGCTCAAAATCTATCGGGAAAAGTGTCTGGATTTCGATTTGGACGACATTTAGTGATTTTTGATTTTTTCGAAAATTCATCACTTTGGGTACAAATTTTGCTCGAAATTTTCAATCGACCATAACTTTTGAACCGAAGCTCTGAGCGAGATGGGCGGCCGCGCATTCGAAAGAGCGTCAAAAAATCTACGAAATGCTTCTAGAGCGCATCGGAAAAAGGTAATTTTTCATGTGAATTATGGCCTCCGAAAAATCACCAAATCATCGGTCTCGTAAAATTGAAACCGGTCTAACTTTTGAACCGATCGAGATATCGATTTGGGCGACCCTGCAATCGAAAGAGAATCGAAAAATCTATCGAAAACAGTATAGACATGTGCGAAAAGCTTTCGAATTGACCGAGAATCGTGCTTTTTACATTTTTGACATGAAATTTTTACGAAAATTTCAACGATTTTCGCAAACTTCAAAGTGGCGAAACTTTCTTATTAGTCGAGATATCGATAAAAAATTCAAATTGGCTTCCCATTGTGTCATCTGGAGTAGATACATGCGTCCAAAATTGGTTCATCTGAGAAAAAAAAATGCTCGAATTCTCGAATTTTCAACTTTTTGAAAATTTCAAAGTGCTGTAACTTTTTTATTTGTTGAGATATCGACGGCAAATTTAAATTGGGTTCTAATTGAGTCATCTGAAGTGAGAAAATGCGTCTAATATTGGCGTACCGTTGAAAATAGAGTAAAATTTTCAAACGGCCATAACTTCGTTATTAGTGGAGCTATCGAGGCGCACGACCCGGGAATCGCTTAGTTAGCTCAAAATCTATCGGGAAAAGTGTCTGGATTTCGATTTGGACGACATTTAGTGATTTTCGATTTTTTCGAAAATCCATCACTTTGGGTACAAATTTTGCTCGAAATTTTCAATCGACCATAACTTTTGAACCGAAGCTCTGAGCGAGATGGGCGGCCGCGCATTCGAAAGAGCGTCAAAAAATCTACGAAATGCTTCTAGAGCGCATCGGAAAAAGGTAATTTTTCATGTGAATTATGGCCTCCGAAAAATCACCAAATCATCGGTCTCGTAAAATTGAAACCGGTCTAACTTTTAAACCGATCGAGATATCGATTTGGGCGACCCGGCAATCGAAAGAAAATCGAAAAATCTATCGAAAACAGTATAGACATGTGCGAAAAGCTTTCGAATTGACCGAGAATCGTGCTTTTTACATTTTTGACATGAAATTTTTACGAAAATTTCAACGATTTTCGCAAACTTCAAAGTGGCGAAACTTTCTTATTAGTCGAGATATCGATAAAAAATTCAAATTGGCTTCTCATTGTGTCATCTGGAGTAGATACATGCGTCCGGTATTGGTTCATCTGAGAAAAAAAAATGCTCGAATTTTCGAATTTTCAACTTTTTGAAAATTTCAAAGTGCTGTAACTTTTTTATTTGTTGAGATATCGACGGCAAATTTAAATTGGGTTCTAATTGAGTCATCTGATGTGAGAAAATGCGTCTAATATTGGCGTACCGTTGAAAATAGAGTAAAATTTTCAAACGGCCATAACTTCGTTATTAGTGGAGCTATCGAGTCGCACGACCCGGGAATCGCTTAGTTAGCTCAAAATCTATCGGGAAAAGTGTCTGGATTTCGATTTGGACGACATTTAGTGATTTTTGATTTTTTCGAAAATCCATCACTTTGGGTACAAATTTTGCTCGAAATTTTCAATCGACCATAACTTTTGAACCGAAGCTCTGAGCGAGATGGGCGGCCGCGCATTCGAAAGAGCGTCAAAAAATCTACGAAATGCTTCTGGAGCGCATCGGAAAAAGGTAATTTTTCATGTGAATTATGGCCTCCGAAAAATCACCAAATCATCGGTCTCGTAAAATTGAAACCGGTCTAACTTTTGAACCGATCGAGATATCGATTTGGGCGACCCGGCAATCGAAAGAGAATCGAAAAATCTATCGAAAACAGTATAGACATGTGCGAAAAGCTTTCGAATTGACCGAGAATCGTGCTTTTTACATTTTTGACATGAAATTTTTACGAAAATTTCAACGATTTTCGCAAACTTCAAAGTGGCGAAACTTTCTTATTAGTCGAGATATCGATAAAAAATTCGAATTGGCTTCTCATTGTGTCATCTGGAGTAGATACATGCGTCCGGTATTGGTTCATCTGAGAAAAAAAAATGCTCGAATTTTCGAATTTTCAACTTTTTGAAAATTTCAAAGTGCTGTAACTTTTTTATTTGTTGAGATATCGACGGCAAATTTAAATTGGGTTCTAATTGAGTCATCTGATGTGAGAAAATGCGTCTAATATTGGCGTACCGTTGAAAATAGAGTAAAATTTCCAAACGGCCATAACTTCGTTATTAGTGGAGTTATCGAGTCGCACGACCCGGGAATCGCTTAGTTAGCTCAAAATCTATCGGGAAAAGTGTCTGGATTTCGATTTGGACGACATTTAGTGATTTTTGATTTTTTCGAAAATCCATCACTTTGGGTACAAATTTTGCTCGAAATTTTCAATCGACCATAACTTTTGAACCGAAGCTCTGAGCGAGATGGGCGGCCGCGCATTCGAAAGAGCGTCAAAAAATCTACGAAATGCTTCTAGAGCGCATCGGAAAAAGGTAATTTTTCATGTGAATTATGGCCTCCGAAAAATCACCAAATCATCGGTCTCGTAAAATTGAAACCGGTCTAACTTTTGAACCGATCGAGATATCGATTTGGGCGACCCGGCAATCGAAAGAGAATCGAAAAATCTATCGAAAACAGTATAGACATGTGCGAAAAGCTTTCGAATTGACCAAGAATCGTGCTTTTTACATTTTTGACATGAAATTTTTACGAAAATTTCAACGATTTTCGCAAACATCAAAGTGGCGAAACTTTCTTATTAGTCGAGATATCGATAAAAAATTCAAATTGGCTTCTCATTGTGTCATCTGGAGTAGATACATGCGTCCAAAATTGGTTCATCTGAGAAAAAAAAATGCTCGAATTCTCGAATTTTCAACTTTTTGAAAATTTCAAAGTGCTGTAACTTTTTTATTTGTTGAGATATCGACGGCAAATTTAAATTGGGTTCTAATTGAGTCATCTGAAGTGAGAAAATGCGTCTAATATTGGCGTACCGTTGAAAATAGAGTAAAATTTTCAAACGGCCATAACTTCGTTATTAGTGGAGCTATCGAGTCGCACGACCCGGGAATCGCTTAGTTAGCTCAAAATCTATCGGGAAAAGTGTCTGGATTTCGATTTGGACGACATTTAGTGATTTTCGTTTTTTTCGAAAATCCATCACTTTGGGTACAAATTTTGCTCGAAATATTCAATAGACCATAACTTTCGAACCAAAGCTCCTATCGAAATGGGCGGCCGCGCATTCGAAAGAGCGTCAAAAAATCTACGAAATGCTTCTAGAGCGCATCGGAAAAAGGTAATTTTTCATGTGAATTATATCCTCCGAAAAATCACCAAATCATCGGTCTCGTAAAATTGAAACCGGTCTAACTTTTGAACCGATCGAGATATCGATTTGGGCGACCCGGCAATCGAAAGAGAATCGAAAAATCTATCGAAAACAGTATAGACATGTGCGAAAAGCTTTCGAATTGACCAAGAATCGTGCTTTTTACATTTTTGACATGAAATTTTTACGAAAATTTCAACGATTTTCGCAAACATCAAAGTGGCGAAACTTTCTTATTAGTCGAGATATCGATAAAAAATTCAAATTGGCTTCTCATTGTGTCATCTGGAGTAGATACATGCGTCCGGTATTGGTTCATCTGAGAAAAAAAAATGCTCGAATTCTCGAATTTTCAACTTTTTGAAAATTTCAAAGTGCTGTAACTTTTTTATTTGTTGAGATATCGACGGCAAATTTAAATTGGGTTCTAATTGAGTCATCTGAAGTGAGAAAATGCGTCTAATATTGGCGTACCGTTGAAAATAGAGTAAAATTTTCAAACGGCCATAACTTCGTTATTAGTGGAGCTATCGAGTCGCACGACCCGGGAATCGCTTAGTTAGCTCAAAATCTATCGGGAAAAGTCTGGATTTCGATTTGGACGACATTTAGTGATTTTTGATTTTTTCGAAAATTCATCACTTTGGGTACAAATTTTGCTCGAAATTTTCAATCGACCATAACTTTTGAACCGAAGCTCTGAGCGAGATGGGCGGCCGCGCATTCGAAAGAGCGTCAAAAAATCTACGAAATGCTTCTGGAGCGCATCGGAAAAAGGTAATTTTTCATGTGAATTATGGCCTCCGAAAAATCACCAAATCATCGGTCTCGTAAAATTGAAACCGGTCTAACTTTTGAACCGATCGAGATATCGATTTGGGCGACCCTGCAATCGAAAGAGAATCGAAAAATCTATCGAAAACAGTATAGACATGTGCGAAAAGCTTTCGAATTGACCGAGAATCGTGCTTTTTACATTTTTGACATGAAATTTTTACGAAAATTTCAACGATTTTCGCAAACTTCAAAGTGGCGAAACTTTCTTATTAGTCGAGATATCGATAAAAAATTCAAATTGGCTTCTCATTGTGTCATCTGGAGTAGATACATGCGTCCGGTATTGGTTCATCTGAGAAAAAAAAATGCTCGAATTCTCGAATTTTCAACTTTTTGAAAATTTCAAAGTGCTGTAACTTTTTTATTTGTTGAGATATCGACGGCAAATTTAAATTGGGTTCTAATTGAGTCATCTGAAGTGAGAAAATGCGTCTAATATTGGCGTACCGTTGAAAATAGAGTAAAATTTTCAAACGGCCATAACTTCGTTATTAGTGGAGCTATCGAGTCGCACGACCCGGGAATCGCTTAGTTAGCTCAAAATCTATCGGGAAAGGTGTCTGGATTTCGATTTGGACGACATTTAGTGATTTTAGATTTTTTCGAAAATCCGTCACTTTGGGTACAAATTTTGGTCGAAATTTTCAATCGACCATAACTTTTGAACCGAAGCTCTGAGCGAGATGGGCGGCCGCGCATTCGAAAGAGCGTCAAAAAATCTACGAAATGCTTCTGGAGCGCATCGGAAAAAGGTAATTTTTCATGTGAATTATGGCCTCCGAAAAATCACCAAATCATCGGTCTCGTAAAATTGAAACCGGTCTAACTTTTGAACCGATCGAGATATCGATTTGGGCGACCCTGCAATCGAAAGAGAATCGAAAAATCTATCGAAAACAGTATAGACATGTGCGAAAAGCTTTCGAATTGACCGAGAATCGTGCTTTTTACATTTTTGACATGAAATTTTTACGAAAATTTCAACGATTTTCGCAAACTTCAAAGTGGCGAAACTTTCTTATTAGTCGAGATATCGATAAAAAATTCAAATTGGCTTCTCATTGTGTCATCTGGAGTAGATACATGCGTCCGGTATTGGTTCATCTGAGAAAAAAAAATGCTCGAATTTTCGAATTTTCAACTTTTTGAAAATTTCAAAGTGCTGTAACTTTTTTATTTGTTGAGATATCGACGGCAAATTTAAATTGGGTTCTAATTGAGTCATCTGATGTGAGAAAATGCGTCTAATATTGGCGTACCGTTGAAAATAGAGTAAAATTTTCAAACGGCCATAACTTCGTTATTAGTGGAGCTATCGAGTCGCACGACCCGGGAATCGCTTAGTTAGCTCAAAATCTATCGGGAAAAGTGTCTGGATTTCGATTTGGACGACATTTAGTGATTTTTGATTTTTTCGAAAATTCATCACTTTGGGTACAAATTTTGCTCGAAATTTTCAATCGACCATAACTTTTGAACCGAAGCTCTGAGCGAGATGGGCGGCCGCGCATTCGAAAGAGCGTCAAAAAATCTACGAAATGCTTCTAGAGCGCATCGGAAAAAGGTAATTTTTCATGTGAATTATGGCCTCCGAAAAATCACCAAATCATCGGTCTCGTAAAATTGAAACCGGTCTAACTTTTGAACCGATCGAGATATCGATTTGGGCGACCCTGCAATCGAAAGAGAATCGAAAAATCTATCGAAAACAGTATAGACATGTGCGAAAAGCTTTCGAATTGACCGAGAATCGTGCTTTTTACATTTTTGACATGAAATTTTTAAGAAAATTTCAACGATTTTCGCAAACTTCAAAGTGGCGAAACTTTCTTATTAGTCGAGATATCGATAAAAAATTCAAATTGGCTTCTCATTGTGTCATCTGGAGTAGATACATGCGTCCGGTATTGGTTCATCTGAGAAAAAAAAATGCTCGAATTCTCGAATTTTCAACTTTTTGAAAATTTCAAAGTGCTGTAACTTTTTTATTTGTTGAGATATCGACGGCAAATTTAAATTGGGTTCTAATTGAGTCATCTGAAGTGAGAAAATGCGTCTAATATTGGCGTACCGTTGAAAATAGAGTAAAATTTTCAAACGGCCATAACTTCGTTATTAGTGGAGCTATCGAGTCGCACGACCCGGGAATCGCTTAGTTAGCTCAAAATCTATCGGGAAAGGTGTCTGGATTTCGATTTGGACGACATTTAGTGATTTTAGATTTTTTCGAAAATCCGTCACTTTGGGTACAAATTTTGGTCGAAATTTTCAATCGACCATAACTTTTGAACCGAAGCTCTGAGCGAGATGGGCGGCCGCGCATTCGAAAGAGCGTCAAAAAATCTACGAAATGCTTCTAGAGCGCATCGGAAAAAGGTAATTTTTCATGTGAATTATGGCCTCCGAAAAATCACCAAATCATCGGTCTCGTAAAATTGAAACCGGTCTAACTTTTGAACCGATCGAGATATCGATTTGGGCGACCCTGCAATCGAAAGAGAATCGAAAAATCTATCGAAAACAGTATAGACATGTGCGAAAAGCTTTCGAATTGACCGAGAATCGTGCTTTTTACATTTTTGACATGAAATTTTTACGAAAATTTCAACGATTTTCGCAAACTTCAAAGTGGCGAAACTTTCTTATTAGTCGAGATATCGATAAAAAATTCAAATTGGCTTCTCATTGTGTCATCTGGAGTAGATACATGCGTCCGGTATTGGTTCATCTGAGAAAAAAAAATGCTCGAATTCTCGAATTTTCAACTTTTTGAAAATTTCAAAGTGCTGTAACTTTTTTATTTGTTGAGATATCGACGGCAAATTTAAATTGGGTTCTAATTGAGTCATCTGAAGTGAGAAAATGCGTCTAATATTGGCGTACCGTTGAAAATAGAGTAAAATTTTCAAACGGCCATAACTTCGTTATTAGTGGAGCTATCGAGGCGCACGACCCGGGAATCGCTTAGTTAGCTCAAAATCTATCGGGAAAAGTGTCTGGATTTCGATTTGGACGACATTTAGTGATTTTCGATTTTTTCGAAAATCCATCACTTTGGGTACAAATTTTGCTCGAAATTTTCAATCGACCATAACTTTTGAACCGAAGCTCTGAGCGAGATGGGCGGCCGCGCATTCGAAAGAGCGTCAAAAAATCTACGAAATGCTTCTAGAGCGCATCGGAAAAAGGTAATTTTTCATGTGAATTATGGCCTCCGAAAAATCACCAAATCATCGGTCTCGTAAAATTGAAACCGGTCTAACTTTTAAACCGATCGAGATATCGATTTGGGCGACCCGGCAATCGAAAGAAAATCGAAAAATCTATCGAAAACAGTATAGACATGTGCGAAAAGCTTTCGAATTGACCGAGAATCGTGCTTTTTACATTTTTGACATGAAATTTTTACGAAAATTTCAACGATTTTCGCAAACTTCAAAGTGGCGAAACTTTCTTATTAGTCGAGATATCGATAAAAAATTCAAATTGGCTTCTCATTGTGTCATCTGGAGTAGATACATGCGTCCGGTATTGGTTCATCTGAGAAAAAAAAATGCTCGAATTTTCGAATTTTCAACTTTTTGAAAATTTCAAAGTGCTGTAACTTTTTTATTTGTTGAGATATCGACGGCAAATTTAAATTGGGTTCTAATTGAGTCATCTGATGTGAGAAAATGCGTCTAATATTGGCGTACCGTTGAAAATAGAGTAAAATTTTCAAACGGCCATAACTTCGTTATTAGTGGAGCTATCGAGTCGCACGACCCGGGAATCGCTTAGTTAGCTCAAAATCTATCGGGAAAAGTGTCTGGATTTCGATTTGGACGACATTTAGTGATTTTTGATTTTTTCGAAAATTCATCACTTTGGGTACAAATTTTGCTCGAAATTTTCAATCGACCATAACTTTTGAACCGAAGCTCTGAGCGAGATGGGCGGCCGCGCATTCGAAAGAGCGTCAAAAAATCTACGAAATGCTTCTGGAGCGCATCGGAAAAAGGTAATTTTTCATGTGAATTATGGCCTCCGAAAAATCACCAAATCATCGGTCTCGTAAAATTGAAACCGGTCTAACTTTTGAACCGATCGAGATATCGATTTGGGCGACCCTGCAATCGAAAGAGAATCGAAAAATCTATCGAAAACAGTATAGACATGTGCGAAAAGCTTTCGAATTGACCGAGAATCGTGCTTTTTACATTTTTGACATGAAATTTTTACGAAAATTTCAACGATTTTCGCAAACTTCAAAGTGGCGAAACTTTCTTATTAGTCGAGATATCGATAAAAAATTCAAATTGGCTTCTCATTGTGTCATCTGGAGTAGATACATGCGTCCAAAATTGGTTCATCTGAGAAAAAAAAATGCTCGAATTTTCGAATTTTCAACTTTTTGAAAATTTCAAAGTGCTGTAACTTTTTTATTTGTTGAGATATCGACGGCAAATTTAAATTGGGTTCTAATTGAGTCATCTGATGTGAGAAAATGCGTCTAATATTGGCGTACCGTTGAAAATAGAGTAAAATTTTCAAACGGCCATAACTTCGTTATTAGTGGAGCTATCGAGGCGCACGACCCGGGAATCGCTTAGTTAGCTCAAAATCTATCGGGAAAAGTGTCTGGATTTCGATTTGGACGACATTTAGTGATTTTCGATTTTTTCGAAAATCCATCACTTTGGGTACAAATTTTGCTCGAAATTTTCAATCGACCATAACTTTTGAACCGAAGCTCTGAGCGAGATGGGCGGCCGCGCATTCGAAAGAGCGTCAAAAAATCTACGAAATGCTTCTAGAGCGCATCGGAAAAAGGTAATTTTTCATGTGAATTATGGCCTCCGAAAAATCACCAAATCATCGGTCTCGTAAAATTGAAACCGGTCTAACTTTTAAACCGATCGAGATATCGATTTGGGCGACCCGGCAATCGAAAGAAAATCGAAAAATCTATCGAAAACAGTATAGACATGTGCGAAAAGCTTTCGAATTGACCGAGAATCGTGCTTTTTACATTTTTGACATGAAATTTTTACGAAAATTTCAACGATTTTCGCAAACTTCAAAGTGGCGAAACTTTCTTATTAGTCGAGATATCGATAAAAAATTCAAATTGGCTTCTCATTGTGTCATCTGGAGTAGATACATGCGTCCGGTATTGGTTCATCTGAGAAAAAAAAATGCTCGAATTTTCGAATTTTCAACTTTTTGAAAATTTCAAAGTGCTGTAACTTTTTTATTTGTTGAGATATCGACGGCAAATTTAAATTGGGTTCTAATTGAGTCATCTGATGTGAGAAAATGCGTCTAATATTGGCGTACCGTTGAAAATAGAGTAAAATTTTCAAACGGCCATAACTTCGTTATTAGTGGAGCTATCGAGTCGCACGACCCGGGAATCGCTTAGTTAGCTCAAAATCTATCGGGAAAAGTGTCTGGATTTCGATTTGGACGACATTTAGTGATTTTTGATTTTTTCGAAAATCCATCACTTTGGGTACAAATTTTGCTCGAAATTTTCAATCGACCATAACTTTTGAACCGAAGCTCTGAGCGAGATGGGCGGCCGCGCATTCGAAAGAGCGTCAAAAAATCTACGAAATGCTTCTAGAGCGCATCGGAAAAAGGTAATTTTTCATGTGAATTATGGCCTCCGAAAAATCACCAAATCATCGGTCTCGTAAAATTGAAACCGGTCTAACTTTTGAACCGATCGAGATATCGATTTGGGCGACCCTGCAATCGAAAGAGAATCGAAAAATCTATCGAAAACAGTATAGACATGTGCGAAAAGCTTTCGAATTGACCGAGAATCGTGCTTTTTACATTTTTGACATGAAATTTTTACGAAAATTTCAACGATTTTCGCAAACTTCAAAGTGGCGAAACTTTCTTATTAGTCGAGATATCGATAAAAAATTCAAATTGGCTTCTCATTGTGTCATCTGGAGTAGATACATGCGTCCGGTATTGGTTCATCTGAGAAAAAAAAATGCTCGAATTCTCGAATTTTCAACTTTTTGAAAATTTCAAAGTGCTGTAACTTTTTTATTTGTTGAGATATCGACGGCAAATTTAAATTGGGTTCTAATTGAGTCATCTGAAGTGAGAAAATGCGTCTAATATTGGCGTACCGTTGAAAATAGAGTAAAATTTTCAAACGGCCATAACTTCGTTATTAGTGGAGCTATCGAGTCGCACGACCCGGGAATCGCTTAGTTAGCTCAAAATCTATCGGGAAAGGTGTCTGGATTTCGATTTGGACGACATTTAGTGATTTTAGATTTTTTCGAAAATCCGTCACTTTGGGTACAAATTTTGGTCGAAATTTTCAATCGACCATAAGTTTTGAACCGAAGCTTTGAGCGAGATGGGCGGCCGCGCATTCGAAAGAGCGTCAAAAAATCTACGAAATGCTTCTAGAGCGCATCGGAAAAAGGTAATTTTTCATGTGAATTATGGCCTCCGAAAAATCACCAAATCATCGGTCTCGTAAAATTGAAACCGGTCTAACTTTTAAAGCGATCGAGATATCGATTTGGGCGACCCGGCAATCGAAAGAGAATCGAAAAATCTATCGAAAACAGTATAGACATGTGCGAAAATCTTTCGAATTGACCGAGAATCGTGCTTTTTACATTTTTGACATGAAATTTTTACGAAAATTTCAACGATTTTCGCAAACATCAAAGTGGCGAAACTTTCTTATTAGTCGAGATATCGATAAAAAATTCAAATTGGCTTCTTATTGTGTCATCTGGAGTAGATACATGCGTCCGGTATTGGTTCATCTGAGAAAAAAAAAATGCTCGAATTTTCGAAATTTCAACTTTTTGAAAATTGCTGTAACTTTTTTATTTGTTGAGATATCGACGGCAAATTTAAATTGGGTTCTAATTGAGTCATCTGAAGTGAGAAAATGCGTCTAATATTGGCGTAACGTTGCAATTTTCAAACGGTCATAACTTTCCAAAAACAACCCCTAAAAATGTGAAAAAATTCCTCAACATCCGTTTCTGAGCCACCAACAAGAATCCGTTGTCGGAATGTCAAAATTCAACCTCGAAGTGACTCAAAAACGTAATTTTTGAAAATCGACCTTTTTGGCCTTATCAAGGTACTTTTTTTATGATCGTCTCGTGGATATTTTTCGATTCCGCGTCGAACGCGACCATTCCGGTCGACGGGAAACGTCGGGAACGTGGTGAAATCGACGTGTGACCTTGCAAAGGTCGCATCGTCATCTCACCGGGAATATGTAGCCACCACCACCCCACCGGCCGCTAATAGAGGCGCCTCCACGAAAAAAATTATTCCAACACTTTCGCTACTATTCCGTACTCCGTGCCCCGAATCCCCCAACGACAATGGGTGGGAAGTGATATTGGGCTTCGTGTGGATGGGAAAGATAGAGGGGGTTAGGCCACATTGGAGGGTGTTCCAAGAGGTAGGGGTTGTTCCCGAGTTTAGGGGTAGTTCACGGGGTCTCGTAATTCGCATTTTCCGTACTGCGCATGCGCGGGGAAAATTCAGGCGGAGGGGTGCGCGAGGGGTGGCGATGGAAGCGCACGGACGAGGCAAAGCCGAGTATTGTGTTTGCGCAGGCGCGCAAGCGCCGGGACGCCAAGTGGAGAAGGGGGCGTGTGAGACATGCGCACGGGGTGATTTCGGAATCGGGTACAAGTTTGCAAGCGACAGACACCCACCGCGCACGCCCGCGTGCGCCAGAAACCCAAGCAGACGACGACGCACGGCAGAGCTGCGCAGTCGGTCGCACATGACTCGGGTCAGACCACGGACTCCCGTGCGATCCACCGCGCACGCGTGGCCGCGCCGTGGCGCCGAGCAGACTACGGCGCGTTCCACGCGTGCGCGGTCGGTCGCGTTGGACGAGGTCAGGTCAGGTCAGGTCAGGTTGGCTATTTCCCGGTACTTGGAAAATCCAAAAAAAATACTGTCGTATGCAGAATCGAAAAATATTCGACCCGTGTATAGCCGTTTTTCTTGACCCGGTGGGTCACGCGAGTTACGGCCTTTTGAAAAATTTTCGGTCGATTTTTTTCCAAGTCCCAACACCAAAAAATTTTTTTTTCACAATTCGACGAGACAAGAAAAGTTGAGTCGTTTGGCACTTTTTTTTTTTTTTTCGATTTTTTCCCCCACCCCTCGAAAATTTTGACCTCAATTTTCTCGAAAAGTCCTTTTTTCAAAAATCCCAAATTCACACCGGAGACGTATTTTACCGTCCCCCACCAGAATCCGGTGTCATTTTGTGGACTTTCGACCGGGAAGTGTGGAAAACCACCCCTCGAAAACTTTAACCTCACTTTTCTCGAAAAGTCCTTTTTTCAAAAATCCCAAACTCACACCAGAGACGTATTTTACCGTCCCCCACCAGAATCCGGTGTCATTTTGTGGACTTTCGACCGGGAAGTGTCGGATTCGACTCGGGTCAGCTCCGGGAGTGTCGTAGGGGTCAGGTCAGGTTAAGGTATGGCGCAGGATCGATAAGGACTTTTTGGATTTTTTTTTCGCCAGAAATATTCTAAATCGAAAAAAAAAATACCCCTGTTCAAAGGGTCAACTAAGTCATGCCGTTTTGCACCCTCTACGAATTTATCAAGTTTTCCCTATACCACAGCATTACTCTAACACCCGAAAAAATATTAAAACGGCCGTCATTCCGAGGGCAGGTGTTTTAAAAATCCCCAAAAATTTATACGGCCTTTCGAAGTGGCCTTCTACCCGAATCCGTCATAAAAAAAGTGACGCTCCACCCCTAAGTGGGTGAAACCGCCCCCGTGAAACTTTAACCTCACTTTTCTCAAAAAGTTATTTTTTTAAAATTTCCAAATTCACACAGGACACACTATGGACCATCCCCTAGTAGAATCCGGCGACAGAAAAGTGACGCTCCACCCCTAAGTGGGTGAAACCGCCCCCGTAAAACTTTAACCTCACTTTTCTCAAAAAGTTATTTTTTTAAAATTCTCAAATTCACACAGGACACACTATGGACCATCCCCTAGTAGAATCCGGCGACAGAAAAGTGACGCTCCACCCCTAAGTGGGTGAAACCGCCCCCGTGAAACTTTAACCTCACTTTTCTCAAAAAGTTATTTTTTTAAAATTCTCAAATTCACACAGGACACACTATGGACCATCCCCTAGTAGAATCCGGCGACAGAAAAGTGACGCTCCACCCCTAAGTGGGTGAAACCGCCCCCGTAAAACTTTAACCTCACTTTTCTCAAAAAGTTATTTTTTTAAAATTCTCAAATTCACACAGGACACACTATGGACCATCCCCTAGTAGAATCCGGCGACAGAAAAGTGACGCTCCACCCCTAAGTGGGTGAAACCGCCCCCGTAAAACTTTAACCTCACTTTTCTCAAAAAGTTATTTTTTTAAAATTTCCAAATTCACACAGGACATACTATGGACCATCCCCTAGTAGAATCCGGCGGCAGAAAAGTGACGCTCCACCCCTAAGTGGGTGAAACCGCCCCCGTAAAACTTTAACCTCACTTTTCTCAAAAAGTTATTTTTTTAAAATTCTCAAATTCACACAGGACACACTATGGACCATCCCCTAGTAGAATCCGGCGACAGAAAAGTGACGCTCCACCCCTAAGTGGGTGAAACCGCCCCCGTAAAACTTTAACCTCACTTTTCTCAAAAAGTTATTTTTTTAAAATTTCCAAATTCACACAGGACATACTATGGACCATCCCCTAGTAGAATCCGGCGGCAGAAAAGTGACGCTCCACCCCTAAGTGGGTGAAACCGCCCCCGTAAAACTTTAACCTCACTTTTCTCAAAAAGTTATTTTTTTAAAATTCTCAAATTCACACAGGACACACTATGGACCATCCCCCAGCAGAATCCGGCGACAGAAAAGTGACGCTCCATCCGGTTGAGGAGTTATGAATTTTTTTGTATTTTATGTGAATAAAATTTCGTTTTTTCTTCTAAATATATTTTCAAAATTTTCCGAATTTTCCACCATTCCAACACCTAACTCACTAACGGGACCGGGGGTGACAGGGGCCCCATATGGGTGGGAACGACAATGAAGCTACGTGAAACGGTGTTCCAAAACATAGAATTATTCCAAGACAGAAGGGTATTTCTTTAATTTTTTTTCGGGCTTATGGGTTTTCAAAATGCCATTTTGGCATCATTTTCGGGCTTATGGGTTTTCATTTTGTTGTATTAGGCCATTTTTGGACTTGGCGCTCGGGTCAGAGTGCGGCAATCGGGTCAGGAAGCGGTCGGGTTAGCTCCGGAGTGTCGGGGAGCGACCGGTGTCGGGTTTGGGGTGTTGTAAGAGTACGGGTCAGGTCAGGTCAGGTCAGGTCAGGTCAGGTCAGGTCAGGTCAGGTCAGGTCAGGTCAGGTCAGGTCAGGTCAGGTCAGGTCAGGTCAGGTCAGGTCAGGTCAGGTCAGGTCAGGTCAGGTCAGGTCAGGTCAGGTCAGGTCAGGTCAGGTCAGGTCAGGTCAGGTCAGGTCAGGTCAGGTCAGGTCAGGTCAGGTCAGGTCAGGTCAGGTCAGGTCAGGTCAGGTCAGGTCAGGTCAGGTCAGGTCAGGTCAGGTCAGGTCAGGTCAGGTCAGGTCAGGTCAGGTCAGGTCAGGTCAGGTCAGGTCAGGTCAGGTCAGGTCAGGTCAGGTCAGGTCAGGTCAGGTCAGGTCAGGTCAGGTCAGGTCAGGTCAGGTCAGGTCAGGTCAGGTCAGGTCAGGTCAGGTCAGGTCAGGTCAGGTCAGGTCAGGTCAGGTCAGGTCAGGTCAGGTCAGGTCAGGTCAGGTCAGGTCAGGTCAGGTCAGGTCAGGTCAGGTCAGGTCAGGTCAGGTCAGGTCAGGTCAGGTCAGGTCAGGTCAGGTCAGGTCAGGTCAGGTCAGGTCAGGTCAGGTCAGGTCAGGTCAGGTCAGGTCAGGTCAGGTCAGGTCAGGTCAGGTCAGGTCAGGTCAGGTCAGGTCAGGTCAGGTCAGGTCAGGTCAGGTCAGGTCAGGTCAGGTCAGGTCAGGTCAGGTCAGGTCAGGTCAGGTCAGGTCAGGTCAGGTCAGGTCAGGGTCAGGTCAGGTCAGGT